>QXEO01000383.1:2664915-3224108 GCA_007115705.1 Dactylis glomerata
GTGTAATGTTAAGATAAGAAAATCCTAACTAGCATAAGCATCAGAGAAGAAAAACAAGAACTAAGAAAACCAGAAGCAAAAGAAATAAAGAAAAGAACATAAAAGTTTGATCTAGGAAAAGTTAACCACTACACTACTTTGGACCCTTAGATTAAGAAATATGTAATTCAACTAAGGGTATGGTCAGTTGGTTGAGCTTGACCAAACTACATACTTACTTGACTAAGAATTTTCAAACAAAAATTCAAATGTTTACCTAACTCAAACATCTGCCAAACTTTGAATCTGAAACAGTGACCATACCTCAAATTCAAATTAAGTTTTTCGCAAAACCTCACCTTTCAGCTCAACAAAAATATTTCTGAAAACCTTATTCAATACCTTGACAACCCACGGTGGAAAATTTCAAAAATTCGAATTCAAAATTCTTGCGGGCATTTGACCGAACACCCTGTGAGCGAAAATTCAGAAAAACGCTCATCATTGTAGCCGACGCCGTCCCGTACGTCATTGGCCACCTCAGCGTACCCGACGACATCCCCTCCCTCTCTACTGTCGAGCCCCCGTTGGAGAAGCTCGGACCCTGGCCGGTGGATAGAGAAAAAGTTCCTCCACTGCCTCCCTGTCACCCGACCAGCAAGCACGCCTCCTAGCCGTTGCCGAGGTCAGCGAGCGTGCCGCAGCGCGTGCGGAGGAGCCGCAGTACCCCGCCCGAGTGACCCACGCATCCGACGTCACCGCCAGAGCCGCCGCGCCCGGAAGGTTTTCCCGCCATAGCCACCTCTGGAAACCCTAGCTCCCGCCCTCTCCTGAGCCTATAAAAACCCCCCTTCGACGCCAGAGAAGAGCACACCACCGCAGCACCACTTCCCAGCCTCCCGCTCTACTTCTCTCCCTCGGAATCATCTGATTGCTGCAAGCTCGAGCCGCCGCGTTCCGAAGGATTTCGGCCGCCGTTGGAGTCGCCGCCGGTGCCTGGTGGAGGAGTCGAGCTGCCGCCGCCGTTCTGCTTCCTCGCCGACAAGATCTGCTTCCTCTCCGTCGAGCCTCGCCGTCGAGCCGTACCCCTGCCAACGCCGGTGAGCTCTCTGGCCAGACCGAGGTTGACGACGGACGTGCGCCGTTGGATCTTGATCCAGCGGCAGCGTACCAGTTTGGCCGTTCGAATTAGATCTGACGAGTAGGGTCCACTTGCTAGGTTCGAAATCAGTAAAACTCCCGCCCGACGAAACAGTATCGGGCCGGCCCATTCGGGAAGTTAGCGAAGCGGCCCAGTTCCGTTAGATTTCGATCCATTTCCTTTTATTTGTTTTTCCCGCCCGTTTGAAATTAGTTTCAGATTAGATTTTCAAATGGAATTTCCCAGAGTTTTACAAATCCATTTCTAGCAAATAAATATGCGTTGGAAAGCTTAGAAAATTATCTAGCCTCTGAAATTAGTTAGAATCTGATTTGAGTTAGCCATTTAATTTGATAAAGATATTTAACCCGCAGCCCTTTAACCTTAGAAATTATTCCAGAAATTTAATTAGAAATTATAAAAATCTTGAACTTAAGTTTATGAACTCCCAAACTAACCTACCTACTGGTTACTAGAGCCTTTACCATTTGAAACCTTGTTAGTACCCTCAATTAACTTCTAATCCAATCTTAGTTTGTAGCATAAAATGATAGATCCCAATATACACTTAGCTTGTCATTTAACCTCCACTACTAAGCCACTTACTTAATAACCCTCTTCTTGAACTAACCCTAAAACCTCTAATATCATGCCCATGTTAAAGGATGGTAACACATGGCAGATTGTAGAAAACTCAACTTGCATACTTAATTGAAACATGAAGAAAAACTTGCAAACCAACCCAAATGAAATCCAACCTTTCTATTATTGTTTGAGAACAAGAGTGTATGCTTGGTGTGTTGTTGGTATTACTTAGTGATTGTGTGTATTTTGTTTATCGTTATTAGACGCTAGTGTTGCTGAAGAGGATATTGAGGGGGGATTTTATCAAGAAGAAGAAGACTATTCAGGACACTTTGCCAACCAAGGCAAGCCATCTTTTGAATCATACTCCAAATGCCTAGTTTTCTTATTGCATTCTATTTGCTCCTAAGTAAATTGCATGATTGAATTACTACTCTAGAATAATAATTGTATAGTGGTATCTTGCTTAGTAAGAATATCCAACTGGGTTTATTTTACACCTCCTTAGTGGTAGCATCACTCATAATAGTTGCTTAGTCGCTAATAAAATTGAGGCCATCTATAAGGGGAACCCTACTTAAAGTGGTGACTTGAACTTGAAAGCTTGAATTGGAGACTTCTGCTACATGATGGTTTTATGAAGGAAAATAATCTTGACTAAGGACTATGGAATGTATTTCTAAATGATAATGAGTGATGTACTATGTGAGCCAACCATACCGTACGACCACATTACCCCTAAATGGGAAGGGGCTTAGTCCGTAGCTTGTTTACCCTAGTATGGGAGATCTTGTATCATCCTTTATAGAAGTGCACCGTGCGCGGGTACTTCCGAACCGGGTGGAAATTTCCATTCATGCAGCATCCTGTAACGGGCAAAACTAGAGACGCCGAAACGGAGATGTCCGTGTCTCGGGCTCTAGGAAAGGATCCTATACTAGAGTGAACAAGTGAAAGAGTTTGTTTGATTATCTGAACCTCGCATACTTGGTGTATGACGATCCGTGGATTTCTCCCGGCAGATGTATCGAATCTTGTGGGTAAAGTGTACCCCTCTGCAGAGGTTTCAAAACTATTCGAATAGCCGCGTCCGCGGTCATGGACAGTTGGCAAGCTGTACTTGACTTTTGTCAAGAATGTTAACAACTTAAGGTGAACTTGGTGAATGACTTGACTTGACATTGATGTTGACCAACACTTGAAGTTCCTCTTTAGATTTAACTTAGAGAATTAAATCTTCTTCTCTACTAATGAACATTCTTGGGAAACAAAACTAGCTTTTGCAAATAAACTTAGTGCTTAGTCCACCATATCAACCATGCATATCTCTTTCATCACCTTGTTTATAAGATGGTTTGCGAGTTCATCCAATGTACTCATGGCTGTGTCCCTGGCTATTAACTTGGCCAGACTATGGGGAAGATTATCCGGAGGAAGGTTATGAAGACGAGTACCAGAACTAAGATCATCTCCTGAGTCGCCATTGCCTATAGGGTGAAGGCATGGACCTGAAGATGTTATTTCCCCTGCTATATTGTGTTGTAATATGAACTTGGTCACTATGACCATTTATATTTGAACTATTCGTATTGTAATGTCTATGGAACTGGTTACCAACTACGTTATGTGTATCACAACAATGATTCTGGAATTGTGGTGGAATACATAACGGGCACTTTGAATTTCTGGAAATTCGGGTGTTACAATTGATGACCCACAAGTATAGGGGATCGCAACAGTCTTCGAAGGAAGTAAAACCCAAATTTATTGATTCGACACAAGGGGAGCCAAAGGATATTTTTAAGCCTTAACAGATGAGTCATCAATTCAGCAGCACCTGGAAACAGACTTGCTCGCAGCGGTTTATCAGTAGCAATAGTTTTATAGTGGTGACAGTAGTAAAATAGTAGCAACAATAATAAAGTAAAGACGGTAACAGTAGCAATAGTAAATAGTATGATTAAATACTGTAGGCATAGGGATGGATGAACGGGCGTTGCATGGATAAGATAATTCATGTAATAATCAAGACATGGGCAATTGCAGATAAATAATGATAAAGCATCCTAGTACTAAACAACCATAGGCATGTGTTCCGTATATAGTCGTACATGCTCGCAATGAGAAACTTGCACGACATCTTCTGTCCTACCAGCCCATTTTGTAACACCCCACTTTTTGTAACCTTGTTTAAGCTAAGTTTGGTAATGCAAAAATGAGGGCCAACAAAAACTTTTTGCAACTAGATAAATAAAATAATATTTCCTGCTTGTTTGCCTTGATTGTTGTGGGAATCTGGTTTGCAAGAGTGTTGTTGCTGGGTGAGTTAGTGGACCAACACAATCCTTGTGCCCTTGTGATCATGCCTTTATTTATGCTTCTAGCTATTTTTCTAAAACCATTATCTTGGCAAACTCTCCTTTATCAAATCATTTCATTTGCCCAAAACAAGAGCCAAGATTTATCCTTGAGACAAAGATTTTATCAAAACTAAGTATTTACAAAAATTTCTGGACCTACAAAGTAGAGTGGTCCCACTATTTTACAAACTTATATTTGGCTGATATTTATAAAAGGATTTCAAAACACCTTTAAGAAAACTTTCTAAGGGAGATGCTATGTCCCCACTAGTTTCTGAAAAATCTACAAAAGCTTTACTCCTTTATTTGAAACTCTTTTCAAACTTGGCCATGGCATGATCACCATTGAGCACTTATTCAATCATGGTTTCTGGTAATGCTAGATTAGCTGCAAATGATTGACCTTGTGTGGTGAGTTGACTTTGTGTGACTGTTTGACTTGATGAGTTGCTTGTGTGTGGATATAATCCTCATATGGGCCTGTGGCCTAACCTATTCAAAATACATCCATTAGTATTTTGTCACATATAAGTTGTTTTCATGCTATCCTTCAAATAAAACCCATCTTGTTATTTTCCTCTCAATCCTGAATCCCTAACACTAATCTTATCATGAGACATTAGGAGCTCCATTTTGAGGAATCTTAAAACTAATCAAACTAGCCCAAGGAAGGCACCCATGGTGTTATTAGGATCATCTTCATCCAACCATAAAAAGGTTTCACTCAGATTTAGAAAATATTTTCTTGCAGTCATTTTATCAAACACCTAGTGTGCAGACTTAGTGTCTGTTAACAGATTCAGTTTTCTAACGCTTATATTAAGCTCATCTATTCTATCCATGGAAATGTACCTTCCTAGAACTCATATTTGGCATGTGATCTTCCATTCCTTCCATTACCACCTGGTCATTTGAGGCCATCTTCAACTTGCTTCAATTATGTTTCTGAGGCTAATCAACTCACTGACCATTTGACTATTATCATATGTAGTTTTGCTCACACTTCTAGAAATTCGAAATTAATTGTTCAGAGACCATTCCTTGACCTATTCCTCTCATTTTTGATCTACTCTAACCATCTATACATTTGCATGTGCATTTTGAGGCATGCCACCTATTTATGTGACTAGGTTTTGAACCCTAGTCAAAAACTGATTTCACCTTCTAGTTTTCCTTGATCCTCTTGATAATTAGACAACACTCATCATAAAATTCCTCCACAAGTTCATTTTCTCTCTACTAGCTTTGGGAAATGTTATTCTTGCACAATATCACTTTCCCTCCATCAAATTAACTATTTCTCTATCTCATCTTTCCTGCTTAATACAATGCATATGAATGGTACCTATATTATTTCATGCACTTTTTATTCTCATCAAGCATTCTAAAATCTCCTACCATGTTCTCGTACTCCGATAAAACCCTATGGACCCAAAACCCTAGATTCTCATTTTCAAATATTCCAAGATCTTGCTCAATTTATTTATTGGGCAAACATTCAAAGTAAAAATATTGGTGACCGCAATATATGCAAAAACTAGACATGGCTCTACTCAATCTCCCTATTACCCCCTCTAATTCTGTCACATCTATATTTCTTGGAGATAATCACGCTAGTCCAAAACCAAACTTGATCTATGCATGCATCAAGATCTATTTCCATCTCTAGTTACCTAAACCATTTTGAAACTTCACTAAACCCCTCCATTGACTTAACCAGCACCCTCACTTATCCCTGGACGAAGTCTACTGTAGCAGCCCCCTCTCACCCTTGTCTTGTAGTGATTGGAAGGAGAGGGAGATGGGTTGTACCAAATTTTTGGGTATCACTAAACTATTGGGCAGCAGCCTCCCCACTCGGTTCCTGGCCAAGCAAGGCCTCCCTCTGTCCCCAGTCACTCTCTCACCGCCCAACCCAACCAACCAGAGCCCCTCCATTGGCCCCACTTGCCCCAAAACCGACCTACTCACTCCCCTCTCCATATATAAGGCCACGACCTTCCCAGCCCCTCTCTGGACTCCCATTTTGCTCCCACACCGCCACCTTGACTCCCCAGAACTCCCAGACCCCCCCACCTTGCTCTACACCAGTGAGGAGAGGAGGAAAGCCTCCTCCCGATCTGGGAGGAAGAGGACCCCCGTGCCACCTCTCAGGACCCTCTCTACACTCTCCCTCTGCTTGCATGCGCTCCTGCCAGCAGTAGGAACCTAACCCTACCCTTCTTGTGACCCAGGGACGCCAGAACGACGACCATCTGGGAGCACTGGGACAAGCTCCTCCGCCGCGGATGCGCAGTTCATCTTCCTGGCGCCCAAACCATCGATGCCGACCATCTTCGAGATCGCCGTCGTCCGCCGCGCCACCCCGTCACCTCCTCGTCGCCGGGGAGGCCCCCAAGTGAGCCCCTGCGCCGGGCCTGGCCGCGCTAGGGTTTCGCCCTCTGTCCCGCGCCGCCGGAGGAAGGAGACGACAGATGGCCATTGATCCTGACTAGATCGGACGGCCGACGTCGCCCCGTACCGCTTCGGGTGCCGCTGCTGCTGATGGCTGGGCCCCTTCTGTCGGCGCATCCCGACGCTGCTCCCGCGCGCCCATGCCGGAATGGGCCAGCCCGATGCGGTACAGCCTGGGTCTGGTTAAATCTGGGCCGTGCACCTTTTTTTTTATAGAAAATCCCTCTGTTAATTTCCTGAGATCTGTGAGATTGCAAAAATTATAGAAAAATATTTACGGGTCCAAATGAGTTGATTCAAATTTCTATGAACTCCTTAGATTATTATCTATCCAGTGGTACTAGCTGAATGTCATTTTAATCCCTATAGAATTACTTGAATTTAAGTTGGTAGATCTAGTCACTTTTCATTCATAAATCCAAATCTAGAGTTTTGTAGATTCAAATTGAGCAATTCCAATTTTCAATGGTTCTCTGTTGTATTGTGATGCATGAGGAACTTGTTTTGATATTTTAGGAGCATTATTTTCCCTGCAGTAATTACTCTAGTGATACTAGGACTTTGCATGGTTTTATTTATTGTGCTTAAAATAATTGTTAATTTTGAGTGATTCCACCTCTGGTGTGTTCTGCATCTCATTAGCTATCTAAGATGGTCTCTGGTATAATTTTAGGAGCTACTAAAAGATTTAGGGGTTTATTTTGCCTTTCTAGTGGTAGTTGTGACTAGGAAGTTCATTATAAATCAACCCCACCTTATTTTGGGTTGATTCCAATTGGGTTGGATTTGTAATTGTGTTAGCTATCTGATGCTATGCTGGTTGACATGTTTTGATCAAGTTTTATGCCTACTTGGTGTTTGTGTTGAGTATAGGGTTAGTTTTCTATTAGAACTTGTTTTCCCTATTAATAAAGTGACTTTACTTTTATAAGATGAAATATTGGTTCAGAAACTTGTTGCTTATCTGCAAGTGTGCTCAATATGTTATTTGACCTATGTGACCACTTGCATGTTTGTTTGAGGTGAAGTGGTGTGGTGTTTGCTATGTTTGAGAAACCCTAGTTCTAATAGGATTAACTTGCTACTATAACTCCGTGAAACCTTATTTTAGTTTCTAAACATGTTTGTTTCTGATACTCTTTGATTATGTGATGTTGAGTGATGAAGTGCTTGTGACCTATGTATGCTTGTATGCTTATTATGTGCTTTTATTTTTCCGGCGATAGATTTGAATGACGAGTGTGCGGAGGAGGGGGAAGGTGTTTGAGTACCAAGAAGAAGGAGATCAGGGACAAGCCACTCAAGGCAAGCCATCTACTTGTTGCATATCTGAATCCTAATATGTCACTATGAATTGCTTTACTCTTGTTTCTACTTTTATGCATTGTTTTCGTATATTGCTATGTCCCTTATATAGCAATAGTTGGCGACTTAGCTCCACAAGTCAAATTGCTATCATCTCTAAAGATGACACCTATGACACCTACTCAATACCCTGAAAAGTAGAGACTCGATGATTAGCATCGAGATCTTTGGGAAACATTTGTAGTGGAGCCAAAAACTCTAGGATTGGGAATACTCTCTCGGAAAATATTTCGAAAATGGTTTCAAAAACCTTGGAGTAGTTACTACTCCATTGAGATGTTTTGAAATGGTTTCGTAAACAAGGAGTGGACAATGGGAGATGAAGGAGTTGGTGGATTTTCTGAAAAAGGGCATTGTGTATAAGTGTTCGCCAAACCAATTACTCCCGTGCAACCACATTACCCGGTATGGGACGGGCTTAGCTCGAAGTTTATTTGCTTTAGTGCGGGGAGCCTCACAACTATATAAGGGTCTGCAGGACCCCGGAATCCGGGTTGACGCTTAGCAAAGGTCAACACATATCACGGCATATCCCGAGCCGCCGGAAGACACTTGGGTTCTCCCGCCGTGGCGCCGGAGTTACGCTCTGGAGGAGGTACTGCCGGGACGTGCTGGGGAGGTAAACTCCACAGGGTAGGCACCCGTACTAAGGTAGATAGATGGAGGGCTTCGATCAATTATCCGAAACCCGCATACTTGTGTATGACGGTCCGTGGTGGTATCCCGGCAGATTTATTGAATGGTGTGGGTAAAGTGTACAACCTCTGTAGAGTGTAATCTATTCGAATAGCCGCGTCCTCGGTCATGGACGGTTGGAATGGCCATACTTAACCTGTGTCAGGTTTTGGTTTTATAAAAGGGTTTTTCTGGAAAAATGGAGATTTGTGCCGGACGGAGTACTTGGAGGGTACGGCCGTGGCACGGAACTGGGTCGGAGTACTTGGAGGGTACTGCTGATGACTTGAGGTGGTCATGTTCGATTGGCCACCGATCTTTTCTCAAAAAGGAGTTTCCCCCTTTCCTAGAGATTTTACTAAAAAGGATTTCTAAAATGTTTTCTTTAATAAGGGTATAGAAATGTCATAAGATATGCTATATCGACACGAGAAACTGACTAGATAGGGTAAACTAGATTAGAGCCTTTCTCCTTGCTACAGCCAAACTGCATATTATTCTCTCCCCTCTTTAGATGGTTTGCGAGTACAATTCCAAAATGTACTCATGGCTTTGTCCCTGGCTATTAACTTGGCCAGATTATGGAGATGACTACTCAGAAGGTGGCGATGGCTACGACGACGCCGGTGCGAACTAGGAACGTCTCCCAGTCAGTTGCCTGTAGGGTAGTAGGCATGACGTGGGTCATCAACGCTGTTTGGTATCCGCTGTTTAGTTGTAGACTTGCCCTGCGTGGCAATATCATACTTGGTCATGTGACCAATTGTAAGCATTATTCGTCATTGTAATGGATGATGTAATTCTGTTATCAACTCGGATATGTGGATTCACGACGCACTGATCATGGGATCATGAATTGTATGCATATCGGGTATTCCGGATGGGTAATCCGGGGTACCCCACAGAGTTGGTATCAGAGCCATCCTGACTGTAGGAGACCTTAGTTAGCATGGGCGTTAGTTAGGAAAGTGGTATCTTGGATAAAACTAATTTCAAAGTTTATTCTCCTAATCGGCCAATAGAGTGGCTTATACTCCTCTTATCTCTTCAAAACTTCTAATCTTACCTCTCTGATTTCCAAACTATTTTAGGGTTTTACTCTTTCATCTCCTCCACTTCAAATTTAGTTAATGGACGTTGCACCCCAAATAGACCGGAAGTTTAGCAGAACATGATGGAGCAACTAATCAGAAGGACGTATTCAAACCTCGCCAACTGCAAAGAAAGAAGAGTGTTGACCCATATTCTGCCTCTGGTTGACACCAATGGCTCTGTCAAGGAGCTGACCTTGTTCCTCCCTGGACTCGCACTTTTGCAGGCGCCAAGGACCAAGTACTTAGTTGCTTGACTAGTATTTATTAGGTTTGTCGGGCGAGCATGCCACAAATGGCACACTTCAGCTATTCCTCTGAAGACCTCACAACCATGTGATGTGATACAAGAAAACTTACAAAACTGCACTTCTCAAGTCAACATCAGCGGCTCAACAACACTTCAACTTCACCACCAACTGCCATCCATTTTCTGCTGAAGCGAGAGTCAAGAAGAATGAAGACATCGACAACTGTGGCCAATCGTGACCCTAGGATGAATAGGACCAACCCAAATATCGCGCGTTGTTAGGCATCGTTGGTACTTGAAGTACCTCGTGTGGTTCCTGCAATTGTTTGTTGGTTGCCTTGTGTGATTCTTGATGTTGTTTGCAATTGCTAGTGTGTTTCTTGATTGGGTGTTGTTACCTTGTGCTCGTGCTTGTTTTTGGCCCTCGGCCTTAAAATCCCTTAGGTGCGTAGAACCCTGAATAAGAAGCCTCTCTAGAATATGTTTTCCCTCTCATCCACTTATGTCTGCTCGAGTAGCATTCATAAAGTGAAACTAAGATGCTAACTCTAACCTTCATAGTGGTGGATAATAACTCTTCTCGCAATGCCTTCCCCATGTCCGGCGTGACAAATTTTGCTATGTGCTTCGAGCTCCATCAAGACCTCTCTACAGCGTCAAGGAAGCAGAAGCCAGACCCGCCTGGACTACAAAGGACTTCTAGAAGGCAAAGACTTCACTACCCCGGGATCGCCTAACCTTAACTTTACAGTTTCGCTAACATTGATGATACTCTCTTAACAATCAAACACTTGCTAATCTTCTAACAAGCCAACTAACATTGAGCATAGAAGTATCAAAACCAAGCCTAACTTTCAAAGATCAACCCGTTATCGTCACTTGAAGCCCGAAGACTCACATGCTTAATCTCCACTGAGCTAATAGAAGGATGAAGACTCTCCAAAATCAAGCCATCAATGTCGACTCTGCATTTAGGAGGTATCAATGGAGGTAGCAACAAGAAGAAGTGAAGACTTTTCTAACTAACTCGCTCGCTCGTTCCAATTTTGGCGGGTTGCAACCAAGGCTGACTTAGGACACGAGTAGAAATCCACATGAAGATTTCTCGGAAGATGAAGTCGACTCAAGGTATCCCAATATATCTCAGGATCCTCAAGGCTACAAGGAGTTGGAGAAGCAAGAAGATCTTCACTGGTCTCCACCAACCCGAAGACAAGAAGAAATAGATCGTTGACTACTGGAAGACACACCGTTGGTGGTGCGCTGCCACCTGAAGAGATTTTAGCTCCAGGACAAGATGACCTAGAAGAATGGTTTCCATTAGGACTAACCCACGCCTTGGTAGTTAGGAAGCGTAGAGGACTAAGATGACAGAATTGACGTGTCTATCAAGACCGAAGCATAAATGCTCTTGTCTACCATCTGCAAGCTTGAGATTAAAGGTCTACACCAACATCAAGCTTCAAGACACAACACCAAGAATTGAAGACTCCGTCAATATACATGAAGGAAGCAACAACCACAAGACAACAAAAGCTACCCGAGAAGCCTCAACTCTTCAAGACCTCAATTTGCGAGCTAGAAACCCTCTAACTCTTGAAGAATCTTTTCAGGCATACTAGATAGCCTAACCCTGCTAACCTTAAAAATGTTCTGACGAGGTTTCGATAGGATACTTTTGGCAACATCAACTCTTCAGCCATCAACTTTAGCAACTGAAGACAATCTACACCTTCGGCAAAAGAAAGTCTTTGATGCAACTCAAAGTATCATCAGTGGAGTGGAAGAGCAACCATTGAGGCCTAACTCTATCTTAGTTTCAGCACCTCTTACTGCTACGCTTAGGAATCTCGGGACGAGATTCTGTTTAAGGGGGGAAGAGCTATAACACCCCACTTTTTGTAACCTTGTTTAAGCTAAGTTTGGTAATGCAAAAATGAGGGCCAACAAAAACTTTTTGCAACTAGATAAATAAAATAATATTTCCTGCTTGTTTGCCTTGATTGTTGTGGGAATCTGGTTTGCAAGAGTGCTGTTGCTGGGTGAGTTAGTGGACCAACACAATCCTTGTGCCCTTGTGATCATGCCTTTATTTATTCTTCTAGCTATTTTTCTAAAACCATTATCTTGGCAAACTCTCCTTTATCAAATCATTTCATTTGCCCAAAACAAGAGCCAAGATTTATCCTTGAGACAAAGCTTTTATCAAAACTAAGTATTTACAAAAATTTCTGGACCTACAAAGTAGAGTGGTCCCACTATTTTACAAACTTATATTTGGCTGATATTTATAAAAGGATTTCAAAACACCTTTAAGAAAACTTTCTAAGGGAGATGTTATGTCCCCACTAGTTTCTGAAAAATCTACAAAAGCTTTACTCCTTTATTTGAAACTCTTTTCAAACTTGACCATGGCATGATCACCATTGAGCACTTATTCAATCATGGTTTCTGGTAATGCTAGATTAGCTGCAAATGATTGACCTTGTGTGGTGAGTTGACTTTGTGTGACTGTTTGACTTGATGAGTTGCTTGTGTGTGGATATAATCCTCATATGGGCCTGTGGCCTAACCTATTCAAAATACATCCATTAGTATTTTGTCACATATAAGTTGTTTTCATGCTATCCTTCAAATAAAACTCATCTTGTTATTTTCCTCTCAATCCTGAATCCCTAACACTAATCTTATCATGAGACATTAGGAGCTCCATTTTGAGGAATCTTAAAACTAATCAAACTAGCCCAAGGAAGGCACCCATGGTGTTATTAGGATCATCTTCATCCAACCATAAAAAGGTTCCACTCAGATTTAGAAAATATTTTCTTGCAGTCATTTTATCAAACACCTAGTGTGCAGACTATCTTAGTGTCTGTTAACAGATTCAGTTTTCTAACGCTTATATTAAGCTCATCTATTCTATCCATGGCAATGTACCTTCCTAGAACTCATATTTGGCATGTGATCTTCCATTCCTTCCATTACCACCTGGTCATTTGAGGCCATCTTCAACTTGCTTCAATTATGTTTCTGAGGCTAATCAACTCACTGACCATTTGACTATTATCATATGTAGTTTTGCTCACACTTCTAGAAATTCGAAATTAATTGTTCAGAGACCATTCCTTCACCTATTCCTCTCATTTTTGATCTACTCTAACCATCTATACATTTGCATGTGCATTTTGAGGTATGCCACCTATTTATGTGACTAGGTTTTGAACCCTAGTCAAAAACTGATTTCACCTTCTAGTTTTCCTTGATCCTCTTGATAATTAGACAACACTCATCATAAAATTCCTCCACAAGTTCATTTGCTCTCTACTAGCTTTGGGAAATGTTATTCTTGCACAATATCACTTTCCCTCCATCAAATTAACTATTTCTCTATCTCATCTTTCCTGCTTAATACAATGCATATGAATGGTACCTATATTATTTCATGAACTTTTTATTCTCATCAAGCATTCTAAAATCTCCTACCATGTTCTCCTACTCCTATAAAACCCTATGGACCCAAAACCCTAGATTCTCATTTTCAAATATTCCAAGATCTTGCTCAATTTATTTATTGGGCAAACATTCAAAGTAAAAATATTGGTGACCGCAATAAATGCAAAAACTAGACATGGCTCTACTCAATCTCCCTATTACCCCCTCTAATTCTGTCACATCTATATTTCTTGGAGATAATCACGCTAGTCCAAAACCAAAATTGATCTATGCATGCATCAAGATCTATTTCCATCTCTAGTTACCTAAACCATTTTGAAACTTCAATAAACCCCTCCATTGACTTAACCAGCACCCTCACTTATCGCTGGACGAAGTCTACTGTAGCAGCCCCCTCTCACCCTTGTCTTGTAGTGATTGGAAGGAGAGGGAGATGGGTTGTACCAAATTTTTGGGTATCACTAAACTATTGGGCAACAGCCTCCCCACTCGGTTCCTGGCCAAGCAAGGCCTCCCTCTATCCCCAGTCACTCTCTCACCGCCCAACCCAACCAACCAGAGCCCCTCCATTGGCCCCACTTGCCCCAAAACCGACCTACTCACTCCCCTCTCCATATATAAGGCCACGACCTTCCCAGCCCCTCTCTGGACTCCCATTTTGCTCCCACACCGCCATCTTGACTCCCCAGAACTCCTAGACCCCCCCACCTTGCTCTACACCAGTGAGGAGAGGAGGAAAGCCACCTCCCGATCTGGGAGGAAGAGGACCCCCGTGCCACCTCTCAGGACCCTCTCTACTCTCTCCCTCTGCTTGCATGCGCTCCTGCCAGCAGTAGGAACCTAACCCTACCCTTCTTGTGACCCAGGGACGCCAGAACGACGACCATCTAGGAGCACTGGGACGAGCTCCTCCACCGCGGATGCG
The DNA here is from genome assembly GCA_007115705.1 of Dactylis glomerata. Taxonomy (NCBI): domain Eukaryota; kingdom Viridiplantae; phylum Streptophyta; class Magnoliopsida; order Poales; family Poaceae; genus Dactylis; species Dactylis glomerata. The sequence continues at coordinate 2,679,194 of QXEO01000383.1, forward strand.
CAGTTCATCTTCCTGGCGCCCAAACCATCGATGCGGACCATCTCCGAGATCGCCGTCGTCCGCCGCGCCGCCCCGTCACCTCCTCATCATCGGGGAGGCCCCCAGGTGAGCCCCTACGCCGGGCCTAGCCGCGCTAGGGTTTTGCCCTCTGTCCCGCGCCGCCGGGTGAAGGAGACGACGGACGGCCGTTGATCCTGACTAGATCGGACGGCCGATGTCGCCCCGTACCGCTTCGGGTGCCACTGCTGCTGACGGCTGTCGATGGATTTCGTGTCGCAAGAACACGGGGTACCACGCGATGGACCCAAAAGATTCGAACGCAGGGGGCTGAACGTGTGAGATCTTGGATCGCAACGAAACACGGTGACGGAAGCCTCGATTGTCGGACGCGCTACGCACTGCAGAGAGGGAGACCGAGATTTACCCAGGTTCAGGGCCCTCGTGGTGAGGTAAAACCCCTACTTCCTGCCTTCTTGTATTACGACGCGACACCTCGCGAGGAGTACAAGGCCTTGGTTACAAAGCTCTAGCTGGCCAGAGGTTGAAGAACCTGCGTGCCCAGCTAGCAGCTTGAAGAAGATGAAGATCCCATCCCCCCTTAGGGGTGGCCTCTCCCCCCTCTTATAGCGCCAAGGTCCTCCTTCCCCTTATCTTCTTGGGGAAGGGGTTGCCACACACGGTCAAGGAGGGAGGACAGCTGTAGACTACGCTCTTCCGTAGACTTGGTCTTTACAGGGTCGCGGCGCCGGTCCACAGGAGTGGGTGGAGAAGGCTGACGTCCTCCTCTGGCGCCCTGCACCGTCCATGCTATATTTAGGGGGGTGGCCAACTGCCCCTGTGCCGCTTTGGGCAGGCACAGAGAAAGTTGGTCTCCTCCCTGTCGGGGGTAGCGTGGGCGGTACGCGGCCTTCTGCCCGTTATCTTCTTGCTCCGCACGAAACCGTGCTGAGCTGACGTGGGCGTACCTTCTCTCCTCACCAGCAGGGCTCGTGAGGAGGCCTTCTGGTCCTTAGCGATTTCCGTCGTCGGTCTCCTCACGAGGCGCCTCCTCGTGAGGGTCTTCTCCGTGCTGAAGATTGTTGATTATCTCCCGGGCTGAAGATGGGCCGATGATGGGGCCCAGGAGCAGGTGGACCGGGATACCCCGGTATCCATTACACCGACAGTAGCCCCCGGGAGCCCGGCCCACAACGCGCCCTCTTGAGGAAGCGAAGGGTCGGGGCCCCCCGAAGCTGCTGGGCCCTCCAACGGCACGCGTCAACCGCGCGGTCAGAGGACCATGTGAAGATGCAGAGGCCGCGGGCACGTGTCGTGGCCGCAGCTGGTGAGACGAAACGGCGGCGACGCTACAGTCTCCGAGGCACCATCCATCATAATGATGCGTCGCTTGACTGCAGAGCGCTGCGCCAACGCTTCGGTTCCCGCGCTGGGATTTGACGCATCGACGCTGGATGATTCCCTTAAATAGGTCCTCCTCGAGACCGTCGGCACTTCACCTCCTTCCTCCAGTGCCACTTCTGCTTCTTCTTCCCTGAGAGCATGGACCCTTCCAACTCCGCCGCCGCCGCCGGTCCAAGCTCCGGAACGAAGCGTCGAGGGCGCCCTCCGGGCAGCGGGAACAAGGTGAAAGTCCCGGCCCAGTGGACCCCCGGCGCTGGGGGCCCCTTGCGCATTGGCGCGCCGAGGCAGAACGAGGCGATTCGCCCAGCCTCGGGGACCTCCGGCGCCCTGACCCTCCGGGGCCCCGCACGCGGTGGAGCCCTGAACTCGCCGTCGCCGCTGGCGACGGCGCCTGCTCCCCGCGCCTCGGGGAGCATTGATCGGGCCCTCCGGGAGGTGGAGGCCGCCCTGGCCCCCCCTCCCCCTGCTGTAGATCTTCCGGCCCCGCCGGTGAACGGAGTGATCGCCACTCCGCGCCACCTGGCGGCGGCGATGCTGGGACCCCTCGTCGCCCCGGGGTCCCGATTCCTGGAGCTCCTCGTCGTCGTCGACGCTCCGGGGTTCAACTCCCTCCGGTTGCCCGACGCCATCCGGAGGGTGCTTCACGCCCACGGCCCAGCCGCCGGGGAGATCGCCCTGGGGGAGCAGAGCAGGCCAGATCTCTTCTGGCCTGTGGACATCCTCTTCGGGCCGACCGGCAACGTCGTCCTCTCCGGCCGCTGGAGGCCCTTCGCCCTCGGCTGCCGCCTCCGCATCGGCGACCGCCTCGTCTTCCGCTTCAAGCTGGGGACCCTGGAGGCGATGGTGCGGATCTTCACCGCCGACGGCGTCCGCCGCACCTACCCCCAGCTCCCGGCGCAGTGAAGAGGAGGTCTTGGGCGGTAGTCTTCTGGGGAGGGGAGCTAGTCTCCTCCCCCTTTTTGTTGCGTAGTCCTTGCCGGCGGGGTATGCCCCGCCGTGCTCCACTCCATCCCCCGCTGGGGGGCTTAATGAAATCCAGTGGCTTAATCTTGTCGTCCTTCACTTTCTTGGCTATTCGCTCGCTCGAGAGCCCTGGTGAGCTGTAGGTATCGACAGGAAGCCTCCCTCCACCTCGGAGCTCAGGACGGGTTCGGCGTCAGCGACACGGTAGATGGCTCCTGAGACAAGAAGTTGAAGAAAAGGTTGGAAAACAAAAAACCCCAAATCCCCAAAAACGGAAAAACAAATCGATAAAACAAACGAAAAAAGAAGGCGAATAAGATGCCCCTGTGACCGGCACAGGGACCTTCTCCGTCGTGGAGGAGCGCGGCACTATCTGTGCCAGCAGCTAAGAGCAAATTGCCGCGCGTGGCGATTCACGGGGCCTTCCTCGTCGTTGAGGGAAGCTGGACCCTCACGGACGTGAAAACGTCGACGCTTAAGAGAGCCCAGAGACCGTCGACACCTCACAAGGATTGCTCATGAGGTGAAGGGCCTGGCGCGGACCTCCGGATCTGCGTCTCCTTCGCAAGATTTATCGGAGCGGCCTTGGTCTTCAATAATCCTGCCACGTTAGGCCTTCCTCGAGAGAGGGAATCCTCCTGCGGATGCTAGTGCATCGACGCGTATTTGCACCCTCGTGAGGGTTGCTCACGAGGGGTAGGTCCTTAGCGGGTGCCATGGGCACACCTTGGACTTTTCCTCAAAGATTTTTTATTTTCTGGCGTACTTCGCGAGGAACTAAGCACCATGGGCATCCAGAGGTGATCGTTAACGGGGCCGTCGCCCCCGATCAGAGCTCGCTCCCTTCGGGTTTTTCGGGCTTGCTATTTTCCGGGCGAAGGCCCCAGCATAGACACCGTGCCTAGCCCCCTTCCGCGAGGAGTACAATCAGAAAATAAATGGACTTCATGCCATTTTGATGTCATGCCGAAGCAGAGGCGCTGTATTGCGCTTTAACTTAATATCAGTGCTTAAGAGCAGATTGAGCTGATACAAGTGCCGTGCAAACGGTCTTTTTCTCCTCGTGAGGAACCTAAGGGTAGAACTTTCGCAGATGAGCTATGTTCCACGGGTTCCCCACTGGCACGCCTTCTGCGGTTTCCAGCCGCGCCGAGCCTGGCCTGGCGATATGCGTCACCTTGAAGGGTCCTTCCCACATTGGAGACAGCTTGTGCAGGCCCTCGCGAGAGAGTATTCTCCTCAACACCAGGTCGCCGACCTCCAGAGTTCTTGCTCGAACATGGCGGCTATGGTAGCGGCGTAGTCCTTGCTGGTACCTCGCGGCGCGGAGCGCGGCTTGGCACCGAGCTTCTTCGAGCAGAAGGAGGCGGTCCTTGATGAGGTCCTCTTGGCAAATTTCGTCGAAGGCGAGCACTCTTGGCGACCCGAACTTGACGTCGGTGGGAAGAACAGCCTCCGCCCCGTAGACCAGGAAGAAAGGGGTTTCTCTGGTGGGCTTGGTGGCGGTAGTCCTGATGGACCACAAGATGGATTGGAGGTTGTCTAACCATTTTTTGCCGCAGGCTTCGAGCTTGGCGTTGAAGCTTTTCGTCTTGAGCCCTTTGAGCACTTCAGCGTTGGCGCGCTCGGCTTGACCGTTGCTTCTGGGGTAGGCGACGGAGGCGAAGCAGACTTTGATGCCGGTCGATGCGCAGTATTCCCGGAACAAGCCGCTGGTGAACTGGCTGCCGTTGTCGGTGATTATGCGGTTAGGCACACCAAAGCGACAGACCAGTCCACGGATGAACTTGACGGCGGACCTGGCCGGGATTGTGCACACTGGTTCCACCTCCACCCACTTGGTGAACTTGTCGATGGCGACGTAGAGGTAGCGATAGCCCCCTTGCGCTCTGGGAAATGGACCGAGTATGTCCAGCCCCCAAACTGCAAAGGGCCAAGTGAGTGGGATGGTGCGCAGCTCTTGCGCCGGCTGATGTATCTGCTTGGCGTGGAATTGGCATGCCTCGCACCTCTTGACCATCTCCGACGCATCTCCGAGCGCCGAAGGCCAGTAGAAGCCGCTTCGATATGCCTTCGCAGCTAGAGTAGCGGCTGACGCGTGGTGCCCACATTCGCCGGCATGGATGTCCCTTAGAAGCTCTTGGCCTTGGTGAGTAGATATGCACTTCAGAGCGACGCCATTTGGGCGACGCCGGTACAAGTCACCATCCTTGACGCAGTAGCCCGAAGCTTGCCGCACAATCCTCTCGGCCTCCTCTTCATCCTCAGGAAGCCTGCTGCTGGTGAGGTAGGCCTTGAGCTCGATGATCCAATCCACTCCCTCCTGCCGGGCCAATGCCAGGAGGACGCGGTCACCCGAAGGAGGCCCGCAGTCCGGAGCCCCCTGCTCCGGCGGTGGCGGCAAAGCGGAAGGAGGAGGTGGTTCGGATGTCGACGGAGAAGCGGACAGTTTGAAGAGACGCTCCTCGAAGACGCCGGCAGGCTGTGCCAGGCGATGAGAAGCGCGCTTGGCGATCTCGTCGGCCTCCACGTTTTCCCCTCTCGGGATGTGCTTCAGCTCCAAGCCTTGGAAGCGCTTTTCCATCTTTCGATGCTCCTCGAGATAAGCCGCCATGTGCTCATCCTTTGGAGTGTAGCTCTTGTTGGAGAAGTTCACAACCAGCTGTGAATCTCCTTTGACGATGAGGCGCTTGATGCCCAAAGCATTCGCAGCCCTTAAGCCTGCAAGAAGTCCCTCGTACTCCGCGATGTTGTTGGAGACCTTGTGTTCCGGCCCAAAGCAGAGCTGCACAGCGTAGAAAAGCTTGTCTCCAAAGGGAGAGGTTAAGACAGCGCCTGCTCCCGCGCCCGGAAGGTTGAAGGCGCCGTCGAAGTGCATGACCCAGAGGCCCAGGGCCTCCTCTCCAGGGAGAGTCGACTCCACCTCTGGAGGCTCGTCTACGAACGGATCAGTCCATTCTGCAGTGAACTCGGCCAAAGCCTTGCTCTTGATTACCTTTGTAGTTTCGAAGGAGATCTCGAAAGGCTGAAGCTCCACAGCCCACTCAGCCACCCGCCCGGTGACATTGGGGTTGCGCAGGACGGTTTCCAGGGGCCGATCGGTTACCACCTTAATCGGGTGACCCTGGAAGTAGTGGCGTAGCTTCCGCGAGGCGATGAGCAAGGTGTAGAGCAGCTTTTGCTGCATTGTGTAGCGTTCCCGCGCGTCGCGCAGTACCGTGCTGACGAAGTACACATGCTTTTGCACCTTGACGACCCCCTCGGAAGGCTCCCCCTCAGGAGGCTTTTGAGCATTGCTCTGAGAGAGCAGCTCGGTCGGCGAAGATCCCTCGGGCGGCTCCTCCCGAGGGGCGGGAGGTGAAGCGGCCTCTTCCTCGCGAGGAGCCCCCGAGGCTGGAGGAGTGACCTCCTTGGCGATTACCTTGACATCCCGCTCCGCGACGAGAACGGCACCTGCAGTCCTTGGAGTTGCCGCGATGTAGAGTAGCAAGGGCTCGCGAGTCGTTGGGGCAACCATGATCGGTGGGCTCGTGAGGTACCTTTTTAACTCGGCGAAGGCCTTGTCGGCTTCCGGAGTCCACTCGAACTTGCTGGTGCGCTTCATGAGCTTGAAGAAGGGCAAAGCTTTTTCCCCACTCCTAGCGATGAAGCGCCCCAGGGCTGCCATGCACCCCGCGAGGCGTTGCATTTCCTTAAGATTGCGCGGAGGACGAATCTCTTCGATGGCCTTGACCTTGTCGGGGTTCGCCTCTATCCCGCGATTGGACACGAGGAACCCCAACAGCTTTCCCGACGGTACGCCAAAGGCGCACTTGGCGGGGTTGAGCTTGATGTTCACCTTCCTCAGGTTGACGAATGTTTCCTCCAGGTCCTCGATGAAGGTATGACCCTCGCGAGTCTTGACGACGATGTCGTCGACGTAGGCTTCCGCATTTCTTCCCATCTGAGCCCCCAGGGCCTTACGCATGAGCCTTTGGAATGTAGCTCCTGCGTTCTTCAGGCCGAAGGGCATGCAGACGTAGCAGTACACACCGCAGGGCGTGATGAAGGCGGTTTTCTCTTCGTCCTCCTTTGCCATCTTGATCTGATGATAGCCGGAGAAAGCATCCAAGAAGCAAAGGAGGTCGCAGCCGGCGGTGGAGTCGACGATTTGATCAATCCTCGGGAGGGGATATGGATCCTTGGGACAGGCCTTGTTGAGACTTGTGAAGTCCACGCAGAGGCGCCCACTGCCGTTAGCCTTTGGGACGACCACCGGATTAGCAATCCAGGTGGGGTGGGCCACCTCGCGTATCAACTTGGCCTTCTTCAGCTTCTCTATCTCCTTGACGATGAAGTCTTGCTTCTCTTGCGCTTGCTTCCTAGTCTTCTGCTTCACGGGGTGTGCCTGAGGGCACACGGCTAGGTGGTGCTCAATCACCTCCCTGGGAACGCCGGGCATATCTGACGGAGTCCAAGCGAACATGTCAGAATTTGCCCGCAGGAAGGTGACGAGCGCGCTTTCCTATTTGGGGGAAAGCCCTGCCCCGATGGTGACGAAGTTTTCGCAGCCCCCAGCCTGTAGCGGGACCTTCTTGGTTGCCGAGCGCTCTTGGGTAAACTGGGGCCTCCGGCCGGAGGGAACCGCAGCTTCCCCAATGCTCAAGTCCATCATGGGATGGTCCAGGTCCTCGCTCGGAGTAGGCGATGCAGAGGCGGCGAACTTCTTCCCTGTCGAACCCTGAGGGAGGGGCTCGAGAGAGGCCTTCTTTGCTGCAGCCCGCTCTTGAGATACGAGCTGCTTCTTCCTCGTGAGGTCGCCGGAGTGTTCCAGTAGATCCTCGTCGGCGGGGAACATGGCGGCGGCCTCACGGTAGACATGCTCGACTGATCGGAGAGCATCCTTCTCATTGCAGCGCACGGTGATCGTGCCGTTGGCGCCCGGAATCTTGAGGACGTTGAAGCCATGGTGCGTTGCCGCCATGAACCTAGCCAAGGCTGGGTAGCCGAGGATGGCGTTGTATGGCAGGGCGATGTAGGCAACGTCGAAGTCGAGGCTTTCCGTCCTGTAGTTGTCCCGGGTGCCGAAGGTGACGGGCAGACTTACCTGCCCAATTGGCGTTGTAGATCCCTCGGTTACCCCGAAGAACGGCCGAGTCGGCATGAGCCGATGGTACGGCACCTGCATTTTTCGAAGATCTCGACGGAGATGATGTTGAGGCCCGCCCCTCCATCGATGAGAGTGCGATTGACGGCGACGTTGTTGATGGTTGGCGTGCACAAGAGGGGGATTGTGCCCACGCCCCTTGTGGAAGCCGGATGATCCTCCTCGTCGAAGCCAATCTTGCACGTCGACCACTTCATCAGGCGACTGCCGAAGTTGGGCTGTGCCGCCGCGATCTCTCGCGACAGCTGCTTGAAGTGTCGATTTGACAGAGGAGCCTGAGCTCCACCCAGGAGGCAAGCGACGAAGTCTCGCGGCTCTTGATAGCCCCCCTGGTTCTCTTCCCGACGATCGTTTGCTGGTGGGGGAAGCGGCAGCGGCTCGGGATCGTCTCGAGACAGACCCCCACGGCGGCGACCTTCCTCGCGGTCGTCGTCGCGGCGATCGCCCCGGGATCCACTCTTGCCGTTGCTGCGGCCACCCCCACGACGCTTGGAGACACCGTTCTCCTTGTGAAACTTCCGGACAATCCAACAATCCTCGGTATTGTGGGTGTCCTTCTTGTGGATGAGGCAGTAGCGGCGACGGCGACCTTTATCGCGATCGGAGCAGTCCCCGCGGCGTTGCTTATGATCTGGCTCCGCCGCGAGGGCAGCAGCCTCCTTTCGCTTGGGGTCCTTGGACTTCGGCTTTGGGGGAGGCGCCTCCGGCATATTGTGCACGAAGAGCCTCCCCTCTTCAGCCTTGGCGCAGCGGTCGGCGATCTCGAAGAGCCTGACGACGGAAGTCAGCTCATCATTTACGGACAGCTTCTCCCGCATCTTGACGTCGGAGACGCCCGTGGAGAACGCGGAGATGACCTCCTCGTTGGAGATCCTGGGGATTTTGTTCCTCATCTGACTGAAGCGCTGGATGTACTGACGCAGCGTCTCGCCCTTGTACTGACGCACCGCCTTAAGATCGTTCTTAGTTGCGGGGCGCTCGTACGTGGGCATGAAGTTGGCAACGAATTGACGACATAAATCCTTCCACGAAGTCACGGATTCGTGAGGAAGATTCATGAGCCAAGTCCGCGGAGCGTCCTTGAGGGCCATGGGGAACCAGTTGGCCATGGCGCGCTGATCTCCACGCGCAGCCTGGACGGCGACGACGTAGAGCTGGAGGAATTCGACAGGGTTTGTGGTCCCGTCGTAGCGCGTGGCGATGTCCGGCTTGAACTTATCAGGCCAGACAACGTAGCGCTGCTGGCGAGTGAGGACAAGACACCCGGGGTTGTAGATCGGGACGCCGGGGGTCCTGACGTTCTTGCCAGCCTCGCCGATGTCATTGATGGCGCGATCATGATTTTCGCGGCGGCGCTCGAGGGAGACGCGTGCGTCTTCCGGAGCGCGCTGGATGATTTGGCAGCTGGGCTCCCCGCGCGGCGAAGATGCGGCGCGGGAAACCACCTTTTTGGCCTTGTTGGCCACCCCATCTCCGGCGCCCGGGGCATGATGCCCCGCCGCCGGATCTGGATGCCCCGCGCCCTGGGCTCCTCCCAAGGCCGGGTCTTCGTTGGCGATGGCGACGAGCTCGGCGATTCGAGCGCGCCACCCCTCACGCCCGTCGTCGGTGGGTTGATAGCGCAACAGCTCCTGCGCCATGGCGAGCGCCTGCGCAGGAGACAGTTGACTCCCAGAACGAGCACGAGAAGTGGCGGTGGCGGTGAAGGAGAGCGAAGGCTCTGTCCGCTCAGACGGGAGGTAGGAGGACTCCAGATCTTCCTCCTCTTCCTCTTCTGCCGAAGCTTCACGACGACGGAAGATGGGCTCGGTTTGCCCCCGAGCAGCGTTGCGACGGCGAAGACGCTCGAGCCTTGCGTTGGCGTCGGCCATGTCGAAGCAGATCTAGAAGAAAAAACACCACAGCCCCCTACCTGGCGCGCCAGGTGTCGATGGATTTCGTGTCGCAAGAACACGGGGTACCACGCGACGGACCCAAAAGATTCGAACGCAGGGGGCTGAACGTGTGAGATCTTGGATCGCAACGAAACACGGTGACGGAAGCCTCGATTGTCGGACGCGCTACGCACTGCAGAGTGGGAGACCGAGATTTACCCAGGTTCAGGGCCCTCGTGGTGAGGTAAAACCCCTACTTCCTGCCTTCTTGTATTACGATGCGACACCTCGCGAGGAGTACAAGGCCTTGGTTACAAAGCTCTAGCTGGCCAGAGGTTGAAGAACCTGCGTGCCCAGCTAGCAGCTTGAAGAAGATGAAGATCCCATCCCCCCTAAGGGGTGGCCTCTCCCCCCTCTTATAGCGCCAAGGTCCTCCTTCCCCTTATCTTCTTGGGGAAGGGGTTGCCACACACGGTCAAGGAGGGAGGACAGCTGTAGACTACGCTCTTCCGTAGACTTGGTCTTTACAGGGTCGCGGCGCCGGTCCACAGGAGTGGGTGGAGAAGGCTGACGTCCTCCTCTGGCGCCCTGCACCGTCCATGCTATATTTAGGGGGGGTGGCCAACTGCCCCTGTGCCGCTTTGGGCAGGCACAGAGAAAGTTGGTCTCCTCCCTGTCGGGGGTAGCGTGGGCGGTACGCGGCCTTCTGCCCGTTATCTTCTTGCTCCGCACGAAACTGTGCTGAGCTGACGTGGGCGTACCTTCTCTCCTCACTAGCAGGGCTCATGAGGAGGCCTTCTGGTCCTTAGCGATTTCCGTCGTCGGTCTCCTCACGAGGCGCCTCCTCGTGAGGGTCTTCTCCGTGCTGAAGATTGTTGATTATCTCCCGGGCTGAAGATGGGCCGATGACGGGGCCCAGGAGCAGGTGGACCGGGATACCCCGGTATCCATTACACCGAGAACGGCTGGCCCCTTCTGTCGGCGCATCCCGACGCTGCTCCCGCGTGCCCATGCCGGAATGGGCCGGCCCGATGCGGTACAGACCGGGTCCGGTTAAATCTGGGTCGTGCACCTTTTTTTTATAGAAAATCCCTCTGTTAATTTCCTGAGATCTGTGAGATTGCAAAAATTATAGAAAAATATTTACGGGTCCAAATGAGTTGATTCAAATTTCTGTGAACTCCTTAGATTATTATCTATCCAGTGGTACTAGCTGCATGTCATTTTAATCCCTATAGAATTACTTGAATTTAAGTTGGTAGATCTAGTCACTTTTCATTCATAAATCCAAATCTAGAGTTTTGTAGATTCAAATTGAGTAATTCCAATTTTCAATGGTTCTCTGTTGTATTGTGATGCATGAGGAACTTGTTTTGCTATTTTAGGAGCATTATTTTTCCTGCAGTAATTACTCTAGTGATACTAGGACTTTGCATGGTTTTATTTATTGTGCTTAAAATAATTGTTAATTTTGAGTGATTCCACCTCTGGTGTGTTCTGCATCTCATTAGCTATCTAAAATGGTCTCTGGTATAATTTTAGGAGCTACTAAAAGATTTAGGGGTTTATTTTGCCTTTCTAGTGGTAGTTGTGACTAGGAAGTTCATTATAAATCAACCCCACCTTATTTTGGGTTGATTCCAATTGGGTTGGATTTGTAATTGTGTTAGCTATCTGATGCTATGCTGGTTGACATGTTTTGATCAAGTTTTATGCGTGCTTGGTGTTTGTGTTGAGTATAGGGTTAGTTTTCTATTAGAACTTGTTTTCCCTATTAATAAAGTGACTTTACTTTTATAAGATGAAATATTGGTTCAGAAACTTGTTGCTTATCTGCAAGTGTGCTCAATATGTTATTTGACCTATGTGACCACTTGCATGTTTGTTTGAGGTGAAGTGGTGTGGTGTTTGCTATGTTTGAGAAACCCTAGTTCTAATAGGATTAACTTGCTACTATAAATCTGTGAAATCTTATTTTAGTTTCTAAACATGTTTGTTTCTGATACTCTTTGATTATGTGATGTTGAGTGATGAAGTGCTTGTGACCTATGTACGCTTGTATGCTTATTATGTAATTTTATTTTTTCGGCGATAGATTCGAATGACGAGTGTGCGGAGGAGGGGGAAGGTGTTTGAGTACCAAGAAGAAGGAGATCAGGGACAAGCCACTCAAGGCAAGCCATCTACTTGTTGCATATCTGAATCCTAATATGTCACTATGCATTGTTTACTCTTGTTTCTACTTTTATGCATTATTTTCGTATATTGCTATGTCCCTTATATAGCAATAGTTGGCGACTTAGCTCCACAAGTCAAATTGCTATCATCTCTAAAGATGACACCTATGACACCTACTCAATACCCTGAAAAGTAGAGACTCGATGATTAGCATCGAGGTCTTTGGGAAACATTTGTAGTGGAGCCAAAAACTCTAGGATTGGGAATACTCTCTCGGGAAATATTTCAAAAATGGTTTCGAAAACCTTGGAGTAGTTACTACTCCATTGAGATGTTTTGAAATGGTTTCGTAAACAAGGAGTGGACAATGGGAGATGAAGGAGTTGGTGGATTTTCTGAAAAAGGGCATTGTGTATAAGTGTTCGCCAAACCAATTACTCCCGTGCAACCACATTACCCGGTATGGGACGGGCTTAGCTCGAAGTTTATTTGCTTTAGTGCGGGGAGCCTCACAACTATATAAGGGTCTGCAGGACCTCGGAATCCGGGTTGATGCTTAGCAAATGTCAACACATATCACGGCATATCCCGAGCCGCCGGAAGACACTTGGGTTCTCGCGTCGTGGCGCCGGAGTTATGCTCTGGAGGAGGTACTGCCGGGACATGCCGGGGAGGTAAACTCCATAGGGTAGGCACCCGTACTAAGGTAGATAGATGGAGGGCTTCGATCGATTATCCGAAACCCGCATACTTGTGTATGACGGTCCGTGGTGGTATCCCGGCGGATTTATCGAATGGTGTGGGTAAAGTGTATAACCTCTGCAGAGTGTAATCTATTCGAATAGCCACGTCCTCAGTCACGGACGGTTGGAATGGCCATACTTAACCTGTGTCAGGTTTTGGTTTTATAAAAGGGTTTTTTTTTTGGAAAAATGGAGATTTGTGCCGGACGGAGTACTTGGAGGGTACGGCCGTGGCACGGAACTGGGTCGGAGTACTTGGAGGGTACTGCCGATGACTTGAGGTGGTCATGTTCGATTGGCCATCGATCTTTTCTCAAAAAGGAGTTTCCCCCTTTCCTAGAGATTTTACTAAAAAGGATTTCTAAAATGTTTTCTTTAATAAGGGTATAGAAATGTCATAAGACATGCTATATCGACACGAGAAACTGACTAGATAGGGTAAACTAGATTAGAGCCTTTCTCCTTGCTACAGCCAAACTGCATATTATTCTCTCCCCTCTTTAGATGGTTTGCGAGTACAATTCCAAAATGTACTCACGGCTTTGTCCCTGGCTATTAACTTGGCCAGATTATGGAGATGACTACTCAGAAGGTGGCGATGGCTACGACGACGCCGGTGCGAACTAGGAACGTCTCCCAGTCAGTTGCCTGTAGGGTAGTAGGCATGACGTGGGTCATCAACGTTGTTTGGTATCCGCTACTTAGTTGTAGACTTGCCCTGCGTGGCAATATCATACTTGGTCATGTGACCAATTGTAAGCATTATTCGTCATTGTAATGGATGATGTAATTCTGTTATCAACTCGGATATGTGGATTCACGACACACTGATCATGGGATCGTGAATTGTATGCATATCGGGTATTCCGGATGGGTAATCCGGGGTACCCCACACGTTTGCAGCGGGGCCTCAAGGAAAACTACTGGTAATTAAGGTACTCCTTTTAATAAAGTACCGGAGTAAAGCATTAACACTCAGTGAACACATGTGATCCTCACATCACAGCCACCCCCTCCGGTTATCCCAATTGCTGTCACTTTGGGGCCTCGGGTTCTGGACAACGATGTGTGTATACAACTTGCAGGTAAGATCATAAACAATAACTATCATCATAAAACAATAACAAGTTCAGATATGAGATCATGGCACTCGGGCCCAAAGTGACAATCATTAAGCACAACAAGTTGCAACAATGTCATAAGCACTAACAGTAGATACTAGGCACCATGCCCTAACAATCTCATAGCAAATTACATGAATGATCTCATCCAATCCCTACCATCCCCTTCACGTACAACGGGAATTACTCACACATGGATGGGGGAATCATGGATGGTTGATGGAGAGACGTCAGTGATGATAATGATGATGAAGATCTCCTCCAAATCCCCATCCCGGCAGGGTGCCAAAACGGAGTTTTTGGTTCCGAATCGCGGTTTCTGATGGTGGCGGTGCAGCGGAACTCTATCTGGGAAAAACGCGCCACCCCCAATAGTTTCAGGTGAGGAGGTATATGTAGGCGGAAGGAGGGGTCGAGGCGATGGCCGAGGTGGCCTCACCACCCCTGGCATGGCCTGGCCTGGCCCGCACCACCAGGGGGTGTGAGCCCCTCGTGGCCCCTCCCCGTCTCAGATTCTGGCTCCGTGGGTCTTCTGGTAAAATAGGATTTTTGCGGTATTTTATGGGATTTTTCCTGAAAGTTGAATTTCTGCACAAAAACAAGACACCAGGGCAATTCTGCTGAAAATAGCGTTAGTCCATGTTAGTTGTATTCAAAACACATAAATTAGAGGAGAAACAACAACAAAAGTGTTCGGGAAAGTAGATACGTTTTGGACATATCAACTCCCCCCAAGCTTAGCTTATTGCTTGTCGTCAAGCAATTCAGTTAACAACTGAGTGCGATAAAAGAAACTTTTATGAACATTTTTGCTTCATAAGATGTATATATTCTCACTATATGATCAAGTACTCAGGCAATTCATAATAAGAAATATGCAACTAATGTTATCTCATAGTTATGCAAGCTATGAAAGAGTGCCAATACACTAATAACAAGCAACATGAAACATAAGAAGCTACAAGATTGTAATGCTCATAATAAGATATGAAAGAGTGGTATCCCGCTTGCCTTTATTTGTGGGGCAAAACATAAATGCCAAGGCACCTCTGAATTTCAAGAGAAGACTAGAAGTAGAAATATTAAAGATACAAGCATCAAAGTTATACCACAATTAATCGTGTTCTGGGACAAGCACATTACACTAAGGGCCTGTTTGTTTAGGCTGTGGCTGGCTGGCTGTGCAAGGAAAGCTGCTGTGCAGGGAAAGCTGCTGTTCTAAATTTAGCTGTTTGGCAACTTGGCTAGCTGGCTAGCTATATGTTGAGGAATTGTCTGAAATGCCCTCATAGTTCTGAGAATATGTATATTGCTGACTAATGTGTATTAGCGTATATGTGACTGTAAAATACCATGAATACAAAAAAAATATGGATCAACTAATATAGCTTTGTTCAAAATCAATATATAGCTTTATAGTTTCATACTATAATATAATTCATCAAATATAATTTATTCTAAATAAATAATATAGTTTTTAATTACTTCGAGAGCAATTATTTGCACTAGCGGAAGTGGATGGTAAGTTAATTGATTGTTTTAAAAAAAATAAGCCAAATAAGTAGAATGTATGTTTGCACATCTATTCCAGTACCAACGTATGCGTATTAGTTTTCACTGCATGCATGCGTTGTGCCGAGGATTATCTCTGTACGAGTACGTGCGAGCTAGTCACTAGCAGTAGTACGCAGCAGCTGTCCGTAGTCACTAGCAGTAGCATGCAGCAGCTGTCCGTGCAGCTATCGAACGAGCGTAGTAGTTGACGTGATGGCAATCTGTAGTAAATAAGTGAAAGAAGAAGGGCACATGTGAATACCGATTCGGTTTAAAGTGTCAAAGCTGCGGAAAGCCCCGGGAAGCACCTCCTCAGGTGGTTTGTCCCGCAAGTGCAATTCGTGGATTGCCTTTGGAAAAGCCTAAAGCCAAGCTACCCCATTTGTTTCATCTAGGCTGCTTATTTCAGTGGAAAGCCACCAAAAGCCCAAACAAACAGGCCCTAAGAATGACAGCCAAGCTCTCAAGAAAGTGCTTAAAGTTAGAATATGAAGACTCAACATAAAAGTAAAAGAAAGGCCTTTCGCAGAGGGAAGCAGTGATTTAACATGTGCTAGAGCTTTTCATTTGTAAAACAGAGATAAAAATTTGTTTTGAGAGGTGGTTGTTTCCTGTCAACGACTGGCAATGGGGTTCTTGCTATCTTCCATACTAAACAAGTGAGAGCGGTTCCGAGTTTTTTGAAAAATTGGCACATTGGTGCTCTTTTATAAAGCTTGGCACTCCTCCCCACTTTTTTCTTTCTCAAACCATGGCTAACCAATTTCATCGGGTGCCCACCAACTTTCACATACCATGGAGGAGTGCCTTTTTTCTTTTCATTTTTTTAGATTAGATTATAATGGTCTGACCAGCTCCCTTGCAAAATTAATGACGAGCAGATGAAGCATGCAAGTCGAGGGGTACTTAATTTAATATGGAAGATAGCAATTCCGACCACTACATCCTCATGAGCTAAAAACAGTGGCACAAAATGAGAAGTATTTGAAAGTTTTGAAAGGTAGCACATGAAAATTTACTTGGAATGGCTTTGAAATACCATGCATAGGAATTTATAGTGGACTCTTTGGGGTTACTTGGTTTTCAGGAGTTGGATGCACGAGAAGTATTCCCTCCCAGTGCAAGTGAAGGCTAGCAGAAGACTGGGAAGCGACAATCGAGAGAGCAATAACTGTCATAATCATGCTTGCGACAAAACAAAATTAATATAGGCATACAAACGATACAAGAGCTCTGAGGCCAAGTAAATCATCGAGGCTTAATTGACTTTTTGTTCAGTCATATGCATGCTTGAGCATGTGCCAAGTCGATTCAAATGAAACTTTTCAGAGGAGGATACCACAAAGTCATACCATTTTATGAATAAAACAATGCAAGCAAACATCTACATGACATGCTACAAACTATTAGTAAATTGGAACTAATCATATGAGAATAAGAACTACAAAGCATCCATTAGATAACATATACCTTACATGAACAGGTTAAGCACGTCCACATAGATGAGTATATGTACCAAAATGAAAACAAATAGAGTTCATACCAGCCTCTTACCACATCTCGAATTGTCATATGTCGTCATTATTGCCTTTCACTTGTGTGGCTTGAATAATATGAAGTAATAACCAAGCTCCAATGGAGTCACGGGAGACTGAACTCTGCAACAAACTTTATAAAACTGGAAAAGAACAACAAATATTTTTGGGTTTTCGAATTTTGAATCAAGAACAGAAGGAAACAGCAAACAAAGAAAAATCTTTTTGGATTTTTCAAATACCAAACTGAAAATAAGAAACAAAGCAAACCGAAACTAGAGAACTAAAAAGGCAAACAAAGAGAAACAACAGAAATATTTTTGGTCTTTTTGTATTTTGGAAAGTAGAAATAAGAACAAGAACAACAAAGAAAAGAAAGAAAATGAAGCATGGATATATAAAATACCAACAAAATATGATATATAGATGAGTGAATCGTCGGCGTACCTCCCCCCAAGCTTAGGCTTTTGGCCTAAGTGGAGATCAATCCCAACTCCGGTAATCACCCCAAGCTGGTGGGTCATCATTGGCATGACCGTAATCTGGCTCTCATGAAGATGAAGAAGATGGTGCATAATCAAAATAGGACTGCTGGTACGGAAACTCCCAAATGTTGGAGGGCTGGACCGAATTATCTTTGGTCTCCTCTACATTCTCGTGTACGTGCTGAGTGTGCTCTTCTATGTATGCGTCAAGCTCATCCTCCGTGAGTGACCATCCATTCCTGCGATCAAGGTTAAACAAAAGAGGTGCAGGCAAATGGACTAATCGATCAGTCTTAACTACTTTCCAGGCCGACTCCTTGAAAAGGGTTATCTCAAATGACAAGTTGTCCAAACAAGCATGAGGAGAAACAAACTTATGATGTATCATAGAATTAAGATCAAGCCTCTCTATGGGGAATTGAATGTCTAAAACATGAGGCACTACACCATGCAAAGCTAATAATCAAGAAGCAATAAGACCTCCACAAACTCCCCCTTTCTCACGGTTGGCAGCAAGACAAAAAGCTATCAAAGCACCTAAATTATAAGTCCTATCACGTCTCAAAGCAGCAGAAATAAAAGCTAGATCATAAGAGGATAACTTGCTTGCAGTCTTTCTAGCAAGAACACACTTGGTAATAAAGTAGGCAAAATATCGAATAGATGGGAAATGAATATTTCTTATCTTGCCACGCTGGGCTATGCAGTCATCATCATTAGTCGCTCCTCGGTAGAGCTCCAACAAATCAGCTAGTCGGTTCTGAATCTTCTTCGCTGTCCCAAACTTGGGGATACCTAGAATGCCACAAAATTTCTCCGAAGACATGGTGATAGATTTATCATAAATCTTAAATGCAACGGATGGCTTGAAAGAAGAGTTAGTAAATTTAAAACTCTCAATGAAAATCTTCGTGAGCATAGCATATTGATTACTCTCATCAAGTATGTATGTAGTTGATACGTCTCCAACGTATCTATAATTTTGGATGCTCCATGCTTGTTTTTACACCATTTTCCTACTGTTTCGTTACACTTCGTGGCACTTTTATGCATTTTCCGGAACTAACCTACTAACAAGTCGCCAAAGTGCCAGTTCCCTATTTTCTGCTGTTTTTGTGTTTCAGAAGTGCTACATAGGAAATATTCTCGGAATTGGACGAAACAAGTTCCTAAAGTCTTATTTTTCCCGGAAGCTTCCAGAGATCTGAAGAGGAGTTGGAGGGGGGCCACGAGGGCCCCACACACCAGGGCGGTGCGGCCCAGCCCCTGGCCGCACCCCCTATGTGTGAGGTCTCCTCGGTCCACTTCTGACGCTGCCCCTTCACCTATAAAGACCCCCTGATGGAAAAAACCTAAGTACCTGATCACTTTTCTAGAACACATCGCGATCTGTCGCCGCCGTCGACCCGAAGATCGGGAGGGTCCAGAAGCTCTTCCCGGCACCCTGCCAGAGAGGGGAATCACCACCGGAGGTCTTCTTCATCGCCATGCTTACCTCCGGAGCGATGAGTGAGTAGTCTACCTTGGACTACGGGTCCATAGCAGTAGCTAGATGGTTGTCTCCTCCACCATGTGCTTCATGTTTAGATCTCATAAGCTGCCCTACATGATTGAGATCACCGTTATGTAATTCTACATGTTTGGTTTGTTGGGATCCGATGAATATTGGTGTTATGATTGAGTTGCTATACTGAAATATATCTTATGTTATCTCTATGTTGTTGATGATCTTGCATGCTCTCTGTTGTTAGTAGCTATCTTGGCCGAGTAGTTGCTAGTGACTCCAAGAGGGGGTATTTATGCTCGATAGTGGGTTCATGCCTCTATTTAACCCGGGGGAGTGACAAAAATCTCTAAGGTTGTAGATGTGCTGTTGCTACTAGGGAGAAAACAACATTCATATGCTCGAGGGCATATGCTTTGTTTACATTACACACTTTGCTTAATGCAATTATCTGTTGTTCGCAACTTAATACTCATGGGGTGTTCAAATGATATCCCCAGGAGTGGATTATTAGTCATAGATACAGTTGGATGGCGGTCTATGTATTTTGTTGTAATGCCCAGAGTAAATCGCATAGTGATCTTCTTGACATATCACGTTTATCTTTATTCTATCAATTGCCCAACTGTAATTTGTTCACCCAACATGTGTTATTTTATCTATGGAGAGACACCACTAGTGAACTGTGGACCCCGGTCCTATGTCCATCATATTGCTATCACCTGTTTACTTTACTCGCACCGTTTACTTTACTCACATACTTTCACTGCTTTCCACTCGATACGCTCATACCCTTTGTTTCAAGCAAACCGGTGAGATTGACAACCTCATCGCAAGTTGGGAACAAAGTATTTGGTTGTGTTGTGTGCAGGTTCCACGTTGCTGCTCGCAAAGCAAAGCTTGGATGAGGCGCCATATATAAATTGTCCGGAGCTATCGCGAAGCTTGCAAGCATCACCTTCAGTCGTTTGTCTCTCCTCTCCTGATCGACAAACCTTGGTTTCTTAACTGAGGGAAAATCTTGCTGCTATATTCATCACACCTTCCTCTTGGGGTTCCCAACGGGCTGGTCATCAAACAACATCAAGACATTTTCTGGCGCCGTTGCCGGGGATTGAAGAAGAATAAGCTCCCACGTCAACTAGGCACCAGTAGTCAATCCAACCCTGCCAACAAGGAGTAAGAAATCATCAAGGATCCCTGCATCACGCAAAAAATTAGAACAAGGGAAAGTTGATGCATGCGCATCTCCATCATCCCCCTCATCACCAATACTTGGTGACATAAGGTCTTCATTGTAGGATGTCCTAAATTGAGCAGTGGATCTTGAAGGCCTTGATGACCTTGGTGCTTCTCTCTCAAAGATTTCTCCATAAGTGTAGGTATCCATTTCCCTTTTCTGAAATTTTTAAACAAACTTCATAAAAAATTATTTTGAAACAAACAAATGTAGGGAACTACTATAGGGAGTTGCAAGAGGGTTAACATGCATCAAAATAACATTTCTAAGCAATAGAACAAGCATGCAAACATATTTAACCTGTCACCTATGGTGCTAAAATACTCAAGAAATACTCCACTAAACAAAATTCTACTTGGACAATCGAAGGAGTCACATACCGGAGAACAAATGCTCCAAATCTCAGCAGCAAAGATGGGCTGAGCAAGGAGATAAAAAATCGTGAGCAAGAATAGCAAGAACACGGGTTTGAGCTATGGAGTGAAGATATTTCGGGTAAGAGAAGGAAATGGCTGGTGGAGAGGTAAGTGGAGGGCCAGGGGGCCCCACACCATGCCACGGTGCGGCCTGGCCCTGGCCGTGCCACCATGTGGTGTGGTGGCATGGTGGGTCCCCCTAAGGTGTCCCAGGTGCCTCTCTACCCCAATTTTGACATAAAAATTTAAAAAGAGTTTTCTGGAATTTTTTGAGAAACTTTATTTTCGAGGATTTTTCAGAAATTGACAAGAGATTAAAACTCGGGAAAATGAATATGAACGATAGAAAGCAAATCCAAACCAAGTCCATAGCAACTCTAAGATATTCTAATATGAAACTAAATAGCGGAAACAAAAGTGAACAAGGTGGAAGCATGAATAAAGAAAAGTAAATGCGGTGAAAACATAGTTTCGTTCGTTCAAAAACCGCTTTGTTAACAAGGTTGATCAAGTCTTGTTAGCAAACCAATTTTCTATGAAGCAAAACTTTGCATTTCACTAAATTATTATGTTACCTCGACCTTGATAGGAATAGTCCCAACCATAACAATTTGATATTCTTCTTTTGGCTTTAGCTCTGAACAATAAATTTGACCAACTTTGATGGTATCAATATTCTTGATTGAGTTTAGAGCATATTTTCTATCAATCTTCTTGGGAAAATAAACCATGTGCTCTTTATCATTAACATTAAAAGTTACTTTCCCTTGGTTGCAATCAATAATGGCACCTGCAGTGTTTAGAAAAGGTCTCCCAAGAATAATAGACATATTGTCATCTTCAGGCATTTCCAACACAACAAAATCATTTAATATCAAACAATTATTAGCAACTTGAACAGGAACATTCTCACATATACCAATAGGAAGAGTTGTAGACTTATCGGCCATTTGCAAAGATATATCAGTCAATATCAATTTTTCTAGATCAAGTCTCTTATAGAGAGAAAAAGGCATTACACTAACTCTGGCTCCCAAATCACATAAAGCAGTTCTAACATAATTATTTTTAATAGAGCAAGTTATAGTCGGTATACCTGGATCTCCAAGCTTCTCCGGAACTTTACCATCAAAAGAGTAATTAGCAAGTAAAGTGGAAATTTCCTCACTAGGAATCTTCCTTTTGTTAGTAACAATATCTTTCATATACTTTGAATAAGGAGGCATTTTAATAGCATCAGTCAAAGGAATTTGCAAAAATAAAGGTCTCATCCATTCACAAAACCTGTTGTAGTGTTCTTCTTCCTTGGATTTATGTTTCTTACCAGGAAAAGGCATTGGTTTTTGCACCCAAGGTTCTCTCTCATTACCATGCTTGTTGGCAATGAAGTCTTCCTTGGTGTACTTTGCATTCTTAGCAAGCTTTTCTGGTTCCTCCTCAACTTCTTCTTTATCAGAAGCATTACCACTTTTGGTTTCAGCATCAAAAATAGAAACACTATTAGGATTTTTACTTGTTTCGGAAGACTCTGTAACTGTTTTATGCTTCTTCTTCTTCTTTTTGGAAGGAATATCATCACCTGCAGCACGTTGAGAATCCTGCTCGATCCTCTTAGGATGTCCTTAGGATATAAGGGATCCTGAGTAGTAGCGCCACCTCTGGTGCGTATTTCACACGCTTGTTTTTCTCTTGAAGGATTAACTAGCAAAATCTTTTTGCACCTTGGTAAGCTGATCAATTTAAGTCTGAACCATTTGAAAATGTTTAACAAGCATCTTCACATCATTGAAGGTTCTCTCCACAATATCCTACAACTTGTTAATAGCTCTAGAATTTTCCAACAAATGATTCTGCACTCTCTTATTAAAGTTACCTTGCTTAACAATGAAATTATCAAACTCATCTAAATATTGATCAGGAGGTTTAGAGTAAGGAATATCTCTATTATCAAAGTGTTGGAGAGAGTGTACCTCAATAGTGGTGGAGCGAGGGATTGGCTTACATAGTTCTTCTATAGGTGGTAGATTCTTCACATCTTCAGATTTAATACCCTTCTCCTTAAAAATTTCTTGGCTTCTCTCATTACTTCATCATTTAATTCAATCATTCCTCTCTTCTTTGGTGTCGGCGCTGGTGTTGGTGCTGGTGTTGGCTCAGCCATAGTCCAATCATCATAATTCCGGCTTAATTTTAGCCATTAATTCTTTAGCTTCGGTAGGAGTTCTTTTCCTGAAAATACAACCAGCACAACTATCCAAGTATGTCTTAGATTCAACAGTTAGTCCATTATAGAATATATCAAGGAGTTCGTTCTTAGGCAATGGCTCTCCAGGCAGTGCTCTAATTAAAGAACAAAACCTTCCCCATGATTCAGGCAGTTTCTCTCCTTTTACCTGCTCAAAGTCAAAGATTTTCTGCAAACCAGCATGTTGAGCACTAGCAAGAAAATATTTCCAAAAGAAAGCATTAACCAAAGCAATAGGACTATCAATAGATCCAGGAGACAAATTATTAAACCAAGCTTTAGCTACGCCTTTCAATGAAAACGGGAAAATCTTAGCAACAAAGTAAGTACGCAGCTTAGTATCATCAGAAAACAAATTACTCAAAGAAGAGAGCTCATTCATGTGCTCCATAGCACTTTAATTTTCAGTACCACAAAAAGGTTCTTTCTCAACAATAGATATGTAAGATAAATCCAAAAAGAAACCATAATCCTTATCACTAATATTTATGGGAGAAGCAGAAAACTTAGCATCAGGAGATAACTTCTATCTAACAGCACGTCTTGCAAGAAGATCTCTAATAGCACCAACATCACTAGTAGCATGAAATTCATCAATAAAATCATCATCTAGCTCAATATAAGCATCATCAAGATCATCACTAGGGTGTTCCCTAGACTCAGCTGAACTAACAGGTGTAACATTAGTGTTCCCCATTTGCTTAGTCCTAGCAATTGTAGCTTCTAAAAAGGAACCTAACGAACCACTCTCATCAAGCACAGTAGAAGCATCATCAAAACTATCAGTAGCATTTTCAAACTCAGCAAAAGAAGTAGCATGTGTATGCGGTGGTGTAAGCAACTTACTCATCACAGATAGCGAATCAAGAGCAACAGAGGTGTTCAGAGTCGTACCTCTTCTTGTAGTGGACGACAATATAGGAACTTTTCCATCACGAGGTTTACCCATGATGAATGGATTGCAGTGAACAATATGAATTCCAAGTGAACTTACAAATAAAGCTATGCTCCCCGTCAACGGCGCCAGAAAATAGTCTTGATGACCCACAAGTCAAGGGGTGAAGGGTTTCGCAACATAGTAAATCAAAAAATTTCCTACGGATGCGAACAAGAAAGCCAAGATCTAATCTAGGAGATGTAATCAACGAGAGAGGTAGATGAGATCTTCATACCCTTGAAGAAATTGCACAGCGGAAACGTTCAACAGAATGTGGATGATGTAGTCGTACTAGCCGTCTCCTCCCCGCGATCCGATCCGATCCTACGCCGCAAGTGGCGGCGCCTCCGAGAGATGCACACGTACGGTGCAGTGACGTCTCCTCCTTCCTTGGTCCAGCAAGTATGGTGGAGAGATAGATTGGATCTGCAGCACGACGGCGTGGTGCTTATGGTGGAGAGTTTCTGCGGGAGGGCTTCGCCTACGCACAGTCGCGAGAGAGAGAGGTGGAGGGGCAGCAGTTGGACGGCGGCTAGGGTTGGAGTAAGGAAGGCTGCGCCCCTGCCCCTCCTTATATGGGGGGCTGGCCGGCTGCCTTGGCCCCTCCTCCAAGTCCTAGGGCGGCGGCCTAGGGGGGAGAGTGGGGGGCAAGTTTCCCCCCTCCTTCTGGAAGGTTCCCTTAGGGTTTCCCCTAAGGGCTGGCCGGCTGGGCCTTAGGGGCCTTGTGCGCCTGGCCCAAAGTGGCCAGGACACTTCCCCTTAGGCCCACATAGGCCTCCGACAAGTGGGCCCATGTTGGTCCCACTCCGGAACCTTCTAGAACCTTCCGGTACAATACAGATAAACTCCGAAACGATTCCGAAATCCAAAAACTGCTTTCCTTTATATGAATCTTATTCTCCGGACCATTTCAGAACCTCTCGTGATGTCCTGGATCTCATCCGAGACTCCGACCAAAAACTCATAAACCAATTATCCATTCTATCCTAGCATCGATGCACGTTAAGTGTGTGACCCTACGGGTTCAAGAATATGCAGACATGATCTTCTATCAATAATCAACAGCGGGATCTGGAAACCCATATTGACTCCCACATATTCATCGATGATCATATCGGATGAACCACGATGCCAGGATTCAATTAATCCCGTATATGTATTCCCTTTGTCACGCGATATTTTACTTGCCCGAGATTCGATCGTCGGTATCGCCATACCTAGTTCAATCTCATTCACAGCAAGTACTTTACTCGTTCCATAATCCGATATCATTTTGTGATTAACTCCTTAACCACGTGCTTGCAAGCGGTGTTGATATCGATTACCGAGTGGGCCCAAAGTATATCTCTCTGACTCTGGAGGGACAAATTCCATCTCGATACATGCAACCCAACAAGTACTTTCCGATCACCTGAGAGACACCTTTATGATCACCCTCACATAGGATGACGTTTGATGACCTCAAAGCTTTCTTCCGATACCAGGGAGTTGTATTATCTCATGGTTTAAGGAATACAATACTTGACATAGGAAAAAGCTTCACAAAGATGAACACGATGACACGATCTAATTGCTCTGCTTTATTTGGGTCTGTCCATCACATCATTCTCCTAATGACATGATCTCATTATTAATTGACAACTCATGTCTATGGTTAGGAAACCTTAACCATCATTAATCAATGAGCTCGTCTAGTAGAGGCGTACTAGGGACACAGTGTTGTTCATAAACCACACAAGGATTAATGTTTCCGCTTAATACAATTATAGCATGGAGTATAAACATTATCATGAACAAGAAATATGATAATAACAATATTATTATTGCCTCTAGGGCATATTTCCTTCAGTCTCCCACTTGCACTAGAGTCAATAATCTAGTTAATACTTGCGCCTTTAACACCTATGGCATTCCGGTGTTATTCATACGCGTTGCACGTGGTAAACCTTATCTACGGGTCTGACACTTTCAGGTCCGTTAGTATTTGCATTTTTTTTGCGTCAGCACGCATTACTCATCTTGTATGAGATAGCATCGTATAAACTTGGTCTTCTGGTGAGACCTTTGTTTCTTGGCCGAGACTATGTTGTCACTATTGTCATACAATAGGACTACATAGTACTAGCACACTTAGAAAAATAGCGATATCCACCGTGCGTCGAAATACTCATTGGTCCGCACACATCGGTATGTATGATTTCCAATAAGTTCGTTGCTCGCTCCATTATTCCGGAGAACGGGTTTTTGATCATCTTGCCCATGAGGCATGGCTTGCACGTGTCAAATGATTCAAAATCAAGAGACTCCAAAAGTCCATCAGAATGGAGTTTCTTTATGCGTTTTATGCCAATATGACCTGGACGACAGTGCCACAAATAAGTTGGATTATCACTACCTACTTTGCATCTTTTATGCCGCTTCTAAAGCGATTATATACTTAGCCCTCGTTGCAGTGTCCGCCACAATATTAACATTGGAACTCATCCAAGTCATCATGGAACTTTCTTCCATCTTATTATGCCACCTTCTAACTCAAAACAAATGGCTTAAAATTGAGATAAAATTTTACTTGTATGTGTGACAAAGCCAATGTAACTCATTGCAATGAACCATTTGTCACTTCTGCATACAGAACATATTCTTACTTCTTCGAAAGTGCATAAGAATATCTTTACTATTGTCCAACGATCATCATATGAATGCTATAACCTTTAGAGCATTGGACACATCTGGATCTACATATCATGGTATACAAAATTGATAAAATCATTCTTGTGGTTTCACTCATCAAGTGTCAAAACAATTGATTCTTGCTCCAACCTCTTCCATGCAACAAGAACCGTTCTTATTGTTTCCATATTGAACAAATTCAATATTTCATCTATGTACTCTGGCAAAACTATATTAGTGCCTCAATCTATCTGCATAGACATTGATGCTTAATATTCTGGTTTTACCTAAGTCTTTCATCAAAAACTAATTTTAATGAAAACTTAACAATATCAAGAAAAACACATAATTTCCAATGAACGATATGTTATCTACATAAAGCATTAGAAATATGTCTTAGCGCTCCCACTTACTTTCTTGTAAATACAAGCATCTTCAAATATCTTGATGAAATTAACACTTTAACATTTTCATCATTGAAGATTCCAACTTTGCTATGCTTACTTCTACCATAGAAGTTTATATACATATCTAGCAACCTTTGAATCAATAAAACCCATTGGGTCGTGTCAGTTACATGTCCTTGGTGTGCATTCCGGTAGAGGAACATTGTTTCGTTTATTCAAATATCATATCTCAATATGTAATTGTTGCTAGAATAATTCATATGACGAAGTCAGGGCCCATCATCGCTTCTTTGTATATTGTTGGTTACTATTATCTAATAATATCTCGTCCTCAAATCTTACTATTTGATTACGACCAACTTGGTTAAATAGGAACTTCGATGTCGTGACTACAACATATTGTAGACGCGTGAGCTATGAATGTAGTTGCCGCTTCCAGAACATTTTCTGGTGCTGCGCTACTCTGATCATCTTGCTCAGATTCAACAACCTCATCAAGTTCTATCTTCCTCCCACTTAAACCTTTCGCGAGAAACTCCTTCATAAGAAATTCACTTCTTTTAGTGACAATCACTATGTGTTTGGGTTCATAATAGAAGGAATACCCATCGACATTCTTTGGGATAACCTACAAAGACTTACTAATCCGATTTTGGTTGTAAACATTTTACACATATGCCTTGCATACCAAAATTCAAGAAAAGACAACTATAACTTGTATGGTGTCATTTCGGCAGATTATGATGGCACTCTATTCAGTGAAAAGCGGTAGTCTCTAAAGCATAATCCACAAATTATATTGGTAGTTTATTTCATCATTGATCTAACCATGTCAAACAAGGTTTGATTACATCCATCGAAAACTCCATACTCCTATGGTGTTTATCATGATGCAAGTTTGTGGAATAATTCCTCTAACTCTTAGATGTTTGCTAAACTTGTAACTCAAATATTCTTCTTTATGATCTAATCATACAACTTGAATATTCTTGTTACAACAATTTTCACTTCATAAATTGAACAATTTCATACTTCTATCTCATCAAGTAGATATACCGTACATCTATTCGAGTCATTGATGTAATAGAAAATACACCACGCTCGACTTCACACATGAACTACATACATCAACATGTACGATCTCCATGTAGTTAGTCGCTTGTTCTTTCTATGACCCACGAACAGAGTTTAATCATCTTTAGGAAAAGTCTCACAAGCGTCAATCAATTCAAAATCAAATGACTCGAAAATCTATCAATATAGAATTTCTTTCATGTTTTGTTTCCAATATGACTTAAACGGCGGTGTCACATATAAGTGAAATTTGTTTTGTCTTGCGACCTTTAGCATTAGTGTTATAAATGTCTATTTCACCAACAAGATAATAATAATCTATCCATCGATTATGGAAGACGGTAATAATTTGAACAACCATTGCTCTCATAATACTAGAACAAAATAACAATTATTAAGTTCTTAACATATCTAGAAGGCTAGGTTTTATGCCAATGAGAAGCACAATAACACTTTTATTTGTATCTTGACATGCATCATTACCATATTCTTTTACTAGTTACTTAGGCCATTGTACTTCTTGTATTGTGTTGCTTTGTATGACATTTCATACCAACAAATCAGTATCGAATACCCAAGAATTACATTGTTAACGAGCAAAAGAATTCATCTATAACATGTATATCATTTATATACCTGAGCTGGACAATTCCAGTCTTTTCCTTTTTCTACCAAATAATTTTGCAGATCCTATTTAGCATTTCCACTCTTTTTAGAAGAATCTATCGACATCAATAGTGGCGTCAATCATTTGACACATAGTCCAAAGGATTTTTAGTCAAATACTAATAACCTTGAATTTTGCACTTTGAAGTGGATCGCCATCATCATATGATTGGTATTCTTCCAGATTCCATTCTTTAGTATTCTTTTGGTATAGCAAAACAATTTAGCCGATACCTTTTCATTCGTCCTATCATGACATCTTTCATGATGAAACTACTATAGCTTATAAGGATGAATGCAAGTATAATATTAGTTCCCAAACTTTTGGGTGATCGGGACGCCTAGCATCTTCAATCTTCGCATATAGTCATACAATATGAGCATATGTTCTTTTACTAAATTATACTTCATCATTTTGCAAATAATCAAAGTCTTAGATATCAAATATCTTTCACTTCTTATTTGTTTCTGAAACAATTCTTTCAGCTCGATGATCACTTTGATTCTCAAACAATTTTGAAGATTAATTTATCATGAAGGCAAACATATGATCTTTAGATACTAAACTTGAATCGTTGCTCTTAGATTAATACAATTTATTAAATCCTATGGAGCAAGCAAGGTTTGCTAAAGTTTGCAATAGGACTTAATCTTTAGTCTTGACATTCTAACTAAACGGCACTAGACCAAAAAGTGATTATCTAGAATTCTATAGTTCTTTTAACTCAATTAAGCTAAGTGTCGGTGGGAAACGGTGCCAAAGACTACAACGACTTATGCAAATACAACAAGATTTAGTTCAAGATAATTAGTTCAAGTTAATCAAATTACTAATGAACTCCCACTAAATTCAACATCCCTCAAAGTTGTTTAGTGAAGCATGATCCAAATTCACTACACCGAGACCGATCATCACGTGAATGATGTAGCTTTAATGGTGAACATCAACATGTTGATCATATCATCCATATGACTCATGCTTGACCTTTCGGTCCGTGTGTTCCGAGGCCATGTCTGTACATGCTAGGCTCGTCAAGTCAAACCCAAGTATTTCCGCGTGTGCAAAACTGGCTTGCACCCGTTGTATGTGAACGTAGAGTTTATAGCACCCGATCATCACGAGATGCTTCAAAACGACGAACTTTCGCAACGGTGCATACATGGGGAGAACACAATTTTATCTTGATCTTTAAGTGACATATCATCTTAAAATGCTACCGTCGCGATCTAAGCATAATAAGATACATAAAAGGATAAACATCACATGCATATAATTTTATGTGACATGGTATAGCCAATCTCCGCGCAATGATCTCCATCTTGTGCGCGTCGGCATGATCTCCATCACTCCACCATGATTGCCTCCACCACGAATAGTAACTACAACTATTGCTAACTACTTAGCGATAAAGTAAAGCTATTACATGGTGTATAAGAAGTTGACACGCAGGTCATACACAATTATAAAGACAACCATATGGCTCCTGCCGGTTGTGAACTCATCGACATGCAAGTCGTGAAATATTACAAAACATGATCATCGCATACATCACATATATCACATCACATCTTGTGGCCATACCATATCACAAAACACTCCCTGCAAAAACAAGTTAGACGCCTCTACTTTGTTGTTGCATGTTTTACGTGGCTTATGGGAGTAGCAAGTTAAGAACGATTCTTACCTACGAAAAGCCACAACGGTAATATTATGGTTGCTAACATCTGTTGTAAATCCCATGACTACTATAGTGAGAGAAACTGGCATCCACCAGCCGCATGTGTGGAACAAGCCACACGTCAAGTGCGGAGCCGGTCTCGCGAACGAGGTCGCGTAAAGTTGGCCTGGACCGCTTCGATCTTACTATGCCGCGCCATAAGAAATACACAACAAAGAGGTTTGCAATAGAAAACATCAACGCCCGCAACAAGCATGTTGCGTTCTACTCGTGAAACACATCTACGCATACATCTAGCTCTGATACCACTGAAGGGTTTCGCAGCAAAGTAAATCAAAAAATTTCCTACGGATGCGAACAAGAAAGCCAAGATCTAATCTAGGAGATGTAATCAACGAGAGAGGTAGATGAGATCTTCATACCCTTGAAGAAATCGCACAGCGGAAACGTTCAACAGAATGTGGATGTAGTCGTACTAGCCGTCTCCTCCCCGCGATCCGATCCGATCCTACTCCGCCAGTGGCGGCGCCTCCAAGAGATGCACACGTACGGTGCAGCGACATCTCCTCCTTCCTTGGTCCAGCAAGTATGGTGGAGAGATAGATTGGATCTGCAGCACGACGGCGTGGTGCTTATGGTGGAGAGTTTCTGCGGCAGGGCTTCGCCTACGCACAGTCGCGAGAGAGAGAGGTGGAGGGGCAGCAGTTGGACGGCAGCTAGGGTTGGAGTAAGGAAGGTTGCGCCCCTGCCCCTCCTTATATGGGGGGCTGGCTGGCTGCCTTGGCCCCTCCTCCAAGTCCTAGGGCGGCGGCCTAGGGGGAAGAGTGGGGGGCAAGTTTCCCCCCTCCTTGTGGAAGGTTCCCTTAGGGTTTCCCCTAAGGGCTGGCCGGCTGGGCCTTAGGGGCCTTGTGCGCCTGGCCCAAAGTGGCCAGGACACTTCCCCTTAGGCCCACATAGGCCTCCGACAAGTGGGCCCACGTTGGTCCCACTCCGGAACCTTCTAGAACCTTCCGGTACAATACCGATAAACTCCGAAACGATTCCAAAATCCAAAAACTGCTTTCCTTTATATGAATCTTATTCTCCGGACCATTCCGGAACCTCTCGTGATGTCCTGGATCTCATCCGAGACTCCGACCAAAAACTCATAAACCAATTATCCATTCTATCCTAGCATCGATGCATATTAAGTGTGTGACCCTACGTGTTCAAGAATATGCAGACATGATCTTCTATCAATAATCAACAGCGGGATCTGGAAACCCATATTGACTCCCACATATTCATCGATGATCATATCGGATGAACCATGATGCCAGGATTCAATTAATCCCGTATATGTATTCCCTTTGTCACGCGATATTTTACTTGCCCGAGATTCGATCGTCGGTATTGCCATACCTAGTTCAATCTCGTTCACAGCAAGTACTTTACTCGTTCCATAATCCGATATCATTTTGTGATTAACTCCTTAACCACGTGCTTGCAAGCGGTGTTGATATCGATTACCGAGTGGGCCCGAAGTATATCTCTCCGACTCGGGAGGGATAAATTCCATCTCGATACATGCAACCCAACAAGTACTTTCCGATCACCTGAGAGACACCTTTATGATCACCCTCACATAGGATGACGTTTGATGACCTCAAAGCTTTCTTCCGATACCAGGGAGTTGTATTATCTCATGGTCTAAGGAATACAATACTTGACATAGGAAAAAGCTTCACAAAGATGAACACAATGACACGATCTAATTGCTCTGCTTTATTTGGGTCTGTCGATCACATCATTCTCCTAATGACATGATCTCATTATTAATTGACAACTCATGTCTATGGTTAGGAAACCTTAACCATCATTAATCAATGAGCTAGTCTAGTAGAGGCGTACTAGGGACACGGTGTTGTTCATAAACCACACAAGTATTAATGTTTCCGCTTAATACAATTATAGCATGGAGTATAAACATTATCATGAACAAGAAATATGATAATAACAATATTATTATTGCCTCTAGGGCATATTTCCTTCAAGGGGATCGCAACAGTCTTCGAGGGAAGTAAAATCCAAATTTATTGATTCGACACAAGGGGAGCCAAAGGATATTTATAAGCCTTAACAGATGAGTTGTCAATTCAGCTGCACCTGGAAACAGACTTGCTCACAGCGGTTTATCAGTAGCAATAGTTTTATAGTGGTGACAGTAGTAAAATAGTACCAACAATAATAAAGTAAAGACGGTAACAGTAGCAATAGTAAACAGTAGGATTAAATACTGTAGGCATAGGGATGGATGAACGGGCATTGCATGGATAAGATAATTTATGTAATAATCAAGACATGGGCAATTGTAGATAAATAATGATAAAGCATCCTAGTACTAAACAACCATAGGCATGTGTTCCATATGTAGTCGTATGTGCTCGCAATGAGAAACTTGCACGACATCTTCTATCCTACCAGCCCGTTTGCAGCGGGGCCTCAAGGGAAACTACTGGTAATTAAGGTACTCCTTTTAATAAAGTACCGGAGCAAAGCATTAACACTCAGTGAACACATGTGATCCTCACATCACAGCCATCCCCTCCGGTTATCCCAATTGCTGTCACTTTGGGGTCTCGGGTTCCGGACAACGATGTGTGTATACAACTTGCAGGTAAGATCATAAACAACAACTATCATCATAAAACAATAACAAGTTTAGATCTGAGATCATGGCACTCGGGCCCAAAGTGACAAGCATTAAGCACAACAAGTTGCAACAGTGTCATAAGCACTAACAGTAGATACTAGGCACCATGCCCTAACAATCTCATACCAAATTACATGAATGATCTCATCCAATCCCTACCATCCCCTTCGCCTACAGCGGTAATTACTCACATATAGATGGGGGAATCATGGATGGTTGATGGAGAGATGTTGGTGATGATGATGAAGATCTCCTCCAAATCCCCGTCCCGGCAGGGTGCCAGAATGGAGTTTCTGGTTCCGAATCACAATTTCTGATGGTGGCGGCGCAGCGGAACTCTATCTGAAAAAATGCCCCACCCCCAATAGTTTTAGGTCAGGAGGTATATGTAGGCGAAAGGAGGGGTCAAGGCGATGGCGAGGTGGCCTCACCACCCCCTGGCACGGCCTGGCCTGGCCCACGCCACCAGGGGGTGTGAGCCCCTTGTGGCCCCTCTCCGTCTCGTATTCTGGCTCTGTGGGTCTTCTGGTAAAATAGGATTTTTGCGTTATTTTCTGGGATTTTTCCTAAAAGTTTAATTTCTGCACAAAAACAAGACACCAGGGCAATTCTGCTAAAAATAGCGTTAGTCCATGTTAGTTGTATTAAAAACACATAAATTAGAGGAGAAACAACAGCAAAAGTGTTCGGGAAAGTAGATACGTTTTGGACGTATCACTTATGAAAATGCAAAGGGATTCCTAGATATTTAACTGGAAAGCTCCCAACCTCACACTGAAAAATATCAATGAATGGTTGAAGCTCATCTGCTTCTATGTTAATAGGAATCAACTCACTCTTATGAAAGTTGATTCGCATCCCAGAAATTTGCTCAAAACAGGTTCGAATCCATTTCAAGTTAAAAGCTATAGAGACATCCTTTTCTAGAAAAAGAAGAGTGTCATCAGCATATTGAAGGCTAACCACACCTCCTGGTATAAATTTTGGACAAAGACCTCTAATGAGACCACTATCTATCCCTTTTACTAATATTCTAGAAAATACATCTACAACACAATTAAAGAGGAGGGGAGCAATTGGATCTCCTTGTCTAAGACCTTTCCCAGTTAAGAAGAAATTACTCTCCTCATCATTGACCTTAACCCCTACCGATCCTCCCTATGTTACTTGGTTAATCATCCTTACAAACACATGACTAAACCCTCTTAACTCTAAAACCTCGAAGAGGAAATCTAAGTTGACCTTATCATATGCTTTTTCATAATCTATCTTAAAAACCAAATTAACCTTGATCTTTTTTCCTATGCACCTCATGTATGATTTCATGAGCTGTTACCACACTTTCTAAGATATATCTACCTCTAATAAAAGAAGATTGATGAAAAGTAATCAATCTATTAATAATTTTTGCTAATCTATTAGTGAGAACTTTTGTGAAAATCTTGAAAGAGCAATTAAGTAAACTAATTGGTCTAAGTTTCCTCATGGACCTAGCTTCATTTTCTTTTGGAATGAGGGTTATCATTGCAAAATTGAGCCTATATAGATTTAAATTGTCTTCATGCCAAGCATTAAACATATCAACCAAATCTTTTTTAACTACCTCCCAAAAGGTTTGATAGAACATGAAAGATAAACCATCAGGCCCTGGGGCTCCATCAGCATATGAACTGAAAACTGCCTCTCTAATTTCTTTCTCTGAGAAGCTTCTAGAAACCATCTCATTCTCATCTACTCTCACATCTCTTCCTCATAAAAGAAGTCAGGTTTTAATCTAATGTCTGGCCTATCTTCAAAACCAAAAAGGTTCTTATAATAATCCATAGCTATTCCTATCATATCTTTGGTTTCAGTAACAGGACCATTAGGACCATCTAAAACCTGGATCATCTTTTTCCTCCTTCTCTGGTTTGCTACTGCATGAAAATAGGCAGTATTCATATCCTCTTCTACAATAAATTTTTCTCCTGATCTTTGTTTAGCTTTTGTTTCGTCTATGATCCAAAAGCTTTTAAGATCATTCAAGATGAAGTTAAATCTAGAATTCTCTTCAATAGGAAGAATCTGAGACCCAGACTTAATATCAAGTAGATCATACTCTTCCATAAGAGCTTTTTTCTGCTTCCTAATTGCAGCCTCAAAGTTGGCACTCCAACCTTTAGCAAGTTTCCTAAGATACCTAACCCTAGCCTGCCATTTGTCTAAGATAGAAGGATAATTCCCATCTAAAGCCCAAGCTTTCACAACAATGTTCCTACTCCAGGCCATGGGTCTTCTTGATCGCCCAAAAACCCTGTCTGGTTAAATTCTTCGGTCGCACCAGGGGTTCTACATGTAACATCTTCCGATCGGTCTTGCTCTATTAATAGGCGGTACGGGACTTTGCTCTGGACTAAACATATATATTAGGTATGTCGGGCTTGTTGCCACCTAGGTTCTAGCTGATAGGCTCAAAGGAACATCTGGGAATTTGGCTTCTTGGCCAGATGGATACCAACCTGATTTTTTAAAAAAACTTAAAAACAATCCAATTTTGATTTGATATGAAGTCAAACTTGTCGTGGTTTGCATCTTGGCTGTCCTACAGTTAGATCCGTGTTAATGAATTCTCTTATCTGATATCGGGGTAGATGCTGAATCCTATGATCATATATTCTAGGCTTGAACCTCTTAGCTTTCCACGAGAGTCGCAAAGTCATTCTGGAAGATAAATCGATGTCGGTGACATCTATGCCGTAGCTGTGATAAATCGATGTTAGTGACATCTATGCGGTAGCTATTTTATGCTTCTGCAATCACTTTTTTTGACAGTTACTTAACCAATTACTTGCTCGTCACAAGTATCAAAGTAATGTGGAAGCGATGCCCAATCTAGGTCGCTGGTGTCTCTTTATATATTGGAACATACAAGGTTACACGAGAGATCGATAACGATCGTGATTGTGTCAGTCTTGGATCAATGCTACCGACCATGACTCATACACGTATTAAAGGAGTCCTAGGCAACTACAGGTACAATGACTCCCCCGTCAATCATAACTTATCTAAGATAAGATTGCGATGAAATAGTTCTAGTTGTCTAGTAGACATTGACTTTGTGAATCCATCAGCTGATCTCCTTAAGATATAAACCTAATGTTCAACAATTTCTGAGCAACTCTTTCTCGAACAAAATGATAATCCACTTCAATAGTTTTTGTCCTAGCATGGAACACAGGATTAGCAGAAAGATACGTTGCTCCAATATTATCACACCACAATACTGCCGCTTTAGACTGCGATACTCCTAATTCATCAAGCAAAGTTTGTACCCACATAAGTTCAGCTGTAGCATTATCCAATGATTTATACTCAGCCTCTGTACTAGATCTGGAAACTCTGGCTTGCTTTTTAGCATTCCATGAGACAAGATTTGATCCCACATACACATGTAGATCTCCTATCATCTGGACATCCTGTCCAGTCAGCATCAGAAAATGCACTAACAACTATAGAAGAGGACTTGCTTATCCGTAGTCCAAGAGAAATAGTACCACACAAATACCTTAATATTTGTTTAACAGCTGTCCAGTGTACTATTGTGGGTGCATGCAGAAATTGACATACATTATTGACTGAGAAAGCAATATGAGGTCTAGTCAATGTAATATACTGTAAGGCACCAACAATGCTCCTGTAGTGAGTACAATCATCACCACTCAATGTTTCGCCATCAGTCAAAGACAACTTATCTGATATTGATAGAGGTGTATCAACAGTCTTGCAAATTTGCATATTAACACGATGAAGCAAATCATTTGCATACTGTTCCTGAGACAAAAGAATTCCACCATGCACCTTCTTTACCTCAATGCCAAGGAAATAATGCAAGTCTCCCAAATCTATTAACGCAAAGTCTAGTCCAAGATCATGAAGCAGAGCATCTACGGCTTTCTCTCACGAACTTGCAACAACAATGTTATCCACATATATGAGCATAAAGATAGTTACTCCCCTTTATTGTAGAAGACTATAGAAGTATCCGCCTTAGATGCACAGAAACCAAGAGACTGAAGTTTGGTGCTAAGATGAAAATACCAAGCACGAGGAGCTGAAAGGAATATGCCGGAGAGGCAATAATAAAGTGGTTATTATCATATTCCATGTTTATGATAAATGTTTATTTCTCATGCTAGAATTGTATTAATCGGAAACATTAATACATGTGTGATTAATAAACCAAAAAGGTTCCTAGTAAAGCCTCTCTTTTATACTAGCTCGTTGATTAACCGATGATCAAGGTTTCCTGATCATGAACATTGGATGTTGTTAATAACAGGGTCATATCATTACAAGAATGATGTGATGAACACTCACACCCATAGTACGAATAGCAATATGATCAAGTCATCAAGTTCATTGCTATATCAAACTCATATGAAATAGTTCTAATCCTCAGACCATCAGATCATGTTAATCACTGATGCCGGAAGAGTGCTTTGATGATATCAAACGTCACACCATTACAGGGTGATTATAAAGGTTGATTTGGGTATTCAGAAAGTATTAGTTGAGGCTCATGGATCAAGAGTGGGATTTGTCCATCCGGATGATGGAAAGATATTCTCTGGGCCCTTCTCGGTGATATTGCATTGGAATCGCTTGCAAGCATGTGACTAGGTCACGGGAATGCATTATCACGGAACGAGTAAAGAGACTTGTCGGGAACGGGATCAAACTAGGTATGGTTGATACCAAATGATCGGATCTCGGACAAGTAATAATATCGCGAGACAAAAGGAATTAACTATGTTCATTAAAGGTTCACACGATCACTAGATTCATCGTTGAGTAAGTGGGAGTCATCATGGATTTCCAGATCCCGCTGTTGATTATTGATCAGAGAGGAGTCTCGATCATGTCCATGTTATTCATGAACCGTAGGGTGACACACTTAAGGTTCGCCGTCATTTTTGAGTGGATACGATACTCCGATCGAATTACAGGACAGCATAAGGGTTGTTTCAGAAAAGCACCGAAACTGTTTCGGGATATCGAAATAACTCAAGGGTGTATTTGTTAATGTTTGTTAATTGAATAAATTAACAAATATTAAAGAAATAAAAATGTTTTATTAAATCAATAAGTGTGAATTTTAATTAGCATGAATGCCATGCAAAATTAAAATGGGGGTTACCTCATGTTGATGAGGGGGTTACCACCATGAAGGGAATGAAGAGGGGGTTACCACCATGATGAGGAGGAGGAACTCCTCCTTGGGGCCGGCGCACCCCCCCTTGG
This sequence comes from Dactylis glomerata, assembly GCA_007115705.1. Classification (NCBI taxonomy): domain Eukaryota; kingdom Viridiplantae; phylum Streptophyta; class Magnoliopsida; order Poales; family Poaceae; genus Dactylis; species Dactylis glomerata. Next base: position 2,717,004 of record QXEO01000383.1, read on the forward strand.
GGGCTGCCCCCTCCTCCCCTATATAAACCCCTCCCTCTCCTCCATGTGACACACTTCTTGATCCTCCCCTCCCTCGCATAGTTGCTGCCCAATATCCGTCTTACCTTAGTGAAGCTCTGCCGGAATTGTAGTTCGTAGTTCATACACTTGGAGAAGTGTGTGGTGGAGTGTCCGGTGGATCCCTTCTTCCGCTGTCCTGCTGGACCGAGGGCGTGGAGGAGTCAACGACGAACTGTACGTGTGACCGAGCATGGGGGCGCTGCCACTTGTGGCGCCGTGTACATGATCTTGTGATCGTCAAGTGAACCACTATGTCGACTACGTCAAGTGAACAACTACGTCGACTACGTGCGTCTTCCTCGACTCTCCATCGTCAACGTTTGTGCGGGAACGTAATCCCCGCTTACGGTCATCGAGGGTTAGTCTCCGTTGCTACCATCTCGTAGAGTATCTTGGCTAGTTTATGTGTTCTTGCGTAAGAAAATTTTTGTTTTCTATGCTACGAACCCATCAGTGGTATCAGAGCCATCTCTATGCGTAGTTGGTATGCACGGTTAGAACACATGTGGATGTGGGTGTTGATGATCATGTTATTGCAATTTATTTTGTTTTTTGGATCATAGTGGCATAGTGGGATTGAAGCTGCCCGAGACTAACCTTATGTGACCGCGTTCACGAGACTTGTCCTACACTTGACATGCTTCGGCATATGTGGCTTTGCGGGTGCACGTTTCTCCCACTATAGTTGTGATCTATTTTACAAATAGTTGTTAATAATATTTTTATCACCGTTGTGGTTACATGTTCGTAGGTAAGAACGGTTCTTCCTAGAAAGCCCCAAACCACGTAAAATATGCAAGACAAATTAGAAGTGTCTAACTTGTTTTTGCAGGGCATATGATGTGATATGGTTAAATTGTTTATGTTACAAATTGTATGCAATGATACTTTTTATAAGTTATAAACAACCGGCAGGAGCCATATGGTTGTCTTTACATTTAAATGGCCTGCGTGCCGAATATATATATCCAAGTGATATATTGTAATGGAGGAAGACAACCAAGGTGGCGCGCCATGGACCTTGGTGCTACGCCGGTGGAATGATGGAGATCATGCCATGACGCACAAGATGGAGATCGAATGCGTGAAGGACCATATCATATCACATTATATATGCATGTGATGTTTATTCTTTTATGCATCTTATTCTGCTTAGATTTGATCACGCGGTAGCATTATAAGATGATCCCTCTCATATATATATCAAGATAAAAATGTGTTCTTCCATAGCATGCACCATCAAGAAAGTTCATCGTTTCGAGACACCACGTGATGATCGGGTGTGACAGACTCTACGTTCACATACGACGGGTGTAAGACAGCTTTACACACGCGAGTGCTATGGTTCTACTTGGCGAGCCTAGCATGTATAGACATGGCCTCGGAACACGAACCGAAAGGTTAAGCACGAGTCATATGGTTGATATGATGAACATGGTGATGTTCGCCTTTGAAACTATGCCGTTGCACGTGATGATCGGTTGCGGTATAGTAAATTTGGTTCGTGTAATCACTTAAGAAAACAAAGAGGGATGTTGTTTTTAAGTGGGAGTTCACTTAGTAATTTTGAATTATAGAACTCAATTTATCATGAACTAAATCAAAGTGAATTTGCATAGTTTGTTATAGGCATTGGCATCCGTTTACTATCTTGCGTTTAGCTATAATTGAGATAATAGAACTATAGAATTCTGGATGTTAACTTTACGAACTGGTATCGTATTGTTTGAATGTCAATCTAAAGTTTAAAGTCTTATTGCAAACTTTAGCAAACCTTGGTTACTCGATAAAATTTAATAAGTAGTATTAAATCAAGAGTAATAATTCCAGTGTTAGTATCTAAGTATCACATTTACCTCCATGATCCTTGATATTCAAAAGTTGTTTTTAGTATCAAGGTTGTCTAGGAGTTGAAAGAATTGTTTCATGAACTATCATGTGTGGAAGATATTGTGATATCTGAAACAATGTTGGTTGCAATGTGATAGAGTATAATTTAGTAAGACACATGTTCTCATATTGTATGAGAATTTGTGAAGATTGGAAATGCTAGGCGTCCAGATCTCCTAAAAAGGTTTTAGGAACTAACATTATACTCACAATTCATCCTCATGAGCTATAGTAGCTTGATCATGAAAGTTGTCATGATAGGACGAATGGAAGATGTAGGTAAAATGTTTACTACACTAAAAGATTACTAAAGAATGGAATTCAGAAGAACGCCAAATATTTGATAATGGTGATCTACTTCAAAGTGTGAGTCCAAGGGTATTAGTGTTTGACTAATCATGCCTTGAACTATGTGCCATGTGAATGGCGCCACTATTGATGTTGATAGATTCCTCTAGAAGGAAAAGAATTGCTAAAAGAGAATCCAAAATTTATTCTGGCAGAAAAGAAAAGACTGGAAATGTCCAGCTCAGGTATATAGAAGATATACATGTTATGGGTGTATTCATTGCTTGTTAAAACAATGTGGTTCTTGGGTATTTGATACTAAATTGGTTGGTATGAACTGTCATACAGAACAACGCAATACAAAAACTACAATGGCCTAATTAACTAGCAAATGAATATGGGATGATTCTCATCAAAAACAAATAAAGTGTTATTGTGTTTCGTTGGAATTAAACCTAGCCTTCAAGATTTGTTTGAATAATTGTTATTTTGTTCTGGTATTATGAGAACAATGGTTGTTCAAATTATTGCCGCATTCATAAAAGATGGATGAACGCTTAGCTTGTTGGAGAAATCACATCCATAACACTGATGCTAAAAGTGTCTCAAGACAAATAATTAGAAGATCACTTATGAGTGACACCACCATTTAAATCATATTGGAAAGTAAACATGAAGAAACTACATGTTGATGGGATTTTGGAGTCTTTTGATTTTGAATCAACTGACGCTTGTGAAAATTTCCTAGAGATGATTAAAACTCCGTTTGTAGGCCAAAGAAGAACGGAGGACTAAATTATTGAAAATTGTACATTTTGATGTATATAGTCCATTATGTGTAGCCGTGTGTGGTGAATTCTTGAAGTTCATTTACTTTAACCCATGATTTGAGTAGATATATGTGTATATTTACTTAATAAGGAAGAAGTATGAAATATTTGAAAAATGTTCAAAGTATTTCTAGATGAAGTTGAAAATCATTGTAACAAGAGAATAAAGAATTTATGATTGGATCATAAAGGAAGATATTTGAGTTACAAGTTTAGCAAACACCTAAAAGTTGAGGAATCATTCCATAGACTTGTATTTCCCGAAACACATAGGAGTATGGAGTGTTCGAGAGATGAAATCAAACTTTGTTTGACATCGTTGGATCAAAGGTGTCGTATATAAAACTGCCATTATATTTTAAGGATAAAGCTTTAGAGACTACCGCTTTTACACTGAAAAGAGCGCCATCATGATCCGTTGAAATGACACCATATGAGTTATGGCATGGGATAAAACCCAAGTTGTCTTTTCTAAAATTTTGGTATGCTAGGCATATGTAAAATGTTTACAACCAAAGTCGGATAAATACGTCTTTGTAGGTTATCCCAAAGTAACCGTTGGGTATTCCTCTAGAACACTGAAGACAAAAGTGTTTGTCGCTGAAAACGTTAAGTTTCTTGAGAAGGAATTTTTCGCAAAAAGTCAAGTGGGAGGACAATAGAACTTTGATTGGGTTATTGAACCTAAGCTATATGTGCTGAGTAGCGCAGTACTGGGAAGTGTCCCGGAGGCGGCCACAATGCGCATGGCTGTCGTACCTCAAAGGTTGTGGTCACATAGATCTAAGTTCCTATTGAACCGTGTGAGTCGGGTAACAATCAAATAGTTAGATTTGAGAATAGATCATTATTGTTTGACAATGATAAACCGACTACATGCAAAGAAGCGATGATGGGCCCTGACTCCGTCAAATGGCTAGAAGCCATAGAATCCGTGATAGTTCCATATACGAGAAACCAAGTTTCTGAACTTGGAAGACCCTCAAAAGGCATGAAGCCTAATGAACGTATTTGGATCTATAAAGGCAGACATGGATGTTTAACATCTATGAAATAGTTGACACATCGTTAAAAGAGTTTACGATTGTGTTCAAGGAGTTGACTGTGACAAGATTTGATCTTTCATAGCGATATTTTGTCTGGACGGATTACTGTAGCAACCACTACATATGCCAAGTTTGGTATATGTTAGTTAAACAAACAAGACAACATTCTTCTAATAGAATGGTTACCTAGGACATGTATATGACATGGTCCAATGGGTTTTGTAAATTCAAAGGATGCTAAAAGGCATGCAAACTTCAATGGTTGAAGTAAGCATCGCGGAGTTGGAATATTCACCGTGATGAAATAATTAAAAGGTTTAGTTTCATCAGATATGATGAATATGCTTGTATTTGCAAGAAATTAAGTGGGAGCGCCGAGACACATTTCTAGTACATTATGTAGAAGATATATTGTTAATTGGAAATGATATATCTTTTATTGACATAGGTTAAGAATTTCATTAAAATTAGATTTCAATGAAAGACTTAGGCAAAACGAAAATATTGGGTCTCGATGTCTATGTAGATAGATCGAGGTGCCAATATGGTTGTGCCAAAGTACATAGATGAAATATTGAATGGAGTTCAATATGGAAACGACAAGAAAAGTTCTTACCGCATGGAAGAGGTTGAAACAAGATTTAGGTGTTTTTGACACTTGATGAGTGAAGCCACATGAATGATTTGATCGATCATGTATACTGTGATATGTACATATCCAAATATGTCCTATGCTCTAAATGTTATGAGCATATACCAGAGTGATAAATGTCATAAGATGATCACTAGACAATAGTAAAGATATCCTTATGTGCTTTGGAAGGACTAAGGATATATATTATGTATGATAAAGTGACACATAGTTCATTGTAAAGTGTTACATTGATACTAAGTTTATCACAAGATACAAATTAAGTTTATCTCAATTTTAGCTATATGTTTAGGTGGCACAATGTAATAGAAGGAAGTTCCATGGTGGATTTGAATGAGTTCCAAAGTTAAGACATTGTGATGGATTCTACAACAAAGGTTGAGTATATGGCTGCTTTAGAAGTAGCAAAGGAGGGCATTTGTGTCAAGAAGTTTGTTATCAAACTAGGTGTAGTTCCAAGCGGGCTATTACTATGAAGATCTATTGTGTGACAATAGTGACAACATAATTTTAGCTAAAGGAACTAAGGTCTCACCTAAGGACCAAATTTATACCTAACTATCTCATTTGAGAATGAGTGATGCGTAGAGACGCAAAGACATGCAAATACACACAGAACTGAAAGTGTCAGATCTGGAGATCAGATTAACCACATGCAACGCGTACGTATAACACGTGAATGCCATAAGTGTTATATACGCAAGTATCAACTAGATTATTTACTCTAGTGCAAGTGGAAGACTGAAGGGAATATGTCCGAGAGGCAATAATAAAGTGGTTATTATCATATTCCATGTTTATGATAAATGTTTATTTCTCATGCTAGAATTGTATTAATCGGAAACATTAATACATGTGTGATTAATAAACCAAAAAGGTTCCTAGTAAAGCCTCTCTTTTATACTAGCTCGTTGATTAATCGATGATCAAGGTTTCCTGATCATGAACATTGGATGTTGTTAATAACGGGGTCATATCATTACAAGAATGATGTGATGAACACTCACACCCATAGTACAAATAGCAATACGATCAAGTCATCAAGTTCATTGCTATATCAAACTCATACGAAATAGTTCTAATCCTCAGACCATGAGATCATGTTAATCACTGATGCCGGAAGAGTGCTTTGATGATATCAAACGTCACACCGTTACAGGGTGATTATAAAGGTTGATTTGGGTATTCTGAAAGTATTAGTCGAGGCTCATGGATCAAGAGTGGGATGTGTCCATCCGGATGACGGAAAGATATTCTCTGGGCCCTTCTCGGTGATATTGCATTGAAATCGCTTGCAAGCATGTGACTAGGTCACGGGAATGCATTATCACGGAACGAGTAAAGAGACTTGTCGGGAACGGGATCGAACTAGGTATGGTTGATACCAAATGATCGGATCTCGGACAAGTAATAATATCGCGAGACAAAAGAAATTAACTATGTTCGTTAAAGGTTCACACGATCACTAGATTCATCGTTGAGTAAGTGGGAGTCATCATGGATTTCCAAATCCCGCTGTTGATTATTGATCAGAGAGGAGTCTCGATCATGTCCATGTTATTCACGAACCGTAGGGTGACACACTTAAGGTTCGCCGTCGTTTTCGAGTGGATACGATACTCCGATCGAATTACAGGACAGCATAAGGGTTGTTTCAGAAAAGCACCGAAACTGTTTCGGGATATCAAAATAACTCAAGGGTGTATTTGTTAATGTTTGTTAATTGAATGAATTAACAAATATTAAAGAAATAAAAATATTTTATTAAATCAATAAGTGTGAATTTTAATTAGCATGAATGTCATGCAAAATTAAAATGGGGGTTACCTCATATTGATGAGGGGGTTACCACCATGAAGGGAATGAAGAGGGGGTTACCACCATGATGAGGAGGAGGAACTCCTCCTTGGGGCCGGCGCACCCCCCCCTTGGGGGCTGCCCCCTCCTCCCCTATATAAACCCCTCCCTCTCCTCCATGTGACACACTTCTTGATCCTCCCCTCCCTCGCATAGTTGCTGCCCAATATCCATCTCAGCTTAGCGAAGCTCTACCGGAATTGTAGTTTGTAGTTCATACACTTGGAGAAGTGTGTGGTGGAGTGTCCGGCGGATCCCTTCTTCCGCTGCCCCGCTGGACCGAGGGCGTGGAGGAGTCGACGACGAACTGTACGTGTGACCGAGCACGGGGGCGCTGCCACTTGTGGCGCTGTGTACACGATCTTGTGATCGTCAAGTGAACCACTACGTCGACTACGTCAAGTGAACAACTACGTCGACTACGTGCGTCTTCCTCGACTCTCCATCGTCAACGTTTGTGCGGGAATGTAATCCCCGCTTTCGGTCATCGAGGGTTAGTCTCCGTTGCTACCATCTCGTAGAGTATCTTGGCTAGTTTATGTGTTCTTGCGTAAGAAATTTTTTGTTTTCTATGCTACAAACCCATCAGGAGCCTGCTTCAAACCATAAAGAGCTTTATCAAGGTGACACACATGGCCCAAATGAGTCTCATACCCAGGAAGCTATCGCATATAAACCTCTTCTTCCAGAACACCATGCAGAAATGCATTCTTTACATCTAACTGGTGAAGATTCCAGCCACGAGAAATAGCAAGGGACAGAACCACATGAATAGTAGCTGCTTTGACAACAGGACAAAATGTGTCCTCATAGTCAATAGCATACCATTGCTTATAACCTTTAGCAACCAAGCGTGCTTTATACCGATCAATAGTACCATCAGCCTTCCTCTTGATTTTATAAACCCACTTGCAATCTATAACATTTTGCCCATGAGTAGACGGGACAAGATGCCACATACCATTTTTTAGTAGAGCATTATATTCCTCGTCCATGGCGACCTTCCAACGAGAATCTGTGAAAGCTTTAGCAGTGCTAGAGGGTTCACCAGTAGAGCAAAAATAAGCATAGCGAATAGTGCCATCGGTGAACTTTTTTGGTTGAGATACACCACTTTGAACGCGGGCGTTCCAGCTAAAACACAGGCGCAGCTACAGGTGAAGGAGCCGCAGCAGATCCAGGCAATGTTTCCGAGATGCATAGCTGCAAGTTTTTTTTCCGAAAGGTCCAGCAAAGAGCTGGCTTCCATATATTTAGCAGAGGGAAATTTTACAGGGGGCTATCAAGAGACAGTTTACACAAGGAAGAGAACAGGGGGCACAACAATTTTCAGAGAAAATAAAATAATAGAAAGGTAGCTCAAGGTGGTTCCCACAGCAGTTTGCGCATTGCCTTTGCACCGGCAAAGGCCCACTCTTGAGCGGGCATCCTTGATGAAACAGGCAAGCTGCGGGATTGCCGTTTCTTTTCCATTAAAGATCATGTTGTTTCTTTCCTTCCAAATAGACCATTGCACCAAGATGAATAGAGAGCTAGTGGCCTTTCGGTGTTGTTTCAGCGTGGCGTCGATCATGGCCGAGCGGAAGCAGTCAAGGGTTTGGGCTTTTGCTGAAAGAGCAATGTTGACCCCGTTGCAGTTTCGCCATTGAGCGATAAGAGCCCAGAGCTCCTGTGTTTTTGGGCATTCGACGAACAGATGCACTGCAGTCTCTAGGTTGCGTCTACAGAGGGGACAAAAGTACTCGTTCGGCCAGCCACGACGTTGCAGGCGATCGGCACACCAGAGGCGATTTTGCCATAGCAGCCAGGCAAAGAATTTTTGGTTTGGCGGCGCCCAAGCTTTCCAAACTTCCTTGTCGATCGGAGAGAGGATTCGTCCTTCGAACTGCAGAGCGTACGCAGACTTGGAGGAGTAGCTGCCGTCCGCCGTGAGAATCCATCTGATGGAGTCTGCAGTGTTGTTTTGAAGAGTGGGTGTGCAGGACTGAACTAAGCTCCAAATTTTGCGGAATCGGAGGTAGATTGGCGTGGAGAGATCATGTCTGAGGTCATCTACCCACTTGTTTCCATCAAGGGCCTCCGCCACGGTTCTGCGTTTCCGCCTGGAGTGCTTGTACAGGTCGTTGAATTGTAGGCGTAGAGGGGAGTCGCCTATCCAATTTGATTCCCAGAAAATAGCCTGCCGGTCATCACCAATGGAGATCGCGGTCAGTCAGGTCGCATGGCGTTGACATGCCAAGCCAGGGCCGGGCGGGAGAGCTCCACTCCAGCCATAACCATCTGAGACGAAGGGCACGGCCGAATGTGTCAAGGTCGGGGAGGCCGAGGCCGCCGCGGTTTAGGGGCGAGCAAACCTTCTTCCAGTTGATCTTGCACTTGCCCCCGGCGAGAGTGTCTTCCTCGATGTTCCAGGCGAAGCGACGACGTATCCTGTCGAAGAGCGAGATGAATTTTTTCGGCAGCTTCAGAGCCGTGAGCGCGTAAATTGGCAGCGCGCTTAGGACAGATAGGGATAGGGCACGACGCCCACCCGCGCTAAGCTTGCAGGTTGGCGAGGCAAGTGGATAGCTGCAAGTTTAAATGCATATACAATGCTTTCATCGTGCAAAGGTACCTTTGTAGTATAACATTACAAGGGCTCTATGTCAAAGATAGAGGGGCTTTGGTCGATCTCTGAATCGTCGTCGTTCCTTCCTCCCGATGCCGTGAGACCATATCAGCCCCTGCGCGTGCATGCGCACAGACCATATCAGCCCAACGTCTTAATCAAAACGCAGGAAGAAGCACGGTGAATGTCGGAAGGAACATAGTGCAACGAGGAACATGCTAGAGGCGGCCTGGGCGAGAGGCATCGCGATGGAGGTGACAACATCGTAGCAGCCCTTAAGGCACATCGGCCTGTGGCCTGTGCACGCTCTGGAATAGCGGCCTGGCTCCGGCGACAGCGCCATGCTCTATCAGAAGAGCGGGATTTGCAAGAACATGAGGGCAAACGATCGATGTTCCCTCTTCTCTCGTATGCAGCTCCAATTAGCAAAGGTATGTTGTGCGCTCCGGCATCTTCTATACGCACTGAAAGCCTTCAGCTAGAACCAGCCAGAATACACTGCAGAAAAGTTGAACTACAAATTCACTTCAGTAACGTGGAACCCTGGCAATGCTCACCCAGATCGTTCGCAAGCAAACATTGCAGGCAAATTCAAAATAACGTGCAACCCAGGCAGTGCTCACCAAGACCGTTCGGCAAGCAAACATTGCGCAAATATTCAAATCCTAAATTAGCATGTAATCAAAATAGACCACTAGGCGGCATCACACCCATACTGCTTCGACAAAAAATAAAACCACAACTTAAATATCTTGAGTACTTGAAAACTAGTTCAAGATTTTTTTCTTAGAATTGGTAGGGGCCGCGTGAACACGTACCCTCCTCTATCACAAATTATGACGTCCAATCTCCTTTCAAAGATGGTGGACTAGTGCTCCTCCAAAGTGCAATGGAGGCCACTAATCCAGGCCATGGATCTTCTTGATCACCCATTGACCCCGTCCAGGTAAGTAAGTTTTCCGGTGGCACCAGGTGACCTATATAAAGAATCATCCGACGCGTTTTCCTCTGTTAATAAGCAGTACGGGACTAATCATCCAGCTTAGGTCGCCAGACGTGTTGCCTCCCTGGTGCTGGCTGACGGGCTGAAAGATTTAAGCAAGTTGGGCCTCTTGGGCCAACCGGAACATATCACGCCACTAATGCGAGTCCCCGACAGAGACTCGTTGAGGCTCAAAGCAAGCAAGCCGATTTTGATTCTGATACGAAGTGCAAACTTGTCCTGTTTTGCTTAGAAATCTCTTCTTCTTGAGCCCAACCTAACTGCATTTTCGAACAGCCATACTAGTGTCAATAAAACACATTCGGACGTAGCAGCTGATTCTATCTAACAAAAACAGTGTTCACCAAAAACAAATAGCTGACGATGATCTCATGTGAGCCTCCCTCCAGTGAAAAAACAGTGATCTGGTATGAACTTCTGTTGAATGAAATAAAATAACGGTGATATGCTTCGTTAGTCCAACACATGTATTTCAGATTTTTGTAGGTGGACATCACAAAGCAATCTTGTGTTTTTCCTATTACTGTGTGTTCAGAATCCAATGAATCAAAGAGGTCTTTAAAGTATCACTCTCCATAGATCTCGCTATGCTTGGCAGCATGCCAGCATGAATCCGTATCCGCCGACCTGTTTGTGTTACTAGAGTAGGGTTGCATTAAACCTCGTGTTTCATTAATTGGAGGATGGAGAAAGGATTTTCGGATCATTACTGTTCTTACAACAATTTCTTAGATTTAAGAAATGAGTTTTCATCAGTAAAAGCCAAAATTTTCGAGTCCTGAGAAATCTGAGTATTAGTACTATCCATAACCAGTGAGGCTAGTCAGCATTATTGCTAGAAATTGGTGCTCATTTAATATCGTTATACTGAAGCTCTTCGTGCTCTTCCGTTGAGGTAATACTGAATTTTTGTTATTACTACCTGCCCAGTTTGCAGAGCTGTTGCCTGTTCAGTTAAACAGAAAGGCTGAAGGTGAGCGAATGAAGAAGTCGGCAGAAGACCCTTGGCAGAATCGTAGGTCAACACTAGCTCAAGCTCTGGAGTTTCAGAAGTTTCAGAAAATGTCTACATATCCAAAACACACACTACATCGCTTTCATCGTGCAAAGGTACTTAAATACCGCTGTACAAGGGCTTATGACACAGAACGTAAGGGCTTGGACCAATCTCCGAATCTTCATTCCTTCTTTCCGATGCCGTGAGACATGTTGTAGATCCCACGCCCCTGCGCGCGCATGCACCGAGACCACATCAGTTCAATGTCTTAACCAAAAGGCAAGAAGAAGCACAGTACATGGATGATGCATGTTCAACTTACGACGAGGAACATGCTGGAGGCAGCCAGGGCGAGGGGGATGGCGACGGAGGTGACCATGTCGTAGCGCCCCTTGAGGTACGTCGGCCTTTGGACGCTCTGGAAGTACCTCTGCTTCTGCACGATCTTCTCCCTCGGCCGGAACGGCGGCTCCGGCTCAGACGACAGCGCCATGCTCTATCGGTAGCTGCAGCAAGGTTTGGCAAACGACTGATGTTCTCTCTTGAAAACAGCTGCTGCAGTTAGCAATGGATATATGCTAGGCTTCAGTACCTTTAATACGCGCGGAAAGACGTCAGCTAGAAACCCCCAGAATGCACTGAAAAGCAGAACTCCCAGTCATTTCCTATCAGACCTTGAAACCTGCCAGGGCTTTCCAGGCCGTTCCGTAAGATCTACCTGGAACGTTCTACAATGGTAATCAGATATCGATCCTGTGAGAATTGATGAACTTTCCAATATCAGAAATTACAATGATAACGCACAGCAAACGGCAGAATGTAATGCTTTTATCAATCTCCAACTGCTTGGCCCAAAAACAGAGGGCGGCTTGAGCCTGTTTGAGGGATTCAGTAGTTGCAGCTTGTGTACCTTCAGGCTTCATCAGTATATAGGACGCAACATTGAAATTTGTAAATTAATCAAGTTTGAAAATATTTGAAATATAGATTGGCAGGGGCCGCGCGAACGCGTACCCCCTCTACCACAAATTATGACGTCCATTCCCCTTTCAAAGGAGATGGTGAACCAGCGCTCCTCCAAAGTGCAATGGAGGCCACTAATCCAGGCCATGGATCTTCTTGATCATGCATTGACCCCGTCCAGGTAAGTGAGTTCTACCGTAGCACCAGATGCCCTATATAAAGGAACCACCGACGTTTCTCCCTCTGTTAATTAGCAGTATGGGACTAATCATCCGGCTTAGATCGCTTGCTTGGACGTGTCCCTCGTGGCTGACGGGCTGAAAGAACGTCGGGAAGTTGGGCTTCATGGGCCAACCGGACCAGTCATGCCAAGTCGCTGTCGCAGATACTGAGAGGGAATCGTGGAATCCCAAAAGAGAAGCTCGATTTGATTTTGAATTGAAAGGAAGTTCGGAAGTTCAAACTTGTCCCAGCACGCTATATAGTACTTCCTCTGATCGAAAATAAATGTTAATAATTTAATATAAACTTTATATTAAATTAGTATAAAAATATCGACACTTATTTTCAATCGAAGGGAGTAATGTATACTGGATTAGTCAAGTCATCCCTAACCCTACAAATCAGCTCCAATGCTTCTACCTCAGCCACACGAGCCTCAATCTTTCTCTTGTTTAATCATGTTACCAAGGCTATAGTAGCAGGTAGGTAGTCTACAAGGGTGACACAACTACAAGATCACGCTTAAACTAACCCGCCACCGCCACCGAGAGTGCCGTAGAACTTCAGTCAAAACGTGAAGAAATGCAGAATACAACTTTATGAGAATCTGTATACACACACACACCTATGATCTGACATAGGAAAGTCCATGGATCTTTAATGGAAAGCCTCCCTGCAACCTAATACATCTATGCTGTATATATATCTTCGTGTGGATATCATAGAAGGGGATATGCTAGCATATTCTGGACATTAGTGTCCTGTTGTTAGATATGTCCACACATTTGGATGGCTTGTCGAAAGGCTGTACATGTTTTTTCTTCAAAAAATGGTGAAAAAGATTTGCCCACTCAATTAATTAAAATAGGAATTTACAAGAAAGTAAATAGCAATATTGCAGGAAAGTCTTAATCTCCTAGAATTAAATTTCTCATGTGCTTAACGTACGCCCGCTAGCACCCGTAGCTCTTTTCTAAAATAACCGAAGGCGGTGGACCGAGTAAGCAATGGTGCTGCGCATATTCTAGTGCAATTAGGCAAGAGTGGCAAGAGCGATGCTCTTACTGGATCGGCCCCGGCCTGCGTGCAGGCGGCAATCACAAACGACTGTAATAATATTCTTGTCTAATTAATAAAGCTCACGAGTTCCTTTAAATAAAAAAATAACCTAAGGCGTGAATGCTTATTTTAAAATCACATGCATTGCATTCATTCCATATCTCTTAAGAAGGTAACGGAAGCTAAGTAAATCCTTTCACCATGTCATGATGGGACACCATTCGTGGATTGATCATTTGATTGTGGCCTCCAAGTGTCAAGATCGATGAAATGAAGTCCAAGCTAATTTTTTATGAGGCCCCAAAGCCTTAGAGTGTGTCGACAATGAACACAAACATCTAAAAAACATAATGGACAAAAAGGAGGTCGATCTATTCTAGCACTCTCATGCAAAGGGTGCAAACTCCAAAATTTGGCCATCCCCTCTTTTAAACATGGTCGGCGGCCCAATCAGGGGCGGAACCGGAGCAAAATCTGACCGGGGGCACAACATTTGACTGGGGACCTTTCTTCCATGAAATTGGAGAATTTAAACATTTTTATTTCATAATAAGTACAAATACTAATTGAATTCAGAAATTTGAGTGGGGCCCTAGGCCCCACTTGGTTGAACATGGGTCCGCCCCTAGGTGCAATGTCTATTTTGAACAGGTAACCAAGTGACGGACTTGATATTCGGAAGGGCCCAAATCTTCTCAACCAAAGAACATGCAGGCAACGAGGTGGCCAAAAAATTTGCGCCTCATACGCGGATATAGCAATGTAATCCCCGCTGGCGGTTAAGTTCAAGTGATCTCGTCCATCTCATCGCCTTAAGAGATTGATTTCTTGAAGTTGGGACCATATAGTAAAAAAATTGTCGGATGTGGTCCGTACTGAAGTCCACAGACATATTTATTTTGGAGATCCATGCATTGTTATTTAGAGCTTTTGCTTGACCTTCACTTCATTCTCATAGAGATCTTGAATATAAGCAGGACTATGTCTTTAGATGTTTTATCATTGAGCAAAGGGGGCGTGAAATCATGTGAAGCCCTGATACGTCTCAAACGTATCTATAATTTTTGATGCTCCATGGTTGTTTATACACCATTTTCTTTGTGTTTTGTTACACTTCGTGGTGTTTTTGTGCATTTTATAGAACTAACCTATCAACGAGATGCCACAGTGCCAGTTCCCTGTTTTTGCTATTTTTGTGTTTCAGAAAAGCAACACAGGAAATATTCTCGGAATTGGACAAAACAAAAGCCAAAGTTCCTATTTTTCCCGAAGCGTGACGGAGTCCAAAGCAGAGACGGAGGGGGGGGCCAGGAGGCGGCCACGTTACCCCATGACACGGGCCACCCCCAGGCCGCGCCAGGGCCTGGTGTGGGCCCCTGGTCAACCTCCCAACGTCGCCCTTCCACCTATATATTCTCCTCGATGGGAAAACCCTAAGGACCGATCAATTTTCTATGAAACCTACTACAAGCCGTCGCCCTCATCGACGCGAGATCGAGAGGGTCCAGAAGCTCTTCTCGGCACCCTGCCGGAGAGGGGAATCACTGCCGGAGGCCTTCTTCATAACCATGGTCGCCTCCGGAGTGATGTGTGAGTAGTCTACCTTGGACTACGGGTCCATAGCAGTTGCTAGATGGTTGTCATCTCCACCATGTGCTTCATGTTTGGATCTTGTGAGCTGCCTATCATGATCAAGATCATCATTGCGTAATTCTACATGTTGTGTTTGTGGGGATCCGATGAATATTGGTACTATGTCAAGTTGAATTATTGATTTATTATCTTTATGTTATCTCTATGTTCTTTATGATCTTGCATGCTCTCCATTGCTAGTAGATATCTTGGCCGAGTAGATGCTAGTGACTCCAAGAGGGGGTATTTAAGCTTGATAGTGGGTTCATGCCTCTAGTAATCTGGGGGAGTGACAAAAACCTCTAAGGTTGTAGATATGATGTTGCTACTAGGGAGAAAACAACAATCTTGTGTTCAAGGACATTCATATTCTTTACATTACACACCGTGCTTAAGGCGATAATCTGTTGCTTGCAACTTAATACCCAATGGTTGCACGAACGACATCTAGAGGGTGGATTATTAGTCATAGATGCAGTTGGATTACAGTCTATGTATTATGTTGTAATGCCCAAGTGAATCTCATAGTGATCCTCATGACATTTGTACGCTATCTTTATTCTATCAATTGCCCAACTGTAATTTGTTTACCCAACATGTTGTTATTTATCTTATGGAGAGACACCACTAGTGAACTGTGGACCCCGGTCCATTCTTTTACATTGCTATTACCGTTTACCTTTTACTCGCTTTATTTACATTCTTGCAAACTAATATATTTTACCACTCGATACGCTTAATCCTTTGTTTACAGCAAACCGGTGAGATTGACAACCTCACTGTGAGTTGGGACAAAGTGCTTAGTTGTGTTGTGTGCAGGTTCCATGTTGTTGCAGGTGTAAAGCTACACCTTGGACAAGTTTCCTGACGCCATTGTCCGGGGCTGTTGCAAAACTAGCGGGCATCGACCTTCTGAAGTTTGGTTCTTTCTCCTACTGGTTTGATAAACCTTGGTTTCACAACTGAGGGAAGACTTGCTGCTGTGCTCATCATAACCTTCTCTTGGGGTTTACCAACTGGGTGGTTATTCATATATAATATTCCTACATCAACACCGCACCACCAACAAGTTTCTGGCACCATTGCCGGGGAGAAAGAAGATTTCTGCAAGGGGAGTCTCTCACTTCCAACCTTCCACTTTGTTATTGTTTTGCTTTACTTTATTTTTGCTTGCATCTTTTTATCAAAAATACAAAAAATTAGTTCCTATTTCAAGTTGCTTTTTATGTCTAGCTTAGTTGTTGTTACTATGTCGCCTGAGGAAATGATCTTCACTTTCAAACAAAAGGGTGAAGAGAGTTTCAAAGAAGCTTGGTCTAGAATTTATGATTGCCATGGAAAAACTGAACCAAAAATGACTTTGAGTTTGCTTCTTAGTAGCTTTTACTTTGGTCTTGCTCTTCATTATAGATATGCTTTGGAGGCTACAGCAGGAGGGGATTTCCTTCATTGTGATGGAGATCAAGCTTTCAATATTATAAAAAGGTTGATTGTGGTTTATAGCTTACCAAGTGATTTTGATTCTTCTCTTGTGAGCATTTTTGCTAGACTTAATACCCTTGAGACTCAAACAGCTTGTTTAAAAGATTGTTATGGTACGTTGCGCGAGCACCATGATTATGTGCCAATAAATTCTGAACCATCAAGTTGGTTCCCTTCGGTGAAAATAACTATCAATGGTGAAACTTTTCATGCTCGTTGTGATATTATGTCTGAATTTTGCCTTATGCCTAAGGATGTTTATGAATCTTTGAACCTTTGGAAACTTTCTGAGGGAGGAGAAGAAATTTCTCTTACCAATAATTCTACTTTATTTCCCATTGGAATAGCTGAAGGAGTGTTTACAAAAGTCCTAGGGAAAATAGTATCTACTGATTATCTTGTTATTGAATGTGTAGGAAAAGGGCAAGTCACACTTGGAAGATCGTTGCTAAAACTTATGGGAGCAGTAATAGATGTGGGAAAAGGCACCATGAGGTTCACTTCCCCATCAGGTAATCGACATGTCTTTCCTAGAAGTAAGAGCAAAGGTAAGAGAGGAAGACGTAAGGCATCCGGTGATCTTAATGCCTCATTTGAAAATACTTGATTTCCACTTTCTACGCCTAGCTCAAAGGCGTTAAAGAAAAGCACTCTTGGGAGATAACCCAATATTTTCTTTTCAGTACTTTTTCTTTTATTTGAGTCTTGGAAGTTTTTACTACTGTAAAGACCTCTCCTTATCATTTTTATTTCGTTTTTGTGCCAAGAAGAATCTCTAATTTGAGGGAGGTAAGATTTGGGGAAGTTGCTGTCGTGAAATAGATTTTTGCGCTGCACCATAAAAATTCATGAAAATTCTCAGAATATCTTTTTGATCTGCAATTTCTTGTGCACATGTCCCAGGTTATTTTCAAACTTTCATTAGTTTTGCACTTTTTTATTTGAGAAACAGAAGATCCTCGAAAAAATGATCTTTGTCAGCTGTTCTATTTTGACAGATTCTGCCACTATTTGTGTTTGCCTCTCGATCGCTTTCTTTTTTAGTTCTTTTGATCACAGAACTTTTGAGGAAGTTGCTACAATATCTTATGCTTTAATGGATGGTATATTTGAGTTTGAAACTGAACTTAAAGAGTAGATTTACTATCATGCTTATACTAATGTTGCTAATAGAATTGTGTGAAGTTTTGTATGAAGGAAGTTTTCAAGTGTAGGGAATGGAGAGTGATGAGATGAAGTATGGACAAAAGTTCAAGCTTTGGGATGCCCATGACACCCCAAGAAATATCCAATAGGTACAAGCATCAAAGCTTGGGGATTCCCCCGAGGCATCCCTTCTTTATCGGCAAAAATCAGGTCACCTTTTAAGACACTATATTTTTATTGCTTCATGTACTATGCATTTTTCTTGGAGCGTCTTTACTTTCGCTTTCAGTTTTCTTTTGTTTTGTTTTCTGCAATAAATAGTTGAACCCCAACAAATTTCTTTTGGAGATGACATACTCCATTTTTCATTGCCAAGAAAACTCTAGTTTTCACTCTTATCATTTAACGAGTGTTCTCTTTTTCTAGAACTGCGTTTAGATTTTATTTTTTGCCTTGATTTTTGTTCAGATCTTGTTATATCTTTGCATCAAGGTGTATTTAGACCACTGGTCTATGTTTGTTTTCGTTTAAAATAGTGGTTTCAAAAAGGTTGAATGGTGTTGGAAAAGAGAAAAAAAGTTTCATGCCCATAGTGGTACAAATGGGAGCTTGTTTAGACTGTGGCTTAGACTTTTGCATGTCATGCTTGATGTTATTTTGATAGTATGCTTAGTAGTTTTTTCTATAGCATGACTTGTCTCAAATGACTGAGATTACTTAATGTGCCTTTGAAAGAATCATGCGTTGTTTTTGTTATAGTGATTTCTATTTTCGTGCCCTCGGGTCCTTAGTTGTGCTCAGTTTTCCCCAGCCGCTTAGTTTTTCCTCAGTTTTGCTCAAGCCCTTGTCCAAAACTCTCACAAGGAGCTCGGACGGGAGGAATCCCGTTAAGTTGACCGTTCCGTGCTGGCAAGTGGGGCCGCTGTTGGTGCCCCGCAGTGGACACGCCTCCACTTATCCAGATCATCATGGGACCCGCAACTTCTCCACGTTAGCGCGCCGGACCCACAGCTTACCCAGCTGCCCATTGCAAAATGGGAGCCCGAGCCAGCCCCGCGCCCGTGCCCGTGCCCGTGCCATTGCTTTCCCCTTCTTTCCCCGCGCCCCATTATTCTTCTTCTCCGCCAGCGGCAGCCCTTCTCCGGCAGGCGGGTGATGTCTAGTTTCTCTTCGACCTCCCGTTCTTCATGGCCACAGTATGGACCCGTGCCGTTGATAAGATGCCCTGACTGCCCACGCCAAGAACCTCTGAAGCGGTCGATCTGTAAGACGAACGACAACGGCAACCATGGACGTGAGTTCCTTGCATGCGAGAGCTTGCCATATAGAGAGGGGGATAAGGTTAGATCTCGCTCCAATTGCTCAGTTTTCTCTCGATTTTCTTGTTATTCCCTCGAATTTGGGATTTAGGGTTCACGTTGTTGTTTTCAGATCCTGAAGAAATGCAGGTATTTCGAGTGGATCGATATGTACGTCCAGAGGCTTAAATTGCAGGAATCAATTGGTGGTATTGGGGAGCGCAATTTGGGAGGGGGGTACTTGCTGTAGAGAATGCGGCGGAGAGAGGGGCCATCCCAATTATGCCTAATGCTCCCAATGCAGAACTGGTGGAAGTGAAGGGAGAACTGAAGAAAATAAACAAGCAGTTAAAGCAGCTGATCGAGTTGAAGAAGCAAGCTAATCTGATGGCTGGTTATTTTTTTGTTGTATAATTGCGATCGGATTCTTATCATTGCTCGTCAAGCGCTAGAAGTTGTTACAAGGGATCCCTTGTTACAAATCCATTATTCAGTTACATGTACTTGTAGTTGTTTTCAAAGTTAGTATGTGCATTCACCGAAATTACTAAAAAAAATAAGTGTTAGGAAATATAGGAATGCTAAAGATAATTGATAATTGTTAGAGGGGTGACAAATAATGCATTCACCGAAATCCCACAAATATGTATGTCTCATGTTTATACCAAAATTATACCACTTTTGGGACGTTTCAAATAACCAAAACTATATCCCAAACTAAATTCCCTAAAAGAAAAGGAATGCTAAAGAAATTTGATAATTGTTAGAGGGGTGATAAATAATCCATTCACCGAAATCCCACAAATATGCCAAATATGTATGTCTCATGTTTCTACCAAAATTATACCATTTTTGGGCCGTTTCAAATTGTCAAAACTATATTCCCTAAAAGAAAAGGAATGCTAAAGATAGTTGATAATTGTTAGAGGGGTGATAAATAATTCATTCACCAAAATGCCCCAAATATGCCAAACATGTATGTCTCATGTTTCTACCAAAATTATACCACTTTTGGGCCGTTTCAAATTACGAAAACTATATTCCCTAAAAGAAAAGGAATGGTAAAGATAGTTGATAATTGTTAGAGGGGTGATAAATATGTATGTCTCATGTTTCTACCAAAATTATACCACTTTTGGGCCGTTTCAAATTACCAAAACTAAATTCCCTAAAAGAAAAGGAATGCTAAAGATAGTTGATAATTGTTAGAGGGGTGATAAATATGTATGTCTCTTGTTTACCACTTTTTAGTTTAACATTTTTAAATCATGGAAAATAATGCATAAATAGAGGGAATATAGTTACGTGGCAAAATAATCCATAAATGCGCACGGATCGACTCCACCAACCGTTGATCCACCGACAGAGAGTAAGAGGGATGGCCACGAAGAGAGAGAGAGAGGGGTGGCCACGAAGAGACGGATAGGGGTATACTGCCCGTTAGATCAGTGGATCAACAGTTGGTGGAGTCGATCCGTGTGACAACTGCTCAACCAATCAGGATAAGTTTGGGTTTCTGTGAGCATTTGTGACAGTACTTGATGGCAAAACTGAGTAGTACTAAGAAACCAAGGGCACGTAAATAGTAAATAGACTAAGGGATTCAAACAAAATAATTACAAAATGAAAAATGCGTGTTTTGTACAATATAATTCATATTGGGCTACATCAAATTATTTGCAATTCAAATATACATGAGTGTGACAATTATGGCCTCATTTAGACAAACTATGTTTCGGGGAAGATATTTTGCAAAGGGGTTTGAGTGAAAAACCATGCATCTTCATAGCTACTAGTGATTATGAGAAGTGGCAAATTGTGGTAAAACATGATTTATCTATGTTTGTTAAGGTGGCAGGTTGCGTAGGAAGACTCCATGAGTAGGTGCCACTATGTTTTTATTTTTTTGGATTTTTTTGCGCATGAAATGACTCAATTAGCTATGTTAATCTCATTTGTTGACTCTCTGTTGACCAGCTACTTGAGGGTAGAACTGAGTATATTGCACTTGCCAGTCTAAGTACTCGAGGGAAAAACTGAGTACATATAAAATTTCTGTATAAGGCCCGAGGGTAGAACTGAGTACACCAAACGTCGAAGGGTTAGCCTCGTGTCGCGGTGCACGCTGCAGCCGTGCATAGCGGACGCGTGTTGCGGTACACCAAACACCACCTTCGTCTTTATAGAGCCCTTCTTTCTCTCTCTCGATGCTCGCCCACTCTCTCATTCTCACTGCAACCGCCTCTCCTGTCCCATCATCTTCTCCACTTCGCGTCGAAAAAACCCCGAAGAAAAAACCCCGGCGATGGAGAAGAAGGAGATGCCCATTGCCGACGTAGCCGCCGACGCATCGTCCGCTGGCCCATCGTTCGCCAGCGCATCGTCCGCCGGCGCATTATCCGCCGGCGCATTGGCCGCCGCCCCCGTCCAGGCACCTGTCCAGGCCCCCGTTGATTGGGACCTGTACGAAGACCCGTACGAACCAGTGCCATACGTCACACCGGCGAACCCCTACGACACCAGCATCGTCGATGACTACCCGGAGGTAACCCTTTGTTCCCTTGTTCTTATCCCATTTCAATCCTTTTGTGTTAGATCTAGCGTTATTAGGATTCATCTGTTCCTAGTTCAATCCTTTTATGATAGATCTAGCGTTATTAGGGTTAGTCTGTTCCTAGTTCAATCCTTTTATGATAGATCTAGCATTATTATGATAGATCTAGCGTTATTAGTGTTTGTGATTCGCTTTTGTTTAAGATTCGGTTAACTTATGTGAGTAATCAATCCCATCCGGTTAATTTGTGCCGATGATGATGAATATTTGGGCACAAATTGATTCAGGGTTTGGTCTATGAACAATTGGTGTGTACAAATTTATTGTGCATGATCTTTGGTTCAGTGACCCAAATCCTGGATATAAGTGTGTCCAATGTAACTGAGGCTTCTTTTTTTCGTGCCCATATTATCATGCATGATCTTTTGTTCACTCTCTGTTCCATCATCGCTGCAATTGACTCCGTGTTTTTCGATCTTTGGTGCTACGTGACAGGTGCAGAGCAGCGACGTCGACAGCGACGACGAGTCCTTCCACACCAAGACTCGTCACGTCCTCAGGAGGCTGCAGTCCGGCCATTATGATCGCCACTTTGCTCGAGGCGTTTACAGATGCCCCTTCTGCAACAGGAGGCTCTGCGCCACCGACTTCAACTGCCTGGTGAACCATGCCGAATCCCTTGGCAGTGCCCCTGGCGGCGCTAGAGTTGGAACGACCGTGAACATGCATGCGTTCATGGCCAAACACAAAGCACTTGGGATTCACCTGCGCAGCCTCCAAGCTTAATCCCATGTAAAATGTAGCTTATATTGGATCTAGGGATCGGTAGTACTGTTGGATCTGTCCTGAATATATATATATATATATATATATATATATATATATGCTATGTTGGCTGCTGTATGCAACTTATCCTATATTTTCTCGATTTATTATGCTGCTGTGAATTTATCCTCTACTAGCTTCTAGATTTGCTACTAGATTTATTAACATATTTGGCAAAAAACGAGGGCCAAAAGGCAACAATCATTAAAGAAAGACAGAAATAGAAGCTTCTCTAGATTTGATACTAATTTGGTGAAAAGAGAGAGAACTGTTACAGAGAGAGAGGGGAAAAAGCCGCTCTGAAAAATACCAATTTGGGCCGAGAGAGACAAAACTGAGCTCTCACGTACAACCAAACACGGTCTCGTCCTGTCCCACGCGGTCCCGTTCTACCAGCCCCACGCGACGCGGCCCCACATGATGCGGCCCCACACGTCAGCATGGAACGGTCAACTAAACGGCAACCCTCCCGTCTGAGCGTCTGCGAGGGGTTTCAAACTAGAGCGAGGGGAAAACTGAGGAAAAGTTAAGCGGCTGGGGAAAACTGAGTACAACTAACGACCCAGGGGCACGAAAATAGAAATCCCTTTGTTATATGGGAGCATATTATTGTGGTTTTCTCCTTTGATGCTTTATTTGGGTTGACTTGGCGTATGCTTACAACATGTTTGACTCTAACAAAGTCGCCATAAGCCTCTATGATCATTTGGTTTTTGACTTGTGATACCACTTTATGCTTTAGTTAATGATGTTTTGTTGCTATGCATGATTATGGCCGTTATTGCTCTCTTAGTTGGTCGCTCCCAGTCTTTTGCTAGCCTTCATTTTGTACTGAGAGGGAATACTTCTCGTGCATCCAACTCCCAAAAAACCAAGTTTATTCCAATGTGTTCACCATACATACCTATTAGCAATTTGCTATTCCAAATACATTCGACTTGCTTTTATCTATCCTTCAAATTAAACTTTTTGTGTTATGTGAAAATTAGTCAGTAAAGCTCTCACGAACTTGACGGCACACTTTACTTTTCTCGCTTTTAATAAATTTGACATTGTGGCTCTCTTATGTTGACGTTATGCTTGCAAGTTGTAAGTTGGAAGTTAGCGCAGCCATGCCATCATGGGGCAAGCTTTGAACATTGCACTTTTTCTCATTTAGTTGATATCATGATATTTTGTTTATGGATACTCGCGATGTGAAATAAGTTGGGATATTGTGAGCTCATGGTGTTTGTATATGTGCTCGAGAAACGCCTGGGCCGCAAATCTAAGCCATACATCATTCATAGTGGAAATTTACAGCATACCTGATGACCCACAAGTATAGGGGGTGTATCGTAGTACTTTTGATAAATAAGAGTGTCAAATCCAACGAGGAGCAGAAGGTGTTGACAAGTGGTTTTGATCAAGGATTCACTGTAAATACTAGCAAACAGGTTTTCAGGGGTATTTGGTAATGCAAGTAAATAAAGTACGAGTAAATAAAAGACAGTAATAATAACTGCTGCAAGTGGCCCAATCCTTTCTAGAGCAAAGGACAAGCCGGTGGTGTAACTTATGATGACCAAACGTTCTCGAGGACACACGGGAGTTTCTGTCAAGTGCTTTCGCTTCATGCCGCTAAATAATCTTTATTGGTTTGATAAGTGTTATGGGGGTGAACCTGTGCTAGCGCACTACCCTTACTAGGACTAATACACACTTGTGATTATAACCCTTGCAAGCATCCGCAAATACAAGAAAGTAATTAAGATAAATCTAACCACAGCCTTAAACTCTAAGATCCTACGCTCCCGGGTGCAATGGTTTCCCAACGGAGGTTTAGGTTTCTGTCACTCCAGCAACCCCACAATTAGTAGCAAAATACACAATGCATTCCACTAGGCCCATAAATGGTGAAGTATCATGTAGTTGACATTCACATGACACCACTAGTGAAATAGCACCACAACAAATAAATATCAAACCATTAAATATTACTCAACATAATTCCACTACTAACATCTTGACTTCTCCCATGTCCTCAAGAACTAAATGAACTACTCACAAGACATCATTGGATCATGATCAGAGGTGAAATAATGGTAAATAACAATCTGAACATAAACCTTAATTCAATGGTTCCACTCAATAGCATTAACCACAAGAGTAATCAACACCGGGAAAGTTTCCCCTAAGAATTTGACAAGATTCAACTCAAGATGTTACAGCGGGATGGCGTGGTGATGGTGGAGATGAAGGTGCTAGTGATGATGATAATGATGATGATCCCGATGAAGTCCGGTGCGATGGCGATGACGATGGCGACGATCTCCCCTCTCCGGGAAGGAATTTCCTCGGCAGATTTCTGCCTGCCAGAGAGCTTTTCTCTCTCGGTGTTTTCCGCCCTGCAGAGGCGGCGGTGTCTATCTCTGATGCCCCTCCTCACTTAGGTTTTCGGGGACGATGATATACACAAAGGGGCGATGGCATTAGTGGGCCAGGGTGGCCTCACCACAGGCCGGCGCGGCCAGGGGTGGGCCCGCGCCCCCTGTGGGTGAGCCCACCCTGTGGCTCCTCTCGCCTCCTCCTTCTGGCTTCTTCAGTCTTCTGGCGAAATATAATTTTCTGGTATTTTTCTAGAATTTCCTAATCTTCTGAAACATGGTGTCTTGACGGTCCTTTTTCCAGCAGAATCCTGACTCCGGTAGCAAATCCTCCGATGATCATCAAACATGTAAAAACAGAGGAAACAACATAAGTATCATCTCTAAATATGAAATATATCAATGAATAACAGTAAATTATGATACAAAATAGTGATGCAAAATGGACATATCAACCCCCCCCAAGCTTAGACCTCGCTTG
Organism: Dactylis glomerata; assembly: GCA_007115705.1. Classification (NCBI taxonomy): domain Eukaryota; kingdom Viridiplantae; phylum Streptophyta; class Magnoliopsida; order Poales; family Poaceae; genus Dactylis; species Dactylis glomerata. The sequence goes on from QXEO01000383.1 coordinate 2,742,263, forward strand.
TCCCCAAGCGAAAAGTGAACTTGGTAAACATGACCACAGGTTTATGGAGTGAAGTGTCGATAAACAAAATATGGACAAGAAGCATCACATTCACCAAGGTACAAATTATAATAGACATCAACTTCCCTTCATATAATATAGACTTGCAATAAGTAAAAGGGAATCACAAATAAATATGCACAAGGTAAATCGTAATTGGTGATGGCAAACCTTAGTTCTTGGTCAGAGAACAATGAACAAACTAAGCTTATTTTTGAACGGAACTTTTTATAACAGAGCTAATATAGCAAAACCATATGCTCAACAAAACAAACTCCTTGCAATCATAGAAAGCTTTCAAAGATATATTCCTTCAGATAAAAGCATCATACTAAACAAAGGAAGATAGTAAACATGATTGAACGGATCAACATATGGATGAGTGAAACATAACAACTCAAATGCTTGCTCGAGATAGAAGGGAATAGGTTGACTCAACATAAAAGTAAAAGACATGCCCTTCGCAGAGGGAAGCAGGGATTAAACATGTGCTAGAGCTTTTCATTTGTAAAATAGAAGTAAAAGTTATTTTGAGAGGTGGTTGCTTTTGTCAACGACTAAAATAAAGTGTGTAAAAAGTGTGTAAAAAGTAAATGATAAAACTTCTCATTAATATTTCATTACCGCAACTCACACCAAGGGATACACAGATAACCAACTAAAGAGGATACTCCATCGACGGTGGTGGCGCGATCATGATTGGGGCAAGAAAAAGCTCCAACATCCTGCGAAGCCTGAGGTCTCCTCTTGAAGTATCTCTATCTACCTCTTCAAAACCCGGTACTAGGCACAAAGCTCATCAGTGACCAGAATACCTTCTTCTATTATAGGAAAGAAGTTCAGATCCAGGACTGGTAGTGTTGTTCCCTGCATATTATGAGAAAAGGCACGTCCAGCATTCATTGATCCTACAAAAGTAGGGTCGCTTGCCCTTGATACTCCAGCCACCTGTCCTTCCTTCAGTTGGGGTCTTGGTGGTCCTCTTCCAAGGGCCTTTTGCCCTTGTCGTCGCTCGAGGAAGCCATGATGTCTCTAAAACTTAGAACAATTTTCTGACAGAAATAGATCAAAACAAAAACACGACGAGAAAACGATATACAGACCTCGGGCAATCCGAGGGGTTATATAGGCGAAAATTAAACATCGAAACAAAATCACAGGAGGAAACCGGGACGGAAACGAGCTCCGGGGTGGTCTCACCACAGGGCGGCGCGGCCTGGAGTGGGCCCGCACCTCCTGGTGGTGAGGAGCCACCGAACTCCTTCTCCTGCCCGTTTTCGTCTCGTGATTTTTCATATTTAATAAAAATGACAAAAATATTAATGGAAAAGTTTAACGCGAACCTTTTCTGACTAGAACTATTACCTATTCGAAAACAAACTCTGCAGGTTCCTGCATATTGTCCTGGATGAATTCTTCCAGAGTCACCATTTGAAAAACATCAACATCTTCATTATAAGAATCTCCATCAATATAATGTTTAAGTCTTTGCCCATTCACCACTTGTGTAGTGTTATCTTTTAACGAAGCAATCTTTATCGCACCTGAGCGGTACACCTCTTCAATAACAAAGGGTCCTTCCTATTTTGAGAGTAATTTTCCTGCAAAAAATCTGAGACGAGACCTATACAACAGAACTTTCTCACCAACATGAAACTCTCTCTTAAGATTCTCTTATCATGCCATTGTTTGACTTTCTTTTTGAAAAGTCTGGCATTTTTGTAAGCTTCATTTCTCCACTCATCTAAAGAACTCAAATCAAGCAACCTTTTCTTACCGGCGAGTTTAAAATCCCTATTAAGCTCTTTCACTGCCCAAAAAGCTTTGTGTTCTAATTCTAAGGGCAAGTGACACGCTTTTCCGTAAACCATCTTGTAAGGGGACATGCCCATGGGGTTCTTATAAGCAGTTCTATAAGCCCATAAAGCATCGTTTAACTTGTTAGCCCAATTTTTCCTAGATCTATTAACAGTCTTCTGCAAGATAGACTTGATCTCTCTATTCGATAGCTCTACCTGCCCACTAGTTTGGGGATGATAAGCAGAAGAAATTCTATGATTAACATCATATCTAGCAAGAGTTTTTCTAAATCCGCCATGAATAAAATGAGAACCTCCGTCAGTCATAAGATATCTAGGTACACCAAACCTAGGAAAAATAACATCCTTAAGCATTTTTAACGAGGTCTCACCATCGGCACTCTTTGTAGGTATAGCTTCTACCCACTTGGTAACATAATCAATAGCAACAAGTATATGAGTATAACCTTTTGAAGGAGGAAAAGGACTCACAAAGTTGAATCCCCAACAATCAAATGGTTTAATAACAAGAGAATAACTCATAGGCATTTCATTACGTCTAGAAATATTGCCAACTCTTTGACATTCATCACAAGATAAAACAAACTTTCTAGCATCTTTAAAAAGGGTTGGCCAATAAAAACCTGATTGTAGAACCTTTTGTGTAGTTCTATCTCCAGCATGATGTCCTCCATAAGGACTACCATGGCACTTTCTCAATATCTCTTGTTGTTCATATTCTAGAACACATCTTCGCATAATACCAACAACTCCTTCTTTATATAAGTGTGGGTCATCCCAAAAGTAATGCCTTAAGTCATAAAAGAATTTTCTTCTTTGCTGAGCTAAAAATGTTGGAGGCAAGTACTTGGAAACAATAAAGTTAGCATAATCAATATACCAAGGATTCTCTCTCAAAGTTACCTTTATTGAAGCCAACTGTTCATTTGGAAAACTATCGTTAACAAGAATAGGATCAAAAGAAATGTTTTCCAACCTAGACAAATTGTCAATAACAGGATTTTCAGCACCTTTCCTATCTACAATATGCAAATCAAACTCTTGTAAAAGCAACACCCATCTAATAAGGCTAGGCATAGCATCCTTCTTCGACATAAGATATCTAATAGAAGCGTGATCAATATGAATAGTAACTTTAGAATCAACAATGTAAGGTCTAAACTTATCACATGCAAAAACAACAACAAGAAACTCCTTCTCAGTATTAGCGTAATTCTTCTGAGCAGCATCAAGAGTCTTACTAGTATAATGAATAACATTCAACTTCTTATCTATGCGCTGTCCGAGAACAGCACCAACAGCAAAATCACTAGCATCACACATAATTTCAAAGGGTAAATTCCAATCAGGTGGTTGAACAATAGGAACAGTAGTTAAAGCCTTCTTAAGAGTTTCAAAAGCTTCCTTACAATCATCATGAAAAACAAATGGTACATCTTTTTGAAGAAGATTAGTAAGAGGCTTTGAAATCTTAGAGAAATCTTTAATAAACCTCCTATAGAAACCAGCATGACCAAGAATACTACGAATACCTTTAACATCTCTGGGACAGGGCATTTTCTCAATTGCTTCAACCTTTGCTCTGTCAACTTCAATGCCTCTTTCAAAAAATTTATGTCCAAGAACAATTCCTTCATTCACCATAAAGTGGCATTTCTCCCAATTAAGAACAAGATTAGTTTCTTCACACCTCTGCAAAACTTTATCAAGATTGTGCAAACAATTATCAAAAGAAGTTCCATAGACGGAGAAATCGTCTATGAAAACCTGCACAATTTCTTCACAAAACCCATGAAAAATAACAGACATGCATCTTTGAAAAGTAGCAGGAGCATTGCACAAACCAAACGGCATATGTCTATAAGCATAAGTTCCATAAGGACAAGTAAAAGTGGTTTTCTCTTGATCTTGCTTTTTAACAGCAATCTGAGAGAAACCAGAATAACCATCAAGAAAACAAAAATGAGTTTTCTTAGATAACCTCTCTAGCATTTGATCTATAAACGGTAAAGGATAATGATCTTGCTTAGTAACTTTGTTTACCTTTCTAAAATCAATGCACATCCTATAAACGACTACTACCCTTTGAGGAATAAGCTTGTTATTATCATTAGGCATAACAGTGATACCTCCTTTCTTAGGAACACAATGAACAGGACTAACCCATCTACTATCAGCAATAGGATAAATAATACCAGCATCAAGGAGCTTCAATACCTCATTTCTTACCACTTTCTTCATCTTGGGAATTAAGCGGCATTAATGTTCAACAACTGGCTTTGCATCTGGCTCCATGTTAATAGCATGCTGACATATGGTAGGAGAAATCCCTTTTAAATCATCAAGAGTATACCCCATAGCTCCTCGGTGTTTCCTCAGTATTTCCAATAACCTTTCTTCTTCCTTTCCTAAAAGTTTAGAACTAATAATAACAGGATATATTTTCTTATCATCTATTCTATATAAGCATACTTAAGATCATCAGGTAAATGTTTTAATTCAAAAACAGGATCTTCCTTAGGTGGCAAAGTGGTACCAAGATCCTCCACAGGTAAATTGTGCTTAATCAATGGTGGTTGATGAAGAAGAATATCGTCAATCTCCTCTCTTTCTTTCCTAAAAATATCACTCTCATGATCCTCCATAAATTAATGCATGATACGTCTCAGACGTATCTATAATTTTTGATTCTCCATGCTTGTTTTTACACCATTTGCCTTGTGTTTTGTTACACTTCGTGGCGTTTTTATGTGATTTCCGGAACTAACCTATTGACAAGATGACATAGCGCCAGTTCCCTGTTTTCTGCTGTTTTTGTGTTTCAGAAAAGCTACATAGGAAATATTCTTGAAATTGGACAAAACGAAGACCCAAACTCCTATTTTTCCCGGACGAAGGACGAGGACCGAAAGAGAGCCGGAGGGGGGCAAGGGGCCAGACTCACCATGAGGGGGTGCGGCCCAGCCCCTGGCCGCGCCCCCTGGTGGTGAGACCACCCTGGTCCACCTCTGATGACGCCCCTTCGCCTATAAGAAGCCTCCCGATGGAAAACCATAAAACAATCGGTGTTTTTCCCAGAACAGTTCCGCAGCGCAGCCGCCGTCGAAGACAAATTTTGGGGGACAGAAGTCTCTATTCCGGCACCCTGCCGGGACGGGGAAGTGCCCCCGGAGCCATCTCCATCAGTCTCCATCGCCGTCTCTACCGTCTCCATTGACCTGACCACCATCTCCATCAACCTTGATGTCTCCTATGATGAGGAGGGAGTAGTTCTCCCCCGGGGCTGAGGGCTCTACCGGTAGCTATGTGGTTCACCTCTCTCTCCCATGATGTGATGTTTATGTGATCATGAGCTTTGTATCTAGTTGAATTGGTAGATGCTATTATTCAGATATTATGCTACTCCCGTGCTTTATATTTGTGATCTCCGGAGACACCTTGTATCATGATGTGAAGGTGACAGTGTGCACATTATGTGTGTCTCTTTTGGTTAACGTCTCTATGAATTGTTGGTGTTTGTTGGAACCATCTAGTGCGTTCACGGTGACAGTGTGGGATAATCTAGTTTGGCGAAATAAGGACTTTGAGGAGTGCTTCGTAGCCCTACGCAAGATTAGTGTTCGTTTTCCATTGGAGAATTGTTTTGAGTTGCATATTGATGTTAGTATCTACTGGTTTAATTATGTTATATTTATTGGCAGTGTGTCCACTAGTGAAAGTATGATCCCTAGGCCTTGTTTGCTAGCATTGCACACCGTTTCCTTTCAGTTTTGTTACATGTTTACTTGCAGCGATATTTATTTGAGATTACATTTACTACTTATAATCATCACTACTACTTGTATTTCACTATCTCTTCGCTGAACTAGTGCACCTATACATCTGACAAGTGTATTAGGTGTGTTGGGGACACAAGAGACTTTCTGTATCATAATTGCAGGGTTGCTTGAGAGGGATAGCTTTGACCTCTTCCTCCCTAAGTTTGATAAACCTTGGGTGATCCACTTAAGGGAAACTTGCTGCTGCTCTACAAACCTCTGCACTTGGAGGCCCAACACTGTCTACAAGAACAGACGTGTGCATAGACATCAATGCAAAACATTATTAGGAGCAAGAGCAATAGAGGCAAGCTGTTCAACTCGAAAACTTTCTTTAGGCAATTCATTCTCATAAGGAGCTTTAGCGAACTTAGAAAAATTAAACACATAAGATTGTCCATCGAACTTAGTCACAACTTTCTCCTTCTTACAATCTATCACAGCACTACAAGTATTCAAAAAGGGTCTACCAAAAATAATAGGACAAGTTTTACAAGCTTCCTTACCAAGTACTAGAAAATCAGTAGGATATTTAGTCTTACCACATAGAACTTCCACATCTCGAACAATACCAATTGGCAAGACAGTCTCTCTGTTAGCCAGCTGAATAACCACATCAATATCTTCAAGTTCACAAGGGGTAATGTCATGCATGATTTCTTTGTAAAGCTCGAAAGGAATAGCACTTGAACTTGCACCGATGTCACATAAACCATAATAGCAATGATCGCCAATCCTGACAGAAATAACAGGAACATTTGTTTTCCTAGGCCTACTAGGATGTGAAACAATGTTAGAAGCATCTTCACAAAAGACAATATGTTCATCTCCTACATTTTTTAGTAACAAGGTCCTTCACTATAGCTATAGGAGACTTAATAGTAATTTGCTCATCAGATTCTACAGATTTCTTGGTACTTTTATTAAGCACACTTATCAAAGTGGAATGCTCCTATACCTTAGCAGGGAAAGGCGTTTTCTCAAAATAAGGTTCAGGCAAAATGCGATCAACAGTACAAACTTCAGTAGTTTTAGTAGGAATATGACTAATAGAATCTTTATAAGGCGCATGATACTTGTTCCAATCTTTCTTTGGAACATCAAGATAAGAGGCAAAGGCCTTAAAACAGTTAGCAAGTATATGAGAATCAAGACCATAAATAGTGCTAACATTATGAAAGTCATCGGTTCCCATAAAAGCTTTAATGCATTCATAATCATAATTTATACCTGACTTCCTACCTTTGTCGTTCTCCCATCCTTCAGCATTTTCTTGAATACGTTCAAGAAGATCCCATTTAGCTTCTCCGTTCATATGTGTAAATGATCCAAAGCAGGAAGCATCCAATAAATCCTTGTCATGAAGAGCAAGCCTCGCATAAAAGTTATCAATAACAATATTACTAGGGAGCTCATGAATGGGACATTTGAGCATTAGTAACTTCAATCTCCCCCACGCTTGGGCAATACTCTCTCCATCATGAGGCCAAAAGTTATATATTCAATTACGATCTTTATGAATTTCACTTGGAGGGTAAAATTTGGAATAAAAGAGAGGTACAATTTCCTCCCAAGCAATAGATGACCCATCCTTTAGCAGCCTATACCACTCCTCAGCTCTGCCTTTTAGTGATAAAGAGAATAGTTTCCTCTTAACCTGGCTTGATGAAATACCTGCACACTTGAACAACTCGCATAATTCATGTATAAAGAGTAAATGATCACCCGGATGGACAGTTCCATCTCCTGAATAGCAGTTATTCATAACACGTTCAACAATTTTCATAGGTATTTTAAAACGATCTAATTGAGCAGGTGGTGGTTCTTCCACATCCGCTACAGTGGTAGTAGTCTTCCCAAATAGGAAACCAAATGGAGAACTCTCCATAGCAAAATAAAATAAAAATAAAAGACAGAAATAAAAAACAGTACTCACAGCGACGGTTACCTTTACCAATTCCACTCTTCAATAGCGCTTCACTCCCCGGCAACGGCGCCAGAAAATAGTCTTCATGACCCACAAGTATAGGGGGTGTATCGTAGTACTTTCGATAAATAAGAGTGTCAAACCCAACGAGGAGCAGAAGGTGTTGACAAGTGGTTTTGATCAAGGATTCACTGTAAATACTAGCAAACAGGTTTTCAGGGGTATTTGGTAATGCAAGTAAATAAAGTACGAGTAAATAAAAGACAATAATAATAATTGCTGCAAGTGGCCCAATCCTTTCTAGAGCAAAGGACAAGCCGGTGGTGTAACTTATGATGACCAAACATTCTCGAGGACACACGGGAGTTTCTGTCAAGTGCTTTCGCTTCCTGCCGCTAAATAATCTTTATTGGTTTGATAAGTGTTATGGGGGTGAACCTCTGCTAGCGCACTACCCTTACTAGGACTAATACACACTTGTGATTATACCCCTTGCAAGCATTCACAAATACAAGAAAGTAATTAAGATAAATCTAACCACAGCCTTAAACTCTAAGATCCTACGCTCCCTGGTGTAATGGTTTCCCAACGGAGGTTCAGGTTTCTGTCACTCCAGTAACCCCACAATTAGTAGCCAAATACACAATGCATTCCACTATGCCCATAAATGGTGAAGTATCATGTAGTCGACGTTCACATGACACCACTAGTGAAATAGCACCACAACAAATAAATATCAAACCATTAAATATTACTCAACATAATTCACTACTGATGTCTATGCACGCTTCTATCCTTGTAGACAGTGTTGGGCCTCCAAGTGCAGAGGTTTATAGAACAGCAGCAAGTTTCCCTTAAGTGGATCACCCAAGGTTTATCAAACTCAGGGAGGAAGAGGTCAAAGCTATCCCTCTCAAACAACCCTGCAATTACGATACAAAAAGTCTCTTGTGTCCCCAACACACCAAACACACTTGTCAGATGTATAGGTGCACTAGTTCGGCGAAGAGATAGTGAAAAGCAAGTAGTAGTGATGATTATGAGTAGTAAACATAATCTGAAATAAATATCGCTGCAAGCAAACATGTAACAAAACTGAATGTAAACGGTGTGCAAAGCTTGGAAACAAGGCCTAGGGGTCATACTTTCACTAGTGGACACACTCTCAACAAATATAACATAATTGAACCAATAGATACTATCATCAATATGCAACTCAAAACAATTCTCCAATAGAAAACGAACACTAATCATGCGTAGGGCTACGAAGCACTCCTCAAAGTCTGTATGTACCCAAACTAGATTGTCCCACACCATCACCGTGAACGCACTAGATGGTTCCAACAAACACCAACAATTCATAGAGACATTAACCAAAAAGACACACATAATGAGCACACTAGTCACCTTCCCATTATGATACGAGGTGTCTCCGGAGTTTACAATAATAAAGCGTGGGAGTAGCATAATATCTGAATAATAACATCTACCAATTCAAATAGATACAAAGCTCATGATCACATAAAGATCGCATCATGGGAGAGAGAGGTGAACCACATAGCTACCGGTAGAGCCCTCAGCCCCGGGGGAGAACTACTCCCTCCTCATCATAGGAGACGGCAAGGTTGATGGAGATGGCAGTGAGGTCGATGGAGACGGCAGAGACGGCGATGGAGACCGATGGAGATGGCTCCAGGGGCACTTCCCCATCCCGGCAGGGTGCCAGAACAGAGACTTCTGTCCCCCAAAATTTATCTTTGACGACGGCGGAGCTGCGGAACTGTTCTGCGAAAAACGCCGATTGTTGTAGGGTTTTTCGTCGGGAGGCTTCTTGTAGGCGAAGGGGCGTCGTCAGGAGTGGACCAGGGGCTCCTCACCATAGGTGGGCGCGGCCAGGGCCTGGGCCGCGCCCCCTGGTGGTGAGAGCAGCCTCTGGCCCCTCTCTAGCTCCCGTTCGGTCCTCGTCCTTCGTGCAGGAAAAATAAGACTTCTACAACTTGTTTCGTCCAATTTTGAGAATATTTCCTGTGTAGCTTTTCTGAAACACAAAAATAGCAAAAAATAGGGAACTGGCACTGTGGCATCTTGTCAATAGGTTAGTTCTGGAAATCGCATAAAAACACCGCGAAGTGTAACGAAACACAAGGCAAATGGTGTAAAAACAAGCATGGAGCATCAAAAATTATAGATACATTTGAGACGTATCAACATCCCCAAGCTTAACTCCTGCTCGTCCTCGAGTAGGTAAGTGATAATAAAAGAATAATTTTTGAGATGACATGCACCATCACAATCTTGATCAACGAAGTAAGCATTGAGTGTTGGGATCAAAGAACTTAAAACATGGGCATGAAAGATATAATCTTGATAATAGAAACTTAGCAACCATGTTATAGCATAAAAAGAAACACAAAGGAAAGATCATGAAAATGAAACAATGAAAGTCAAACGTGTGTTCAAATCATATGGAAAAACATACAAATGGTTTCCAGCTTGTCCTTCATGGAGAGCAAAACATAAATGCATAGGACACCTTTAAGTTTAAGAGGGCGACTAGATACAAATAATTTAAGAACAAGTGAAACCAACATCATGAATCAATCAATGAAAACTTTGGGACAATGCACATTAAACTCAGAATGACAACTATGCTCTCTTAGACGGTGCATAAAGATAGAAAGTGGTGACTCAACATAAAAGTAAAAGAAAGGCCCTTCGCGGAGGGAAGCAGTGATTGCAAGTTTTATAAACCTTCAAAAATTATGGTACATACTAGCTTTGAGCTCTCATTGCCCCCATCATAGGCATCTTGAATGGTTAAAGTTAATGCAAATACACTTATGATGCATATGCTTGACAAATCATAAGTTGAAAACCGCGTGTCCCGTGAAGTACGAATACCCAAACCTCATGCTACTTTACTTAGAGTCCCAAGCAAGCTTTTGTCATTGTAAGTATACACGTATCATCGAGAACCACCAACGGGGTACCTCCATGCCCGATGACATGGAACAAGCCCACATCAAAATGATAGCACAAACAGACAATGAACACCTTGGCATCTCTTTTATTTACCATTGGTATAGCTTTTTATTGTGAGATGTGTCGTCGAATGCTCACTATGGGCATGGTGTAAATTTCCACCATGAATTATGCATGGCTTAGATTAGCGGCCCAGGCGTTTCTCTAACACATATACAAACTCCATGATCCCGCAAGATTCCCAATTTATTTCACATCGTGAGTATCCATAAACAAAAGATCACGATATCAACTCAAATGAAAGATAGTGCAATGTTGAAAGCTTGCCCCATGACGGCATGGCTGGGCTAATTTCCAACTTACAACTTGCAAGCATAACAACTCAACATAAGAGAGCCACGATGTCAAAATTTTAAAACGAGAAAAGTAAAGTGTGCCATCAGGTTCGTGAGCTTTACTGACCAATTTTTGCATAACACCAAAAAGAGTTTAATTTGAAGGATAGATAAAAGCAAGTCAAATGTACTTTGGAATAGCAAATTGCTAATAGGTATGTATGGTGGACACTTTGGAACAACTTGGTTTTTAGGAGTTGGATGCACGAGTAGAGCTCATACTCAGTACAAAATGAGGGCTAGCAAAAGACTGGGAGCGACCAACTAAGAGAGCAATAATGGCCATAATCATGCAGAGCGACAAAGCATCATTAAGAGAAGTATAAGATGGCATCAAAAGTCAAAAACTAAATGATCATAGAGGCTTATGGCGACTTTGTATGAGTCAAACATGTGTGAGCATGCGCCAAGTCAACCCAAATAAAACATCAAGGAGAAAACCAAAATAATGCTTCCAAATAATTAAAACAATGCATGATTTTTTCAAAGGCTCATTAAGCAATCTCAGTCATTTGAGACAAGTTATGCTACAGAAAAACCACCAAGCATACTATCAAAAAGACATCAGGCACGACATGCAAAAGCCTAGGCCGCAGTCTACACAAGCTCCTTTTTGTACCACTTTTTTGCATAAAGCTTTTTCTCTTTTCCAACACCATTCAAACATTTTTGAGGGAACTCTTTTGATGAAAACCAACATGGACCAGAGCTCCAAATACACCTTGATGCAAAGATAAAACAAGATCTGAAAAAAAATCAAGGCGAAAAACAAAGGCTAAATGCAGTAGCAGAAAAAGAGAACACTCGTTCAACGATAAGAGTGAAAACTAGAGTGTTCTTGGCAATAAAAAACGAAGTTCATCTCCTCCAAAAAGAACATGATGTGATCCAACCATTTATTGCAGCAAACAAAACAAAACAAAACTGAAAGTAAAAGTAAAGACGCTCCAAGAAAGACGCATAGTGCATGAAGCAATAAAAATATAGTGTGTTGAAAGGTGACTTGATTTTTGCCGATGAAGAAGGAGGTGCCTCGGGGGCATCCCCAAGCTTTGACACTTGTACTTCTTGGGTATTTCTTGGGGTGGAATGGGCATCCCCAAGCTTGAGATTTTGTCCATTCTTCATCTCATCTCATCATTCTCCAATCCCTACAATTGAAAACTTCCTTCATACAAAACTTAACACAATTCTATTAGCAACATTAGCATAAACATAATAATGAATCAACCCTTATTGCTTCAGGTTTCAACTTAAAACCACCACATATAAAGCATATACTACTGTAGCAATTTCCCCAAAAGTTCCGTGATCAAAAGAACTAAAAAAGAAAGAGATAAAGCGGCAAACACAAATATTGGCAGAAATCTGTCAAAATAGAAGAGCTGACAAAGGTCGAATTTTTAGAGGGTTTTCTGTTGCTCAAATCAAAAAGTGTATAACTAATGAAAGTTTGGATATAACCTGGGGCATATGCAAAAGAAATCTCAGGTCAAAAAGATATTCCTAGAATTTTCACGAATTTTTACGGCGCAGCACTGAAATCTATTTCAGGACAGCAACATCCCCAAATCTTACCTCACTAAAATTAGAGGTTCTCCTTGGCACAACAACAAAATAGAAAGGATAAGGAGCGGTTATTACAGTATTAATAACTTCCAAGACTTGAATAAAAGAAAAAGTATTGAAAATAAACAATGGGTTATCTCCCAAGAGTGCTTTTCTTTAACGCCTTTGAGCTAGGTGCAGTAATTTGCAAAGATGCTCATGTAGGTGCCATAAAAGAGCTTAAGGCAAAGGCGCTATATAAGAACTTGAAGCAAGAGAGAGCATAAAAATGCAAATATGAAACACATTTAAATCTAAACCACTTCCTATGAAAAATAGTCTTGTAAAGAGACAAGTCTTGAAAGCGCAAAGCAAAAAGCATAGGAAGGCAAAACAAGTATAGCTTCAAGAATTGCAACATAAAGAGGGGAAACTCAATATTGTTGAGATCCATCAAACCATGTTTCTCTCTCTCATAATAACTTTTAGTATCATCATGAATAGAACTAACAATATAACTATCACATAAAGCATCCCTATCATGAGCTACATGCATAAAAGAATTAATACTCCCCACATGAACAATCGTAGTAGGAGCAGATTCAACAGAATAATTATTCTCATCACCATAATCATTAAAAACAGGAGGCATATTGTAATCATAACTAATTTTCTCCTCAAAAGTAGGTGAACTGAAAACATTATACTCATCATTGTAACCATCATAAACTAGAGGTTTAGTATCATCACAAGCTAGAGAACAGCTATTTCGCAAAGCATATTCATCAAACATATCATCATAAGAAGGGACATGGATAGTACTAATGGTACAACAATTATTAACCTTAGAATTGGTACCAAAAAGATTTTCAATATCAAAAGTAGAATGCTTTTCCCAATCATGATCACTAACATAGGTAACAGGCATGGGAACATCATCCCAATCAGAATTATCATAATCTATAGCAGGATCATAATGCTTAGGGGAAGATACTGTGTCCTCTCGCCTTTTACTCCTCTTCTTCTTCTTCTTCATACTCTTCTTACTCTCTCCTTTAGGAGGGAGAGACTTGAAGGGCATCTTCTCCACATATCCTTTAGGAGGGAAAGGCATCTTCTCCACATAATCTAGTTTACTGACAAAAACAACAGAAGAAACTTTAGAGGATTCCTCCTCTCTATTAATAAGATAAAAACATCTATTAGTCATGTCATAGCTTGGCAAAACATCATGTTTTATAAAATCTTGTAAGTAAGTATTTGCGAGGCAATTTTTAGCACAATAGAGACGACAACCACGAAGGGTGCTATTAATATCAACATCTCTCATATCAACCAAAGAAATCTTTCTAGATATCTCTTCACAATCCAAAAACAAAGTAAGCTCATCATGCTGATTGAGAGTAATCTTATAATCACAATACAAATTTGCGGTACTCATTCGATTAAATGGGCATTGAAAATTAAAGTGACCCATGTTATCGCAAAGTTCACAAAGAAAAGGATAAAGCTCACAAACCTTTTCACCAAGCTCATCTAGAGCCCTGAGCCAGATATTGGTTTCTTCATTCCCGTGGGTGATGCAATAATCTTCCTTGTTGTGACTCTGTTCACAAGGTCTATGTACTCCACAAAAATTAACATGCTTATAGGAAATAGGACTTTCAGAGGTTCGAGCATGTTTATTGCAATCATCAACAACAATATCACTTTCTATGCAAGTGTCCTTAAAAGGTTCATGATACACGCCCCCATTTCCTTTAGGAACATTAGTATGGGAAGCAAAGGTTTTAAAGCAATCAATCATAATTTGAGGATTAAGACCATACTTAGCACTAAGCTCTTGAAAATTAGTAGTTTCAGCGAAAGACTTAATGCAATCAAACTCGTAATTCATACCTGATCCTTTACCTTTGTCGCTATCCCAACCTTCAATATTCTTTTGAATTGTTTCAAGCAGATCCCACTTGGTGTCAACATCCTTGCTTGTGAAAGACCCATAAAAGCATGCATCTAGATAGTCCTTGTAATATTGATACGTCCAAAACGTATCTACTTTCTCGAACACTATTGCTATTGTTTCTCCTCTAATTTGTGTGTTTTGAATACAACTAACACGTACTGACGCTGTTTTCAGCAGAATTGCTCTGGTGTCTCATTTTTGTGCAAAAATTCAACTTCCAGTAAAAATTCGGGAAAAATCACCAAAAATCATATTTCACCAGAAGACCCACGGAGCCAGAAGACCGGAGGGAGAAGTGGCTCGAGGAGCCGTCACACATGGGCGGCGCGGCCCAGCCCTGGCCGCGCCACCCCTGTGTGAGGTGGCTCCAGGCCGCCTCTCGACCCCCTCTCTCGCCTACATATACCCCCTAACGACTTAAGATCGGGGAGACGGCGTTTTTCCCAGATAGACTTCCGCTGCGCCGCCGCCATCAGAAACCACGATTCGAAACCAGAAACTCCGTTCTGGCACCCTGCCGGGACGGGGATTCGGAGGAGATCTTCATCACCATCACCACCGACGCTACTCCATCGACCATCCATGACTCCCCCATCCATGTGTGAGTAATTCCCCCGCTGTAGGTGAGGGGATGGTAGGGATTGGATGAGATTGTTCATGTAATTTGATATGAGATTGATAGGGCATAGTGCCTAGTATCTTTATTTAGTGCCTATGACATTGTTGCAACTTGTTGTGCTTAATGCTTGTCACTTTGGGCCCGAGTGCCATGATTTCAGATCTGAACATGTTATTATTTCTATGATGATACTTGTTGTTTATGGTCTTACCTACAAGTTGTATACACATATTGTTGTCCGGAACCCGAGGCCCCAAAGTGACAGAAATTGGGATAACTGGAGGGGATGGCTATGATGTGAGGATCACATGTGTTCACCGAGTGCTAATGCTTTGCTCCGGTACTTTATTAAAAGGAGTACCTTAATTACCAGTAGTTTCCCTTGAGGCCCTGCTGCAACAGGCTGGTAGGACAAAAGATGTCGTGCAAGTTTCTCCTTGTGAGCACGTACGACTATATACGGAACACATGCCTATGATTGTTTGTACTAGGATGCTTTATCATTATTTATCTGCAATGCCCGTATCTCATTGATTTCATGAATTATCTTATCCATGCAACGCCCGTTATCCATCCCTATGCCTACAGTATTTGTTCCTACTGTTTACAACCGTTACTTCTACTGCTGCTATTTTACTACTGCTGTTACTATTTTCCTACTGTCACTGCTATAAAACTGTTGCTACTGATAAACCGCTGCGAGTGAGACTGTTTCCAGGTGCAGGTGAATTGACAACTCATCTGTTAAGGCTTTCATATATTCTTTGGCTCCCCTTGTGTTGAATCAATAAATTTGGGTAATACTTCCCTCGAAGACTGTTGCGATCCCCTATACTTGTGGGTCATCAAGACTATTTTCTGGCGCCGTTGCCGGGGAGCATAGCTTTATCTGTAAGTTCACTTGGTATTCATATTGTTCGCTACAATTCTTTCATCATGGGTAAACCTCGTGATGGAAAAGTTCCTATATTGCCATCTACTACAAGAAGAGGTACGACTCTCAACACCTCTGTTGCTCTTGATTCACCTTCTGTTATGAGTAAGTTGCTTACACCACCACACCCACACGTTACTGCTACTACTTCTGCTGAGATTGAAAGTGCCACTGATAATTTAGATGATGCTTCTACTGTGCTTGATGAGAGAGGTTCACTAGGTTCCTTTTTAGAGGCTACTATTGCTAGAGCTAAGTTGGGAAACACCACTGTTACACCTGTTAGTTCACCTGAGTCTAGGGAATGTCCTAGTGATGATTATGATGATGATGCTTATATTGAGCTTAATGATGATTTTATTGCAGAAGCACGTGCTGCTCGTGATGCAGGTAATATTAAAGAGCTTCTTGCTAGACGTTCTGTTAGATATAATTTGTCTCCTGATCCTAAGTTTGCTGCTTCACCTATCAATATTAGAGACAAAGATTATGATTTCTCTTTGGATTTATCTTACATATCTATTGTTGAGAAAACTCCCTTTTGTGGTACTAAAGATGAGAGTGCTATGGAGCACATGAATGAGCTTTCTACTTTGAGTAATTTGTTTTCTGATGATATTAAGCTCCGCACTTATTTTGTTGCTAAGATTTTTCCTTTCTCATTGAAAGATGCTGCTAAAATTTGGTTTAATAGCTTGTCTCCTGGATCCCTTACTAGTCTTATTGCTTTGGTTAATGCTTTCTTTCAGAAATATTTTCCCGCTAGTGCTCAACATGCTGCTGTACAGAAAATCTTTGATTTTGAACAGGAAAAAGGAGAGAAATTGCCTGAATCCTGGACAAGGTTTTGTTCTTTAATTAGAGCTTTGCCTAAAGAACCATTGCCTAAAAATGAACTCCTTGATATATTTTATAATGGACTAACGGATGAATCTAAGTCATATTTGGATAGTTGTGCTGGTTGTGTTTTCAGGGAAAGAACTCCGGCTGAAGCAGAGGAGTTAATGGCTAAAATAAGCCGGAATCATGATGATTGGACTTTAGTTGAGCCAGCACCAGCACCAACTCCTGCGCCATCTACAGAGCCCACACCGAAGAAGAGAGGGATGATTGAATTAAATGATGAAGTTATGAAGGAGGCTAAGAAAGCTCTTAAGGAGAAAGGTATTAAGGCCGAAGATGTGAAGAATTTACTTCCTATTGAAGAATTATGTAAGCCAATCCCTCGCTCATCTACTATTGAGGTACACTCTCTCCAATGCTTTGATGAAAGAGATATTCCTTACACTAAACCTCCTGATCAATGCTTAGATGAGTTTGATAATTTTATTGTTAAGCAAGAAAATTTTAATAGAATGGTGCATAATCATCTGTTGGAGAATTCTAGAGTTATTAACAAGATGCAGGATATTGTGGAGAGAACCGCCAATGATGTAAAGATACTTGCTAAACATTTTCAAATGATTCAAACACAAATTGATCAGCTTACCAAAGTGCAGCAAGACCTGCTAGTTAATGCTGCAAGAGAGAAGCAAGCATGTGAAATACACACAAGAAGTGGTGCTGCTACTCAAGACCCATTATATCCTTAAGGACATCCTAAGAGGGTTGAGCAAGATTCTCAACGCACTTCAAGTGATGATATTCCTCCCAAGAAGAAGAAGAAGCATAAAACAACTGCAGAATCCTCTGATGCAGGTAAAGATCCTAACAGTGTTTCTATTTCTGATGCTGAAACAGAACCAGGAAATGATAAAGAAGAAGATAAAGAAGAAGCTGAAGAAGAACCGGAAAAGAGTGATAAAAATGTAAAGTATACCAAAGAAGACTTCATTGCCAACAAGCATGGTAAGGAGAGGGAACCTTGGGTACAGAAGCCAATGCCTTTTCCTAGTAAGAAACACAAGTCCAAGGAAGAAGAACACTACAACAGGTTTTGTGAATGGATGAGACCTTTATTTTTGCAAATTCCTTTAACTGATGCTATTAGAATGCCTCCTTATGCAAAGTATATGAAAGATATTGTCACTAACAAAAGGAAAATTCCTAGTGAGGAAATTTCCACTTTACTTGCTAATTATTCTTTTGATGGTAAAGTTCCAGAGAAGCTTGGGGATCCAGGTATACCAACTATTCCTTGCTCCATTAAAAATAACTATGTTAGAACTGCTTTATGTGATTTGGGAGCTGAAGTTAGTGTCATGCCTTTTTCTCTTTATAAGAGACTTGATCTAGAAAAATTGGTTTCAACTGATATATCCTTGCAGATGGCTGATAAGTCTACTACTATTCCTATTGGTATATGTGAGAATGTTCCTGTTCAAGTTGCTAACAGCTGTTTAATATTAACTGATTTTGTTGTGTTAGAAATGCCTGAAGATGATAATATGTCTATTATTCTTGGGAGACCTTTTCTAAACACTGCAGGTGCTATTATTAATTGCAATCAAGGAAAAGTCACTTTTAATGTTAATGACAAAGAATACACCATTTATTTTCCCAAGAAGATTGATAGGAGGAATGCTCTAAATTCAATCAAGCATGTTGAGACCATCAAAGTTGGTCAAATTATTTGTTCAGAGCGAAAGCCCAAGGAAGAATGTCAAATTGTTATGGTTGGGACCATACCTATCAAAGTTGAGGTAACATAAGCATTAAGTGATATGCAAAGTTTTGTCTCATAAAAAGTTAGTTTGGTAACAAGACTTGATCAACCTTGTTAACAAAGTGATTTTATATGAACGAAACTTCGTTTTCACCGCATCCACTCCACCTCACTTGTATTTACTTTCATCAAAAATCTATTCCTTCAGTTTAGTTGCTTGATTTAGAGTATCTTAGAGCTGCTGCATGCTTAGTTTTGATTTACTTGAAATCTTTTCATCCTCATTTTCCTGAGTTTTATCGATATGCCAATTTCTGAAAAATCCTCAAAAATAAAGTTTCTCGAAAAATTCCAGAAAATTCTTTATAAATTTTTATGTCAAAAATGGGGCAGAGAGACACCTAGGAGGCACCAGGTGGGGCAGCCACGCCACCTCACACACAGGTGGCGCGGCCCAGCCCTGGCCGCGCCACCCATGTGTGAGGGGGCCCCACCAGGCACCTCACTCATCTCTTCTTCCCCTGCTCTTTCTCTCTCCCGAAAAACACCGCCCCATTTGCTCAAGCACGAGTTCTTGCTGTTCTACGCCCAGATTTTCGATCTCCTTGTTCAGCCCAACATTTTTGCTGAAACTTGGATCATTTGCTCTCCGGTATGTGACTCCTCCACTTGTCCAAGTAGATTTTCTTTTGGTAAAGTATTTCTTGAGTATTTTAGCATTGTAGGTGACAGTATAAATGAGTATGCATGCTTGTTCTATTGTTTAGAAAGATTATTTTGATGCATGATAGCTCTCTAGTAACCCTCTATAGTGGTTTCCTACATTTGCTTGTCTTTAAATCACTTTTTATGAATTTGTTGAAAAATTTCAGAGAAGAAGATGGCCAACTTCACATATGGAGAAGTGTTTGAAAGTGATGCACCTAGGGCATCAAGGCCCTCAAGATCCACTGCCCAATATAGGGTATCCTATAATGAGGATCTCATGTCACCGAACCCAGAAGGGGATGATGGAGATGCACATCCATCCGCCTTCCCTTGTTTTAACTTCTTGAGTGATGCAGGGATTCTTGATGATTTTTTGTTCCTTATTAACAGGGTTGGGTTGACAGATTATGTGGCAGATGAAAGACACCAATATGCTTTGCTTACAAAGACTTTCGTTGAAAGTTTTAAATTTATTAACTCTCAGTACAATCCGTCTGTTGCATTTAAGATTTATGATCAGCCCATCACCATGTCTTTGGAGAGGTTTTGTTTTGTTTTAGGTATTCCCATGTTTGGAATGGCTAGGAAGATACAAAATCACCCCACTGATTTGTTGGAGCTTTACCGAGGGGTGACCAATGATGATGACCGCAACGCACAGCGTGGCAAGATAAGAAATATTCAACTCCCAACCATTAGATATTTTACTTACTATCTTGCAACTAGTGTACTTGGTAGAGAAAACACTAGCAATATCTCCAACTATCATTTAGCTTTTCTAGCCACTGCTCTTGATGTTGGTAGGGAGTATAACCTTGGTGTTGTTATTGCTCGTCGCCTAGCTGCTAGGGGACCTATTTATGGAGGTATTATTGCTGCACGCATTGTTGCTGAGCTAGGACTTTCTATTGCTCCTAATGATGTATTGTTGGCTCCACAGAGGCTTGATCTCGCTGCTATGAAGCTCCATCACTTTGTTACTGCTAACTCTTGTGCAGGGAAATTAGTTTACAGGATGTTATTCATTGATGGAGAGGAAAGGGAAATTCCCTTTCCTCAGCCTAACTTGTTCAGCATTCATAAGAGGCCATGGTCGCGCACGAAGGTAGAGTTGGACGATCAGCTTAGGCTGCTTGGTTTCAATATCCAACACGGCGTGGTGGTTCAGGAGGAAGAGGAGGAGCCGCCCTATCACTTTACCACATACCACTCTGGGGCATCCTCAAACTCTTATCAGGACGATGGAGCTTCTTCATCACACCACGAGAGCGCCACCTCATGGCAGGGTTGGCCGAGTTGGGATTGATCTCCACTTAGGCCAAAAGCCTAAGCTTGGGGGGAGGTACGCCGTTGATTCACTCATCTACATATCATATTCTGTCGGATCTTTGTATATTCATGTTTCGCTTTCTTTACTGTTCTTGTTCTAGTTTTCATTGCTTCCAAAACACAAAAAAGGACCAAAAATATTTCCGTTGTTTCTCTCTATTTGGTTCTTTAGTTTTCTACCTTTGATTTGCTTTACTTGCTATTTTCGGTTTTCTATTTGAAAAATCCAAAAATATTTTGCTTTGTTGCTATTTCCTTCCGCTTTTGCTTTCAAAAATCGAAAACGCCAAAAATATTTGTTGTTCTTCTTTGGTTTTGTAAAGTTCGTTGCAGAGTTCAGTCTCCCGTTACTCCATTGGAGCTTGGTATTTACTTTATATCATTCAAGCCACACAAGTGAAGAGCAATAATGACGACATATGACAATCCGGGATGTGGTAAGAGGCTGGTATGAACTCTATTTGTTTTCATTTTTGTACATATATTCATCTATGTGGACATGCTTAGTCAGTTCATGTAAGGTATATGTCATCTAATGGATGCTTTGTAGTTCTTGCTTTCATATGATTAGTTTCAATCTACTATTAGCCTGTAGCATGTCATGTAGACGCTTGCATGCATTGTTTTATTCATAGTATGGTATGATATTGTGGTATCCACCTCTGAAAGCTCCATTTGAATCGACTTGGCACATGCTCAAGCATGCATATGACTGAACAAAAAGTCAATTAAGCCTCGATGATCTAATTTGCCTCAGAGTTCTTGTATCATCTTTATGCCTTTATTAATTTTGTTTTGTCGCAAGCATGATTATGATAGTTATTGCTCTCTCGATTGTCGCTTCCCAGTCTTTTGCTAGCCTTCACTTGTACTGAGTATGAGCTCTACTCGTGCATCCAATTACCAAAAACCAAGTCTCCCAAAGAGTCCACTATAAATTCCTATGCATGGTATTTGTAAGCCATTCCAAGTAAATTTTCATGTGCTACCTTTCAAAACTTTCAACTACTTCTTATTTTGTGCCACTGTTTTTAGCTCATGGGGACATAGTGGTCGGAATTGCTATCTTCCATATTAAATTGAGTACCCCTCGACTAGGCAGCTTCATCTGCTCGTCATTAATTTTGCATGAGAGCTGGTCAGACCAT
Organism: Dactylis glomerata; assembly: GCA_007115705.1. NCBI lineage: Eukaryota > Viridiplantae > Streptophyta > Magnoliopsida > Poales > Poaceae > Dactylis > Dactylis glomerata. The sequence continues at coordinate 2,764,098 of QXEO01000383.1, forward strand.
TATAATCTTAATTCTAAAAGAAAGAAAAAAGGCACTCCTCCAATGGAATGTGAAAGTTGGTAGGCACCCGATGGAATCGGTTAGCCATGGTTTGAGAAAGGAAAAAGGTGGGGAGGAGTGCCAAAGCTTTATAAAGAGCACCAATGTGCCAATTTTTCAAAGAACTCGGAACCGCTCTCACTTGTTTATTATGGAAGATAGTAAGTCCCCATTGCTAGTCGTTGACATAGAACAACCACCTCTCAAAAGAACCTTTTATCTCTGTTTTACAAATGAAAAGCTCTAGCACATGTTAAATCCCTGCTTCCCTCTGCGAAGGGCCATTCGTTTACTTTTATGTTGCGTCACCATCTTCTAACTTTTAAGCCCTTCTTGAGAGCATAGCTGTTATTCTTAGTGTAATGTGCTTGTCCCAGAACACGGTTAATTGTGGTATAACTATGATGCTTGTATCTTTGATATTTCTACTTCTAGTCTTCCCTTGGACTTCAGAGGTGCCTCAGCATTTATGTTTTGCTCTACAAATAAAGGCAAGTGGGATACCATTCTTTCATATCATCTATGCATATCACAATCTTGTAGCTTCTTATGCACATGTTACTTGTTATTAGTGCATTGGCACTCTTTCATAGCTTGCTTGACTATGAGGTGACATTAGTTGCATATTTCTTATTATGAATTGCCTGAGTACTTGATCACATAGTTAGTATATATACATCACATGAGCAAATGTGTTCGTAAAAGTTTCTTTTATAGCTCTCAGTTGTTAACTGAATTGCTTGAGGACAAGCAAATAGCTAAGCTTGGGGGGAGTTGATACGTCCAAAACGTATCTACTTTCTCGAACACTTTTGCTATTGTTTCTCCTCTAATTTGTGTGTTTTGAATACAACTAACACGGACTGACGCTGTTTTCAGCAGAATTGCTCTGGTGTCTCGTTTTTGTGCAGAAATTCAACTTCCAGTAAAAATTTAGGAAAAATCACCAAAAATCATATTTCACCAGAAGACCCACGGAGCCAGAAGACCGGAGGGAGAAGTGGCTCGAGGAGCCGTCACACATGGGCGGCGCGGCCCAGCCCTGGCCGCGCCACCCCTGTGTGAGGTGGCTCCAGGCCGCCTCTCGACCCCCTCTCTCGCCTACATATACCCCCTGACGACTTAAGATCGGGGAGACGGCGTTTTTCCCAGATAGACTTCCGCTGCGCCGCCGCCATCAGAAACCACGATTCGGAACCAGAAACTCCGTTCTGGCACCCTGCCGGGACGGGGATTCGGAGGAGATCTTCATCACCATCACCACCGACGCTACTCCATCGACCATCCATGACTCCCCCATCCATGTGTGAGTAATTCCCCCGCTGTAGGTGAGGGGATGGTAGGGATTGGATGAGATTGTTCATGTAATTTGATATGAGATTGATAGGGCATAGTGCCTAGTATCTTTATTTAGTGCCTATGACATTGTTGCAACTTGTTGTGCTTAATGCTTGTCACTTTGGGCCCGAGTGCCATGATTTCAGATCTGAACATGTTATTATTTCTATGATGATACTTGTTGTTTATGGTCTTACCTACAAGTTGTATACACATATTGTTGTCCGGAACCCGAGGCCCTAAAGTGACAGAAATTGGGATAACCGGAGGGGATGGCTATGATGTGAGGATCACATGTGTTCACCGAGTGCTAATGCTTTGCTCCGGTACTTTATTAAAAGGAGTACCTTAATTACCAGTAGTTTCCCTTGAGGCCCTGCTGCAACAGGCTGGTAGGACAAAAGATGTCGTGCAAGTTTCTCCTTGTGAGCACGTACGACTATATACGGAACACATGCCTATGATTGTTTGTACTAGGATGCTTTATCATTATTTATCTGCAATGCCCGTATCTCATTGATTTCATGAATTATCTTATCCATGCAACGCCCGTTATCCATCCCTATGCCTACAGTATTTGTTCCTACTGTTTACAACCGTTACTTCTACTGCTGCTATTTTACTACTGCTGTTACTGTTTTCCTACTGTCACTGCTATAAAACTGTTGCTACTGATAAACCGCTGCGAGTGAGACTGTTTCCAGGTGCAGGTGAATTGACAACTCATCTGTTAAGGCTTTCATATATTCTTTGGCTCCCCTTGTGTCGAATCAATAAATTTGGGTAATACTTCCCTCGAAGACTGTTGCGATCCCCTATACTTGTGGGTCATCAAATATCGTGAAAACCTGGCATAAAAATTATTAATAACAATATTACGGGGAAGATCATGAATAGGACATTTGTGCATTAGTAACTTCAATCTTCCCCACGCTTGGGCAATGCTTTCTCCCTCATGCGGATGAAAATTATAAATGTAATTCCCATCTTTATAAACCTGACTAGAAGGATAGAATTTAGAATAAAAGAGAGGTACAATTTCCTCCCAGTCAATAGATCGACCATCCTTCAGTGTTTTATACCATTCCTTAGCTCTGCCTTTCAGTGATAAAGAGAATAGCTTCTTCTTAACTCGGTTCATCAAAATACCTGCACACTTGAATAACTCGCATAATTCATGTATAAAAAGCAAATGATCACCAGGATGGACAGTTCCATCTCCTAAATAGCAGTTATCCATAGTACGTTCAACAATCTTCATAGGTATTTTAAAAGGATGAGGAGCACAAGCATCATTAGAAACATCACATATGGGAGATAAAATATCATCAGAGCAAACTTTCTCCACTAAAGCTGGGGAACTAAAAATATCATGCTTAACAAAACCAGCTTCCCCAAGCTTAGACTTTTCTATAGCATTAGCAATAACGGTATTCAAAGCATTCGTACTAATAACATTGCTATGCGAAATAAGCTCCAAAGGTTTTTCAATTTTCTCTTAAAATCTAAACTCAGGAAAAAGACTAAAGAACTCTTTACTTTCCATTAAGCCTAACTAGTGAAAATAAAAACAAGAAACAAAAAGATATAATTGCAGAATCTAAAGGAAATAACTCCGAGCACTCACACAGGAGGATGCGAGTACCTTTTACCTTACCTCTCCGGCAACGGCGCCAGAAAAGAGCTTGATGTCTATGCATGCTTCTATCCTTGTAGACAGTGTTGGGCCTCCAAGTGCAGAGGTTTCTAGAATAGCAGCAAGTTTCCCTTAAGTGGATCACCCAAGGTTTATCGAACTTAGGGAGGAAGAGGTCAAAGCTATCCCTCTCAAACAACCCTGCAATTACGATACAGAAAGTCTCTTGTGTCCCCAACACACCAAATACACTTGTCAGATGTATAGGTGCACTAGTTTGGCGAAGAGATATTGAAATACAAGTAGTAGTGATGATTATGAGTAGTAAACATAATCTGAAATAAATATCGCTGCAAGCAAACATGTAACAAAACTGAATGTAAACGGTGTGCAAAGCTTCAAAAAAAGGCCTAGGATCATACTTTCACCAGTGGACACACTCTCAACAAATATAACATAATTAAACCAATAGATACTATCATCAATATGCAACTCAAAACAATTCTCCAATGGAAAACGAACACTAATCATGCGTAGGGCTACGAAGCACTCCTCAAAGTCCGTATGTACCCAAACTAGATTGTCCCACACTATCACCGTGAACGCACTAGATGGTTCCAACAAACACCAACAATTCATAGAGACATTAACCAAAAAGACACACATAATGAGCACACTAGTCACCTTCCCATTACGATACGAGGTATCTCCAGAGTCTACAATAATAAAGCACGGGAGTACCATAATATCTGATAATAACATCTACCAATTCAACTAGATACAAAGCTCACGATCACATAAAGATCACATCATGGGAGAGAGAGGTGAACCACATAGCTACCGGTAGAGCCCTCAGCCCCGGGGGAGAACTACTCCCTCCTCATCATAGGAGACAGCAAGGTTGATGGAGATGGCGGTGAGGTCGATGGAGATGGCGGAGACGGCGATGGAGACCGATGGAGATGGCTCCGAGGGCACTTCCCTGTCCCGGCAGGGTGCCAGAATAGAGACTTCTGTCCCCCAAAATTTGTCTTCGATGGCGGCGGAGCTGCGGAACTGTTCTGGGAAAAATACCGATTGTTTTAGGGTTTTCCGTCGGGAGGCTTCTTATAGGCGAAGGGGCATCGTCAGGAGTGGATCAGGGGCTCCTCACCACAGGTGGGCGCGGCCAGGGCCTGGGCCGCACCCCCTGGTGGTGAGGGCAGCCTCTGGCCCCTCTCTAGCTCCCGTTCGGTCCTCGTCCTTCATCCGGGAAAAATAAGACTTCTAGAACTTGTTTCGTCCAATTCCGAGAATATTTCCTGTGTAGCTTTTCTAAAACACAAAAACAGCAGAAAACAGGGAACTGGCACTGTGGCATCTTGTCAATAGGTTAGTTCCAGAAATCACATAAAAACGCCGCAAAGTCTAATGAAACACAAGGCAAATGGTGTAAAAACAAGCATGGAGCATCAAAAATTATAGATACGTTTGAGACATATCAACTACTAACATCTTGACTTCTCCCCTGTCCTCGAGAACTAAATGAACTACTCACAAGACATCATACGAATCATGATCAGAGGTGAAATAATGGTAAATAACAATCTGAACATAAGCCTTAATTCAACGGTTCCACTCAATAGCATCAACCACAAGAGTAATCAACACCGGGAAAGTTTCCCCTAAGAATTTGACAAGATTCAACTCAAGATGTTACAGTGGGATGGCGTGGTGATGGTGGAGATGAAGGTGCTGGTGATGGTGATGATGATGACGATGATCCTGATGAAGTCCGATGCGATGGCGATGACGATGGCGACGATCTCCCCTCTCCGGGAAGGAATTTCCCCGGCAGATTTCTGTCTACTGGAGAGCTTTTCTCTCTCAGTGTTTTCCGCCCCGCAGAGGCGGCAGTGTCTATCTCTGATGCCCCCCTCACTTAGGTTTTCGAGGACGACGATATACGTGAAGGGGTGATAGCAGTAGTGGGCCAGGGTGGCCTCACCATAGGCCGGCGCGGCCAGGGGTGGGCCCGTGCCCCCTGTGGGTGAGCCCACCCTGTGGCTCCTCTCGCCTCCTCCTTCTGGCTTCTTCAGTCTTCTGGAGAAATATAATATTTTGGTATTTTTCTGGAATTTCCTGATCTTTCGAAACATGGTGTCTTGACGGTCCCTTTTGCAGCAGAATCTTGACTTCGGCAGCAAATCCTCGATGATAATCAAATATGTAAAAACAAAGGAAACAACATAAGTATCATCTCTAAATATGAAATATATCAATGAATAACAGTAAATTATGATACAAAATAGTGATGCAAAATGGACGTATCAATACCCATAGTGGACATTCAACGACGCATCTCATAATAAAAAGCTATACCAATGGTAAATAAAAGAGATGCCAAGGTGTTCATTGTCTGTTTGTCTTGTTATTTTGATGTGGGCTTGTTCCATGTCATCGGGCAAGAGGTACCCCGTTGGCGGTTCTCGATGATACATGTATGCTTACAATGACAAGAACTTGCTTGGGACCTAAGTCGAGTAGCACGAGGTTTGGGTATTCGTACTTCATGGGACACGAGATTTTCAACTGATGATTTGTTAAGCATATGCTTCGTAATTGTACTTGCATTAACCTTAACCACTCAAGATGCCTATGATGGGGGCAATGAGAGCTCAAAGCTAGTAAGTATCATAATTTTTGGAGGTTTATAAAACTTGCAATCACTGCTTCCCTCTGTGAATGGCCTTTCTTTTACTTTTATGTTGAGTCTCCACCTTCTACCTTTATGCACCTTCTAAGAGAGCATAGTTGTCATTCTAAGTTTAATGTGCATAGTCCCAAAATTTATTATTGATTGATTCATGATTATGGTTTTGCTTGTTCTTAAATTATTTGTATCTAGTCGCCCTCTTAAACTTGAAGGTGTCCTATGCATTTATGTTTTGCTATTCCATGAAGGACAGGCTGAAAACCACTTTGCTATGTTTTTCTATATGGTTGAAACACACACTTGACTTTCAATGTTTCATTACTCATGATCTTTTGTTTGTGTTACTTTTCATGTTATAACATGGCTGCTAAGTTTTATTGTCAAGATTATGCCTTTTATGCCCATGTTTATAGTACTTTGATCTCAGCACTTAATGCTTTACATCGTTGATCAAGATTGTGATGGTGCATGTCACCTCAAAAATTATTGTTTTGTTATCACTTACCTACTCGAGGACGAGCATGAGTTAAGCTTGGGGATGCTTGATACGTCTCAAACGTATCTATAATTTTTGATGCTCCATGCTTGTTTCTACACAATTTGCTTTGTGTTTTGTTACACTTCGTGGCGTTTTTGTGCATTTTATAGAACTAACTTATTAACGTGATGCCACAGTGCCAGTTCCCTATTTTTGCTATTTTTGTATTTTAGAAAAGCTACACAGGAAATATTCTTGGAATTGGACGAAACAAAAGCCAAAGTTCCTATTTTTTCCGAAGCATGACAGAGTCCAAAGCAGAGACGGAGGGGGGCAAGGAGGCGGCCACGCCACCCCATGGCGCGGACCACCCCTAGGCCGCGCTAGGGCCTGGTGTGGGCCGCTGGTCAACCTCCTGACGCCGCCCTTGCGCCTATATATTCCCCTCGACGGGAAACCCTAAGGACCGATCAATTTTCCACAAAACCTACTGCAAGACACCGCCATCATTGACGCAAGATCGGAAGGGTCCAGAAGCTCTTCTCAGCACCCTGCCAGAGAGGCTAATCACTGCTAGAGGCCTTCTTCATCACCAGGTCGCCTTCGGAATGATGTGTGAGTAGTCTACCTTGGACTACGGGTCCATAGCAGTAGCTAGATTGTTGTCATCTCCACCATGTGCTTCATGTTTGGATCTTGTGAGCTTTCTATCATGATCAAGATCATCGTTGTGTAATTCTACATGTTGTGTTTATTGGGATTCGATGAATATTGGTACTATGTCAAGTTGAATTGTTGATTTATTATCTTTATGTTATCTGTATGTTGTTTATGATCTTGCATGCTCTCTGTTGCTAGTAGATATCTTGGCCGAGTAGATGCTAGTAACTCCAAGAGGGGGTATTTATGCTCGATAGTGGGTTCATGCCTCTAGTAATCTGGGGGAGTGACAGAAACCTCTAAGATTATAGATGTGCTATTGCTACTAGGGAGAAAACAACAATCGTGTGTTCAAGGACATTCGTATTGTTTACATTACACACTGTGCTTAAGGCGATAATCTGTTGCTTGCAACTTAATACCCAATGGTTGCTCGGATGACATCCGGAGGGTGGATTATTAGTCATAGATGCAGTTGGATTACGGTCTATGTATTATGTTGTAATGCCCAAGTGAATCTCATAGTGATCCTCATGACATTTGTACGCTATCGTTATTCTATCAATTGCCCAACTGTAATTTGTTTACCCAGCATGTTGTTATTTATCTTATGGAGAGACACCACTAGTGAACTGTGGACCCCGGTCCATTCTTTTACATTGCTATTACGTTTACCTTCTACTTGCTTTATTTACATTGTTACAAACTACTATCTTTTACCACTCGATACGCTTAATCCTTTGTTTACAGCAAACCGGTGAGATTGACAACCTCACTATGAGTTGGGACAAAGTGCTTGGTTGTGTTGTGTGCAGGCTCCACATTGCTGCTGGTGTAAAGCTACACCTTGGACAAGTTTCCTGGCGCCATTGTCCGGGGCTGTTGCAAAGCTAGCAGGTTCCACGTTGCTGCTTGGTTGTGTTGTGACAAAGTGCTTGGTTGTGTTGTGTGCAGGTTCCATGTTGCTGCTGGTGTAAAGCTACACCTTAGACAAGTTTCCTGGCGCCATTGTCCGGGGCTGTTGCAAAGCTAGCGGGCATCGACCTTCTAAAGTTTGGTTCTTTCTCCTACTGGTTCGATAAACCTTGGTTTCACAACTAAGGGAAGACTTGCTGCTATGCTCATCATAACCATCTCTTAGGGTTTACTAATTGGGCAATTATTCATATATAATATTCCTACATCAACACCGCACCACCAAGCCCATAGAAGATGGCAATGCATAGTTTAAAATAGCGGGGCTATGCTTCTTAGCGGCGGCATTTTCTAGACGCTAAGAAAGCTATAACGAGACTAAACATTTTTCATAAAAATAATGAAATTTCCAAAAATAATAATAGGAATCACATTTTCATATCATCCAAAAATGTGACCAAAAATTTGACAAAAAATTCAATGATCCCATGATACAAATGTGTACCAAAAAACATTTATATTATAATGAGAAAATAAGTGCATACTAGATAATCAAATCTAAGTTTTGAATTGAGACCAGGAAATTTTTATACCTGGCGGAAGAAATAGAGTTATTTTTCACGCAATTTAGCGTTTTAACGTGATTTAATGAGATATTAGCGAGAGATCCTATTTAGCACTAAATGTGCATATCATTAGCGGCAGTGCTCTAGATATGCTATAGCAAAGAAATAGTGCGCTATTTAGAACTTTGTGGCAATGTCAAGGTCGATGGCGAGAATAAAGTGTATTGGTGAAATGGAGTCTCCTTGGCGTAATCCACTGTCGGGCTTAATAGGAAGGCCGACCACACCATTGAGAAGTATCCGGGAAAACAAAGTGGCGGGAAAAGTGGCAATCCAACTTCAAAATCTAGCGGAGATCCACGTTTTTTAAGGAGGTCAAGACTGCAATCCAACCAAATAGAATCAAATGCCTTACAGATATCAAGTTTGAATAAGAGTGTTGGAGTTTTGCTCTTGTAAAGCCTTGTCGCAAGGTTCTTGACCTATAAGAAACTGTTGTGGATGTTTTTTTATGAATGTGCTTTGGAAACTTTTTCAAGGATATATCCAGGGAGGTGTATCGGTTCATAGAAGAAAATGCCAAGACGGCTGGTACAACACCAAAAGGCTACCCAATACAAACGCAACACAGGGTTTACAACACAACCCACACCGACCAAACGACAAGGGCTTGCCTTGTACAGTCTACAGCCAAGAATGGCGAGGAGGCGATATACCAGGCTTCTAGACTGTGTCACAACCGAAGGGAGCTTCACGAGACTGATTCAAACTCCAGGAGGCACAAGCCAACGCACTGCCTGCCCATTAGCGCCTAAGAGTCGGCGAGTAAGCAGCAGGGCCGAATCCATGAACCACCTAGGCGACGGCCCCAAGGAGGAAAACAACGCAGCTGTGCCACCGCCGCCTGAACCGAAGTCCAGCTCTAGGGTTTCCTCCGGTGGTCGAGGCGGGGAAGAACGAGCAGCGCCATGACTATGCCTCCAAGGAGGTGACGGCGCCTGATACGTCTCAAACGTATCTATAATTTCTAATGCTCCATGCTTGTTTATACACCATTTGCTTTATGTTTTGTTACATTTCGTGGCATTTTTATGCATTTTCCGGAACTAACCTATTAACAAGATGCCAAGTGCCAGTTCCCTGGTTTCTGCTGTTTTTGTGTTTTAGAAAAGTTACACAGGAAATATTCTTGGAATTGGATGAGACGGAGGGGGACCAGGGGCCAGGCTCACCATAGGGTGGCGCGGCCCAGCCCCTGGCCGCGGCACCACATGGTGAGGCCAGGTGGCCCACCCTCTGACGCTGCCCTTTCGCCTATAAAATCCCCTCGACGGGAAAAACCTAAAGGACATATCGCTTTTCCTTGAAACATACTGCAAGCCGCCGCCGTCGTTGAAGCGAGATCGGGAGGATCCAGGAGCTCTTCCCGGCACCCTGCCGGAGAGGGGAATCCCTGCCAGAGGCCTTCTCCACCACCATGGTCGCCTCCGGAGTGATGTGTGAGTAGTCTACCTTGGACTACGGGCCCATAGCAGTAGAAGATGGTTGTCTCCTCCACCATGTGCTTCATGTTTAGATCTTGTGAGCTGCCCTACATGATCAAGATCATCTTTGTGTAATTCTACATGTTGTGTTTGTTGGGATCCAATGAGTATTGGTACTATGTCAAGTTGATGTGCTAAATTATATATCTTTATGTTATCTCTGTGTTATTTATGATCTTGCATGCTCTCCGTTGCTAGTAGATATCTTGGCCAAGTAGATGCTAGTGACTCCAAGAGGGAGTATTTATGCTCGATAGTTAGGTTCATGCCTCTAGTAATCTAGGGGAGTGACAGAAACCTCTAAGGTTGTAGATGTGCTACTGCCACTAGGGAGAAAACAACATTCTTGTGTCCAAGGACATTTGCTTTGTTTACTTTATGCACTTTGCTTAATGTAGTTATCCGTTGTTCGCAACTTAGTACCCAATGTTTGCTCGGACGACATTCGGAGGGTGGATTATTAGTTATAGATGTAGTTGGATTGCGGTCTATGTATTTTGTTGTAATGCCCAGAGTGAATCTCATAGTGATCCTCATGACATATGTATGTTATCTTTATTCTATCAATTGCCCAACTGTAATTTGTTTACCCAGCATGTTGTTATTTATCTTATGGAGAGACACCGCTAGTGAACTGTGGACCCCGGTCCAATTTCCTTTATATTGCCATACCATTTTACTTTTACTCGCACTGTTTACTTTCTTGCATACTATTATCCTTTTACCACTCGATACGCTCAATCCTTTGTTTACAGCAAACCGGTGAGATTGACAACCTCATCGTAAGCTGGGAGCAAAGTTCTTGGTTTTGTTGTGTGTAGCTTTCACGTTGCTGCTAGGTGAAGACGCACCAGGAATACTTCTGGCGCCATTGTCCGGAGTGTCGCGAAGCTAGCAAGCATCACCTTCTGAAGTTTGGCTTTCTCCTACTGGTTCGATAAACCTTGGTTTCACAACTGAGGGAAGACTTGCTGTTGTGCTCATCATACCTTCCTCTTGGGATTCCCAATGGGCTGTTACTTACAAGCCATCAAGGATTTTTTTTTGGCGCTGTTGCCGGGGAATTAAGAAGTAGGAGCTCCCACGCCAACTACACGTCAGCGCCCGCGGGCGTCGCTGTCATCCGCTTCACGCAGGGCTTTCACTTGGCCTTGCCTTCGACCCCAACGCCACCAGACATGCTCCAAGGAGTCGTCTTTGGGCTTACCACCGATGAGAAGCGAGCCGGAGATGTCGCCGTGGAGCAGGAGGGGTGACCACCTGATGGCGTGTAGATGTCCGCCCAGTTGGGAACCCCAAGAGGAAGGTATGATGAGCACAGTAGCAAGTCTTCCCTCAGTATGAAACCGAGGTTTATCGAACCAGTAGGAGAAAGAACCAACTTCCGAAGGTTGATGCTCGCTAGCTTCGCGACAGCTCCGGAAAATTTATATATGGCGCCTCGTCCAGGGCGTAGCTTTGCACCAGCAGCAACGTGGAACCTGCACACAACACAACAAAGTACTTTGCCCCAACTCACAGTGAGGTTGTCAATCTCACCGGTTTGCCGTAAACAAAGGATTAAGCGTATCGAGTGGTAAAAGATAGTAGTTTGCAAGAATGTAAATAAAGCGAGTAAATGGTAAACGGTAATAACAATGTAAAAGAATAGATCGGGGTCCACACTTCACTAGTGGTGTCTCTCCATAAGATAAATAACATGCTGGGTAAACAAATTACAGTTGGGCAATTGATAGAATAAAGCAAGCGTATAAATGTCATGAGTATCACTATGAGATTCACTTGGGCATTACAACATAATACATAGACCATAATCCAACTGCATTTATGACTAATAATCCACCCGCCGGATGTCATCCGAGCAACCGTTGGGTATTAAGTTGCAAATAACAGATTATCGCCTTAAGCAAAGTGTGTAATGTAAACAATACAAATGTCCTTGAACACAAGATTGTTGTTATCTCCCTAGTAGCAACAGCAATTCTACAACCTTAGAGATTTCTGTCACTCCCCCAGATTACTAGAGGCATGAACCCACTATCGAGCATAAATACTCCCTCTTGGAGTCACTAGCTTCTACTCGGCCAAGATATCTACTAGCAACGGAGAGCATGCAAGATCATAAACAACATAGAGATAACATAAAGATGATAAATCAATAGATCAACTTAACAAAGTACCAATATTCATCGGATCCCAACAAACATAATATGTAGAATTACACAACGATGATCTTGATCATAATAGGCAGCTCACAAGATCTAAACATGAAGCACATGGAGGAGATGACAACCATCTAGCTACTGCTATGGACCCGTAATCCAAGGTAGACTACTCAACAATCACTCTAGAGGCAGGCATGGTGATGAAGAAGGCCTCCGGTGGTGATTCCCCTCTCTGGCAGGGTGCCGGGAAGAGCTTTTGGATCCTCCCGATCTCGCGTCGACGACGGCGGCGGCTTGCAGTATGTTTCGTGGAAAATTGATCGGGTATTTAGGGTTTTCCCATCGAGGATAATATATAGGCAGAAGGGCGGCGTCAGGAGGTGGACCAGGGGCCCACACCAGGCCCCGGCGTGGCCAGGGGGTGGCCCGCGCCATGGGGGGTGTGGCCACCCGCTGGCTCCCCTCCGTCTCTGCTTTGGACTCCGTCACGCTTCAGGAAAAATAGGAACTTCGGCTTTTGTTTCGTCCAATTCTGAGAATATTTTCTGTGTAGCTTTTCTGAAACACAAAAACAGCAGAAAACAGGGAACTTGCACTGTGACATCTTGTTAATAGGTTAGTTCCGGAAAATGCATAAAAATGCCACAAAGTATAACAAAATACAAAGCAAATGGTGCCTAAATAAGCATGGAGCATCAAAAATTATAGATACGTTTGAGACGTATCACCACCATCCCACCTCGATCCACCAATCCACTAAGATGAGGCTGGACGGAGGGGATCCAACCGCCGCCGTCACCTGACAGGAAGCCGGCGCCGCCACGACGCCCAGCAGCCTACCAGGCGCCACGCACAGCCTGCTGTGGCGAGCAAGCCCAGCCAGGCCCATCTGAGCCGAGCGAGGCCGGAGCTCGCGGCCACAGCAGGGGCGCCACCACCGCCGCCACGGGAGGCTGCGCCTTGACCGACGTCGCCATGCCGTGCTCTCCGCCAAGTTTCACAGCACCACGCCGCCAAGCCACCACCGGCCACACATCGCTGCCGCCGAGGGAGAAGCACCGCCGCCGCGCGACAGCAAGCCCCGCCGCCGCCATCACCGCCAAGGCTTCGCCCGGCTGGTCCTCTGGCGGCGGCGGGAGGATGAGAGCAAGGGAAGGAGGTCACGGCCGGCGGCGGATATCGCCCCCTGTGTCGCCTAGGGCTAGGCGATGCGGGGGCTAGGGGGGTTTCGACCTGGAGGGTGGGGAGGGCGGTGGAGCTGAACCAGAGCGGCGAGGACGCCGGCGGTGGCGGCGGCGGCGGGGAGGAGGAGGAGAAACCCTAGGGGAGAGAGGAGAGTGGGTCTTTCTTTGGGTTCTCCTCTGTTAGTGCTCAAAATCTGGTGCCCGCGCTTTGGAAATTTGACACACATTCATAAAAGGCCACTGACATGGGGAGAGCACTTTGGCAGATCTGGCTGAACCTCGAAATTTAACCTAACAATATGTATCCAAATCCATCTACCTGTTTGTGTTAGTAGAGTAGGATTGCATTGAAACACTCGTTTTTCCGTAACTGAACACTGAAGGATGCAAACCAGATTTTCTAATCGCTAGGGTTCCTATGAAATTTTCCTAGATTTGCGGAACAAGGGCATAAGCCCGTCCCTTCATTACTTAGTCTTAGTATAAGCTGAATTTGCTGAGTCCTGAGAAATCCGAGCATTATTAATATTAATCTAAAACAGTGAAGAGAGTCGCATTATTGCTAGCAGCTGTTGCCATTTGGGCGTTGCTTATATTGAGGCTCTTGTGCAATTTGCAGGTGAGTATGCAGAACTGCTGCTTATTCAGTCGAACAGAAAGGCGGAAGGTGAGACAGCCACACCAGTGTCAACTGTCAATACAACACGATCCAACTTAGCAGCTGATTCTATCAAACAAAAAGAGTGTTCACTAGAAACAAATAGCTGATGATGATCAGATGTGAGCCTCAGTTATATGCTTCGTTAGTCCAACACATGTATTTCAGAATTTTGTAGGTGGACATCACAATGCAATCTTATTTTTTTCCTATTAATGTATTTTCAGAATCCTATGAATCAAAGAGGTTATTAAAGTATGACTCTCCATACAAGGTGTTATGTTGGCAATATCCATATACTCTGACCTGTTTGTGTTAGTACAGTAGGGTTGAATTGTAAACCTCGTGTTTCAGTAATTGGAGGATGGAGAAAGGATTTTCAGAGCATACGGTTCATATGGAAGTTTCCTAGATTTACGAAATAAGGTGTGAATGACTTTCCCAAATTTTCCGAGTCCTAACAATTCTGAGTATTACTACTATCCATAACCAGTGAGGCTAGTCAGCACTATTGCTAGCAGTTGGTGCTCATTTAGGCTCATTTGAATATCGCTTATATTGAAGCTCTTACAGTCACCCGTGTTCTTGCGTTGAGGTAATACTAAATTTGTCACCACCTGCCCCAGTTTGCAGGTGAGTATGTAACTGTTGCTTATTCAGTTAAATAGAAAGGCTGAAGGTGAGTACTCCCTACGTTCCCCGAGGGAATATGTAACTGTTGCTCATTTCATATTTTTCCTAGCTCAAGCGCTGGGAATTTCCAGTAGTTTCAGAAAATGGCTACAGATCAAAAACACATACATCGTTTTCATCGTGCAAAGGTACTACTTAAATACAACTGTACAAGGGCATATGCCACAGAATGGAAGAGCTTGGGCCGATCTCCAAGTTGTCATTCTTTCTTTCCGATGCCGTGAGACATGTTGTAGATCCCACGCCCCTGCGCGCGCATGTACCGAGACCACATCAGTCCAATGTCCTAGCCAAAACGGAAGTACTGTAAAGTACATGGATGGTGGATGTTCAACTTACGACGAGGAACATGCTGGAGGCGGCCAGGGCGAGAGGGATGGCGACGGAGGTGACCATGTCGTAGCGCCCCTTGAGGTACGTCGGCCTGTGGACGCTCTGGAAGTACCTCTGCTTCTCCACGATCTTCTCCCTAGGCCTGAACGGCGGCTCCGGCAACGAGGACAGCGCCATATGCTCTGTCGGTAGCTGCAGGCTGCAGAAGATTTGCTGCCCAGAACGCCGGAGAACGAGGGCGAACGACTGATGTTCTCTCTTGCAAGCAGCTGTAGTTAGCAATGGATATGCTGGGCTTCAGTACCTTTAATACGCGCTGAAAGCCGTCAGCTAGAAACACCGAGAATGCACTGAAAAGCAGAACTCCCCAGACGTCCAAACCTGCCAGGGCTTTCCAGGCCGTCCGGTAAGATCTACCTGGAACGTTCTACAATGGTGAACAGATAACGTGTGGGAATCTATAAACTTTCCAATACAGAATGGTCACGCAAAGGCCAACGGCAAAATGTATGCTTATATCAATCTCCAACTGCTTGGCCTAAAAACAGAGGGAGACTTTTTTTTAAGTAAACACCAATATATTAAGCTAGCAAGCCGCTTTATTAAAAATCTTTTAGTCCCCTTAGATATTCTGGTAAGAAAAAGAGTGCGTCTGAAACTTGATGCTCCAATCAAAGTTTACATCATTCAGAAATTTGCAAAGAATAAAGCTAGGTGGTTCATCGACCCAACTACAAAAAAAATTAGAACTAAAACACTCCATAGCTAATTCATGAGCAACTTTGTTTGCCTCCCTTGGACAATGTTGAAAAGTGACGTTACCAACCAGTGATGCTAAGTCCACGCAGTCTGCAAAGATAGCAGACGACTCTTCCCCACCACGGCTCAGTATCCGAACATGCTTCGACTGTTTCAGTTGAATCGGACTCCATCTGGATATTGTTGCACCCAAGGCGATTAACCAGGGACAAGCCCTCTCTCATAGCCATTGCCTCAGCGGCAGCCGCCGGAGCTACATTAGGTAGATACACGGTAGATGCCGCTATAAACTTTTCAGAAGAATCCCGCGCCACAGATCCTAGGATGAAAAGATCCATCAACATTTACCTTTATAATTCTTGGATTCGGCCTACACCATCAAGGTTTAGGTCCCGTCGGTTTTACAGTGATCGAAAGCACTAAAATTTACACGGAGGGAGACTTATTGCAGTAGCTGGCATTAAGCAAATTGGTAGGCAACATTCAAATCTCTAAATATTAAAATGTAAAATGTTTTAAAATAATTTGAATTGTAGATTGGTAGGGGCCGCGCGGACGCGTACCCCCGCTGCCACAAATTATAACGTCCATTCCCCTTTCTAAGGAGATGGTGGACTAGTGCTCCTTCAAAGTGCAATGGAGGCCACTAATCCAGGCCATGGATCTTCTTGATCATCCATTGACCCCGTTCAGGTAAGTGACTTTTAACGTAGCACCAGATGCCCTATATAAAGGAACCACCGACGTTTCTCCCTCTGTTAATAAGCAGTATGGGACTAAACACCCAGGTTAAGTCGCTCGGACGTGTCCCTCCAGGCGCTGGCTAACGGGCTGAAAGAACGTCAGGACGTTGGGCTTCTTGGGCCAACCGGGCCACTCATTCCGAGTCGCCGTCGCAGTTACTGAGAGGGACATGTTCAGTCTGAACCCTACCCTGTCACCTTGCCTCATGTTACCTAAACAATGACTCGACAGGTGTATTGGGGAAGTCAGCACATGGAGTCGATCTACGTGTCTTGCCCTGATAGGATGATAGTAGGTAGTCTACCAGAGTTCAGAGTGACACAATTCATACAAGGCCACGCTTAAACTTTGCTGTCACCACCACAGGGTGCGCCACCGAGACAGTGTCCTATAGATTTAGTCCTATGACCTGAGATAGGGAAGTCCATGGATCGCCTATGCTTGGCGTGAGTTTGTGATCTTTGATGGAAAGCCTCCCTGCAAACCTAGTACACTGATGCTCTATCTCCGTGTGGGTATCGTAGAAGGGAGTAAATGACGCAAAATCATCACATTTGAGGCGTATTTGACAACCTGCTACTACTTTTGTGCCAAGCATCACTTAACTACCGGTTTTGAGGCAGGTATGCGATGGAAAGCACTAATTTTCTAATTTAGCCGGGTTAATCCACTTTCTGACTACCTAGGCCCACCCGTGGCACAGTTTAGGACAAATGCTATTATTTTCATTATTTTTGACCGTTCAGCCAATTTGTCTATTTCTTTTGGCTCGCTGACAGGTGGACCCCACCTATCAGCCCTTTCTTCTCCAGTCATCTCTCCTCCTCCTCCTCCTCCCAGCGAGAATCTCCGAAACCCTAAATCACGCCGGTCGCCGTCGAATCGCGTCGGGGAGGAGCTGGCGGCGAGGATGACGCAGTGCGGGTTCTCGTCGGCTGCGCGACGTGGGGGCGCGGCCGCGAGGGCCACGGAGAGCGCACGCAAGTGGAGGGAGATGGCCAGCGCGCCCCTGCTTCTCCCGCCGTCGGGCCTCACCGAAGGTGCAGTTCCTCAGGACCTCAGCAGACGAACGGCGGCGGCGCCCTCAACAGCACGTCGATGGCGCAGGATGCGGTGGCCTCAGGATCTCAGCAAGTGAACGGCGGCGGCACCCCCAACAGCACCTCGACGGAGCGGGATGCGGCCGCCTCAGGAGACGGCGCGAAGAACGGCGGCCGCCAGCACGCCGGAGGGAGGAGCCACCGGTCAGGCAGACGAACGGGGGCGATGCGTCCCGTCTCCGACCTGCGTCGCCGGAGGCACGGGAGCACGGGATGGCAATCTTATCTCTATGGCAGTTTTGCAAATAGGCCCTCGGTTTCAATTGAAATTTATTGTTAGTCCTTAAAATTTCTGGTTTGGACTTTTCTGTGTTTATTATTGCCACGTAGACCCGACAGGTGGGCCTAAACTGTCAGAAAACGGTTTAAGCCTTAAATTAGTGTTCTTCGTCGTAGACCTGCCTCAAAAATGGTAGTTAAGTGTCGGTTGGCACAAAAATGATAGCAAGTTGTCAAATACGCCCCAAATGTGGTGGTTTTGCGTCATTTACTCCGTAGAAGGGGATATGCTAGCATCTTCTAATAGTAGTGCCCCTGCTGTTAGATATGTCCACGCATTCTTTTGAAACAGTGGTAAAATATTTGCCCCACTAGATCAATTAAGATAGGAATTTCTAAAAAAAATAGCAATATTGCAAGAAAGTATTAATCTCGTCGAATTAAATTGCCCCTGCGCTTAGCGCCCTCTAGCACCCATAGCTCTTTTCTAAAATAACCAAAGGTTTTTAAAACCCGCGCATTGCGTTCATTCCATATCTCCTAAGAAGCTAATGGAAGCTAAGTAAATCCTTTCACTATGTCATGATGGGCCACCGTTCGGGGATTGATTGCGACGTGCAAGTAGCAAGGTCGATGAACTGAAGTCCAAGCTAATTTTGGATGAGGCCCCAAAGCCTTAGGGTGTATCGACAATGAACAAAAACATCTAAAAAGACAAAGGACATAAAGGTGATAGATCGATTCTAGAACTCTCATGCAAAGGGTGCAAGCTCCACAATTCGGCGATCCCCTCTTTTGAACAGGATCGGCGGTCCAATATCTCTACTAATAATATTGCTAGAGATATGGTCCGTAACTCGTAAATACGCTTTCAATCCACCAAAAGTACGCTTTCATCCCCTACTTCCCTCACGTCTCTTTTATCCGATCGTTTTTCTCGTTCCGTCGTCACCCCGATAGGTCGTGCCCGTGACCCTGTTTTCTCCCTTTCCTTTTAGCGGTACAGACGAACGCACGGGGAGCGACCGCCGGCGTGGAGGTCGGACTCGAGAGGCACGCCCCGACGTCCAAATCGATGCACCACCGTCGCTGGACTAGATCCCTGCGCGGCTGCCAGATTTCAACTGCCTCGAACCCACGCAGCGGCCGCTACGGATGAGCTCTTCCTGGCGTCCCTTCTCTCCTTCCTCAACTCCCCTCGGCCGTGGCCTTCCCGTCCAGCCGCGGAGCCGCCCCCGCGCCACCACGGCTTGCTGCCGCGTGCGCCTCCACTACCGGCCACACTCACAGCCGTGACCTCCACGGGATCTCCTACAGGCGTCGAGCCGGCCAGCCACGTTGTTGGCCTCGTGCCCACATCCATGAACTCCCTATTCGCAGTGCTTGATCCGTGCGGTAGAGAGACACCGCATGCGCATGATCCTGTTCGGGATTTCTTTGTATTTTCTTCCCCCTGGGGAGATCCAGATGCCCATATAGTGCATGAATTGTCTTTTATTATTTGAAGTATACCAGCTGGGGACTGAACTATACCCCACCGCCTGGACCAGCCCGTGCGCCGCCTGAGGTCTACAAGAAGCACCTCTGGTGTTGTCCTATGGCTACTCCGCACCGCTGTCGTCCTCCTCGGGGTAGCCAGCTCAGCCCAGTATATCGGCGCCCAGTGTCCCTACCTCCAAGTTGGGGACGCCTGCATCACGGCGCTGTAAAACGGGCAGCTCTAGGCCGCATCTTACCGCCCCCGCCGGAGACCAGGACAGAGCCCCCGCCGCGCCTCCTCTGAGTTGGGCTGGTATCCCTCTGCTCATGCCCTTGAGCCCGTCCATGTCGTGGCCTCCGCTGCAGACGCGTCCGGCCTCGTGCACAGGCCAGCGGTGGTCGCAGCACAGCGGGATGCTCTAGGCCAGCTCTTACCGCGGAAGCCGGCGATCAGGACAGAGCTGAGAGCTTCCTCTGAGCCTCCTTTGAGTTGGGATGGTATCCCTCTGCTCACGCCAGGCCACCGCTGCCGATGCGCCCGGCCTCGTGCAGTTGTGCCCAGGCCGGCGGTGGTTCGTGTGTTCACGCCCACGGGATGACAGACGTGGTCGACGTTGAGCTTGTCAGGGCAAGATTAGCTAGCAAGATTACGATGACATGGCAATTGTCAGCAATGTTTGATTTATTTGACGGTCATACATGCGTGCACTTAGTAGGCAAGTACCATTGTCCTTGAACTTTATGTTCCATACTTTTTACAATACTCCTACTATTTTTTATATATGGGCGTGCTTGAGCGTCCGATCGAGGAGGTGCCTAGACCTGTTAGAGCTAATAAGTCTGAACTTATTGCCCCCAACGTCATGTCTGTTGCTTTGCTCTTTGTAGCGTCAGTCTCTATCTTTCATGTGTGATTAGGTGCAGATGCCGTGTTCTTTGTAGCGTCAGCCCTATTAAGTGTGATTAGGTACAGAAGCAATATTGCGACACGTCCAATGAAGAGAACGAGAAGATCAAGATATAGTGATTCTGAAAGCTATATAACTGAACATTCTTTAGCTAAGGCCGTACCTGCCTCTGCGAATACTTTGGTTGAACATCTGTGAGAAATTATACGAGTTTGCTGCCGTATGAGCTTCGATAATGTTTCTGATGCCGAATTTCTAACAACGAAAAGTTTAGATAATATGACCGTAGATCACAGTCCTAAAAACACGTGACAATGTGTCAGTGTCCGTAGATACTAGAGATGAACGGGTGATCGTCGATATGCACGTTAGACATTAAACCATTCAAGAGATATTAATTTCATGTTAATTGGAGAAAACAAAAAATATGTAAATTGGTTTCGAGAAATACAATACAAGGGGTACATAAGTGTACAAGGAAATTTACACCGTGTAATAAAAAATCAAACAGTTTCGCGTTCAAGTATTATGTAAGATTGTTTCAGATATGGTAATATATTCTTGTAATTTAGCGGCAACGCGCGAACACTTAGCTAGTATATTTTAAATAGCTAACCAAGTGAAGGACTTGATATTGGAAGGGGCCCAAATCTTCTCAACCAAAGAACATGTAGGCGACAAGGTGGCCCAAAAATTTGTGCCTTGTATGCGGATTTGATGCGGATATAGTGATGTAATTTCTTGAGGTTAAGTTCCAAATGATCTCGTCACCGTCTTAAGAGATTGATTTCTTCAAGTTGGGACCATAGAGTAAAAAAATGATCGGATGTGGTCCATACTGAAGTCAACGACCATATTTACACTAGTACAGAATAGGTCATTGATAGCGCGGTGATTTTGGCTTTGCTAGCGCGCATCCGCCACGTCACCAATTCAGCGCCACTGATTGTTAGTTAATGATGGCGTGGGTTCACACGCCACCATTAACGCAACTGTCGGTGGCATGCTGTCCACCCTACACCACCCTCTAGTGTATACAGTGGCGTGCGCGCACACGTCGTTATACCGTGCACGGTGGTGGCTCGCAGGCGCACACCGTATGTTTTTTAAGCTTTTCCCGCCAGTCGTTTCAATTTCGTCGGAAAAAGAACGGCGCGAGATACTGAAATTTTTTGAAAACAAATTCGCAAAAGGGTAATTTTATTCAAATTTTGGTTTTTACAATGGTTTGAACGAAATTACAAAAATATTTTAAAAAATTCAGCGCTGCCAGTAGTCAAAGGCGCTGAAGTCTAGGGCAACGTATTCCTCCTCGCTGTCCTCTCCACTGGCCTCGCCGCCGGTTTTGAACTCGGTCTCGCTGTTGTCGTCACCATCGATGTCACTGTCGATGACGATGATGCCGACCTCCTTCGCGGACAAGCGGACGTCGGCCCGCTAGCCAGCCCACTCGCCATCTTCCTCGCTGCGGTAGACCAGTGGGACCGCGTACTTCGCGTGCCATGCCTCCGAGGGCTCCGGCAAGGTGGGCTCCGACTTGATGATGCCGGGCTCGACCTTGACGGTGCCGGGCTCGACCTTGGCGCGGGCGCCAGTGACGGGCTTTAGTTTCATCAGCTATCGGCGAGGAGGGGACGATGTCTCCTCCTTGGGCACCTGGAAACTGATCCCGGGCATGCCCCTTCGCGGACATGGAGGCGCTAAGGCGGGGAAGCGACAGGAGGTAGCCGACCTCGAGGAAGACAACGACACCGTCAGATTTGGCGAGGAGATGGTGCGCTTTGGCGGAGGAGGAAGGCCCGCCCTCCAGCGCGCCATGACTTCGTCGTAGTCGCGGCCGTCCCACCAGGCGTGGCGTCCGGTCTTGTTGTACTGCGACGGGCGCACCGGCCCATCGAACGCCTCGACGCGCGCCTTCCGCTCGTCGGCGAGCATGAGTCGCCACAAGTCGGACCTTGGCCCGTGACTTAGGTCGGCGCGATCTTCCTCCGACAGGGCTCAGCGGCGCGCCTCGATAAGCTGGGCCAGTTCCTTCCTGCGTGGCAGAGACGGGACAGGGAAGCCGTCGGCGCTGATGTTCTAGCCACCAGGAAGACGACAGTCCGGCGGCACCATGAAGCCGGATCTGGTCAGCTCGTACGTCGGCCACTTGTTGAGAGTGCGCGGCCAGCTCCAGCCACGTGCTCCGCCGCGGCTGCCGCCGGCTTCGTCATTGTGCGCCATTGTGCTCAGCGAGCTCGATGAACTCAACGAACTGGGCGGTGCGGCACGAAAGATCTTGCGGCTGTACTAACCTTGGCGGAGTGGGAGTTTATATGCACGGCGAAGGCACTTCA
Organism: Dactylis glomerata; assembly: GCA_007115705.1. Classification (NCBI taxonomy): domain Eukaryota; kingdom Viridiplantae; phylum Streptophyta; class Magnoliopsida; order Poales; family Poaceae; genus Dactylis; species Dactylis glomerata. The sequence goes on from QXEO01000383.1 coordinate 2,786,547, forward strand.
TTTACGCCGGCGCAGCATGGGAAGCCGCAACGCTGCGTGGGAGAAGGAGACGATGAGACAATGAGTTGGAAACAAAGACCGACGTTCGCTCCATCCCAACGCGGCCTATTAAACAATGATGACCGCCTGACCAGTGTGTATCCGTGATAAGACGGGCCCGCCACAGCTATATGCACGGCGGGAATGTAGATTGGCAGGGCATGACGTGACAACACAGGGCAAACGGTGGCGCGGTGCCCATCGTACGCCACCTAGAGCCACGTGTTGGTGGCGTGGTGCCCATCGTACGCCACCTAGTACCACGCAGTGGGGGTGTGGTACAGCTGGCACGCCATGCTTTACTGCTTGCTAGTGGCATGGGGCGGTCCACGCGCTGCAATTAAGGCCGTGTCGGTGGCGTGGAGTGACAGTGCCACGCCATGGTTATCACGCGAGTTTGGGCCCACATTGTGGTGGCGCGGTGGGTCGTGCTGTCACACCACCGACCGGTCAATAATGGTAGCGCGACGTGTTTTTCCACGCCGCTGCTCATAATAGTAGCGTGGCGTCAAAACAGTCCGCCACCTACCCCTTTGAGGGTTTTCCTAATAGTGTTATTTTGGAGATCCATGCATGCATCGTTATTTAGAGCTTGCTTGACCTTCCGCTTCTTTCTCGTAGGGATCTTGAATATAAGTAGGGCTATGAAGCAAAGGGGTCATGAATCATGTGAAGCCCATAAGAGGTGGAAATGTCAAGAATTTGGGTGAGTGGGTCCATGGCGAGGACGAAGTGTATTGGTGAATGGGAGTCTCCTTGACGTAATCCACTGCCGGGCTTAATAGGAAGGCCGACCACATCATTGAGAAGTATTTGGGAAGACGAAGTGGCAAGAATAGTGGCAATCCAATTTCAAAATCTAGCGGAGATCCACGTTGGTTAAGAAGGTCAAGACTGCAATCCAACCGAATATAATCGAATGCCTTACGGATATCAAGTTTGAATAAGAGTGTTAGATTTTTGCTCATGTGAAGCCTTGTCGCAAGGTTCCTGACCTATAAGAAACTATCGTGGATGATTCTTTTTTTATGAATGCGCTTTGGGAATTTGACACAAGATCATTCATAAAAAGGCCACGTACTGATGTAGGAAGAGCACTTTGGCAACACTGAATTTTTGGGCCAGGGCGAGAGGGGTGGCGACGGAGGTGATCATGTCGTAGCGCCCCTTGAGGTAGGTCGGCCTATGGACGTTCTGGAAGTACCTCTTCTTCTCCACGATCTTCTCCCTCGGCTGGAACCGCGGCTCCGGCTCCGACGACAGCGCCATGCTCTATCGGTAAGCTACAACAAGGTTTGACAAACGATTGATGTTCTCTATTGGAGTAGTTAGCATAAAACCACGATATTGAAGGCTAAAATTTCAAAAACCACGACTTTACGTTTAAATCATAAAAAATCATGATTTTCAAACAAATTGCTAGCAATGTGTACTGATTGTCAAATTCTAGCCGATTAACAGCGATTCTGACAAGCGGGACCCACCTTTAAGAATAACGTGGCAGCGGGCGGCTCGCTTCTGTCGACGGACGTTAACCGACGGGTGGGGAGTTAGTATAAAACCACGACATTGAAGGCAAAATTTTGAAAAACCAGGACTTTACGTTTTAATCGCAAAAAACCACGACTTTTCAGGATTTTTTTTGCATTTCGCACTGATCACGAGTTAAACGCGAATTGACACCGAATCTGATAGGTGAGACCCACCTGTAAGTGCATTGTACCGCGACACATCCATGCCGCCGCCGCCTCTGATAGCACGAGCCTGCGACACTGCCGATGTTGATTCCCTGTTGATATCGAAAGGGATGGCGACGGAGGTGATCATGTCATAGCGCCCCTTGAGGTAGGTCGGCCTGTGGACGTTCTGGAAGTACCTCTTGTTGAATATATAAGCAATTTACCATAAGATTTAATCCGGAATAACCAATAATAAAGCATGATGATAATTGCAGGAATTAATCTAATCATGCATACTAGCAGAATAGACGAACAGATCATATCTAACACAGATAAATAGATCACATCTACTCCAAATGCTAGTACAAGAAACTGTAACAGAAACTGAAATAGGTAGGAGCAGATTGCATATGGTGCTGCAGGAGGATTCACGTTCGTGTTCAGATTCGCGTTCGCGTTGGCACCAGCGTCTTCGGCCATGTCGTCGATGTAGAGGGCGCTGATGTCCGGGAAGAAGTCCTCGTCGGGGAAGGAGTCGTCGGTCGACGTGATGCCGTCAGTAGTCGCGCAGAAGCGCTCCCCAAAAACCTGATCGCCCCTCACCCGTACAGGTTCACAAGAGAAGGGGTTCCAGAGGCCTACTATCCCGTCGTCCGGTGCACGCCGGAAGAGGGGATGGAGAAGGTGTAGCGGCGACGCAAGGCTCTGGAGGCGAGAGATGGGATGTGATACGGTGTGTTTAGGGTTTGCGCCTAAGCCTGCTTATATAGTGCCGGTCGGGTAAGACGTGGGGCGCAGCCCACGTCCGAGTTAGTAACAGCCCACGATCCGAAAAAACCAGAAACGGCTGATAGAAAAATAACTCGCAGTAATTTTTCCGAACAGCAAAAAGATAAGTAAGCTCAGCACCGAGGCACAATTCCGCAAACCGCAGCGCGCGCGTCGTGACGAGGCGAGGCGAGGCGTGGCGAGGCGGGCGGCGGAGTAGGAGGAGCGCGCGTGTAAGTCTCTCCTCTTCTCTCACTTTAGGAGGTAGTAGAACACCACACTATATATATTGGTGCAACTCCCCTCAAACTAGCAAGGTGGGACTAAACTTTGGTGCCATCCCCTGCTAGGCATGAATGGGCCATGAGAATTTCAGAATTTGTATTGGGCTATGGACCAAAGCCCACACCTAAATTCCAACAATCCCCCATAAAGTCTCATTGGCACATCTCATCACATCACATCAATCAGTTCCAGAATATTGTTTATATACCGGTGCGAGGTGGAGACTGTTAAGTTGAACTTCCACTCAGAACTTCATGATATACTAGATTGCAACTTGAATAGTGGACTATGCCTTGAACTACAAGTTTGGTGCGCACTAGTTTCACACAAAGCCTAGACCGATACTAGGCTGCCGCAAGGCTTCCCCGCGGTTTGGAGCTTATGCGTCATACTCCATGGCCTTTCATGAGTTTATTAGAGAGCACCCAACTCCCATAGACTGCGACGTTTGACAGTCAGACTCACATAGGTGTGTTATTCAAAAGATATTCTACAGGACAACATCTTTGCTATAAACAAGCCACTTAGAACACATTAAGATAAATATCAACCTGCCATGCAGAATAGGAGAGTATTGCATCTATATGGAGTGGTAGTATAATGTAAGGATACTCTCCTCCCAGCTGACCAACAGCTTGTCTCCCAATTCTAATTCACGGGATCTCCGATCACATAGAGTGGGTTACCACTATGGACAACTCAAAGTGTGGGTCTCAAACCTATCTCCCTCGATGCATTATCTATCACATTGCGTGATAGACCCTTTGTGAAGGGATCTGCCAGATTTTTAGATGTTTGGATATAATCCAACGCAATAACTCCGGAGTTTCTCAGTTTCCTGACAGACTTCAGTCTCCTCTTCACATATCTTGATGACTTCATATTATCCTTAGAACTGTTTACTTTGATGATCACAGTTTGATTATCACAGTTCATAGGAATTGCGGGTATAGGTTTTTCAACCACAGCCAAGTCCATCAAGAGCTCTCGAAGCCACTCTGCTTCAATAGTGGTTGTGTCTAATGCTGTGAGTTCTGCTTCCATAGTTGACCTCGTTAAGATGGTCTGCTTGCAAGACTTCCAGGAAACAACGCCACCACCAAGCGTAAACACATAACCACTTGTGGCCTTAGTCTCATTAGCATCAGAAATCCAATTTGAGTCACTATACCGTTCAAGTACCCTTGGATACCCAGAGTAGTGAACACCATAGCTCGCAGTGCCACTCAAATAACGCAAAACCCTTTCAAGGGCCTGCCAATGAACATCTCCAGGGTTTGACACAAATTGACTCAACTTGCTAATAGCAAAAGAGATGTCAGGCCTCGTAGCGTTGGCCAAATACATAAGCGAGCCAATAATCTGAGAATATCTCAGCTGATCTTTAGCATCCTTAGGATCTCCCTGATTCTTTCGAACCAACATGCTAGGATCATATGGCGTAGGAGAAGACTTTCAGTCGATGTACCCAAAACGACTCAAGATCTTTTCCACATAGTGAGATTGAAGCATTGTTATCCCACCATCGTCATCTCTCAGTAGCTTGATGTTCAAGATCACATCAGCCACTCCTAGATCTTTCATCTCAAAACAATGAGATAGAAAGTCTTTGACCTCCTTGATAACATCAAGACTAGTCCCGAATATCAGTATATCATCAACATACAGACATAAGATGACTCCCTGGCCCCCACCATGGCGATAGTACACACACTTGTCAGCTTCGTTAACAACAAAGCCTACAGCAGTTAAAGCTCTTTCAAACTTCTCATGCCACTGCTTAGGTGCTTGCTTAAGACCATACAAAGACTTCAGCAACTTACACACCTTTCCTTCTTGACCACCTACCACAAATCCATCCGGCTGATCCATATAAATCTCCTCATCTAACTCTCCATTTAGGAAAGCCATCGTAACGTCCATTTGATGAACGAGAAGACCATGCGAGGCAGCCAGGGATAGTAGTACTCGGATAGTGGTCAATCTGGCCACAGGTGAATAAGTATCAAAGAAGTCTTCGCCTTCTTTCTGGGTATAACCCTTAGCAAAAAGGCGTGCCTTATTCTTCTCAATAGTACCGTCAGGTCTAAGCTTCTTCTTGAACACCCACTTACATCCTACAGGTTTGCACCCATAAGGACGATCAGTAATTTCCCAAGTTCTATTTGCCAAGATGGAATCCATCTCACTGCGAACGGCTTCTTTCCAGTAGTCAGCATCTTGAGATGTATAGGCTTCTGAAATAGAAGTGGGAGTGTCATCCACGAGGTATACAATAAAATCATCGCCAAAGGTCTTTTCAGTCCTCCGTCTCTTACTCCTAGTAGGAGCTTTATTGTTATCCTCCAGAGGATTTTCAGAATGTTCTATCAAAATGGTGGGTTCAGGAATTGTAAATAATTCTTGACTAGATGAACTAGGCATCTCCTGATTTGATGAACTAGACGAACCTTTCATCGGAAAGATGTCCTCAAAGAAAGTCGCATCATTCGACTCCATAATAGTACCAACACGCATGTCAGATACTTCAGATTTTACTATCAAAAATCTATAGCCAATGCTGTGAAACGCATATCCCAGAAGAACACAATCCATGGTTTTTGGTCCAAGCTTTCGCTTCTTGGGTATTGGCAAGTTTACCTTTGCCAAACAACCCCAAGTCCGTAAGTAAGAGAGTTTTAACCTCTTCTTTTCCCATTCCTTAAATGGTGTAATTTCTTTGTTCTTAGTGGGAACACGATTTAGGACATGACACATAATCAAGATCACCTCCCCCCACCATGCCTTGGAAAGACCCAATGTGTCTAACATGGCGTTAACCAAATCAGTTAGAGTATGGTTTTTTCTTTCAGCCACCCCGTTAGATTGGGGTGAGTAGGGAGGCGTCCTCTCATGGATTATACCATGTTCCGCACAAAAAGAATCAAATTCATTGGAAAAGAACTCTCCACCACGATCGGACCTAAGCCGCTTAATCTTTCGATCAAGTTGATTTTCTGCTTCAGCTTTATAGATTTTGAAATAGTTCAAAGTTTCATCTTTAGATTTCAGAAGATACACATAACAGTATCTGGTGGAGTCATCAATTAATGTCATGAAATATTTCTTTCCACCTTTTGTCAACTCACCATTCATCTCACAAAGATCTGAATGTATGAGCTCTAGTGGTGCCAAATCTCTTGCCTCCGCGGTCTTATGAGACTTGCGAGGTTGCTTTGCTTGCACGCACACTTGGCACTTAGAGCCCTTGACATTAGTAAATTTCGGAATTAAACTCATGTTGGCTAGCCGCGTCATGCAACCAAAGTTAATATGACAAAGTTGTGAATGCCAAACATTGGACTCATTATCATTGTAAACATGATTAATAACTTTAGTGCATAAGTCTGACAAAGAAAGGCGGAACAAGCCTCCGCACTCATAGCCTTTCCCAACAAATTATCCATACTTAGAAATTACAACTTTATTGGACTAAAAAACCAACTTAAAACCATCTCGACACAGAAGAGATCCGCTGACGAGATTTTTATTGATGGAGGGAACGTGCTGCACATTCTTCAGCTGTACGGTCTTCCCCGAAGTGAACTTCAGATTTACCATACCAACACCTTGAACAAAAGCACGTGAGCCGTTTCCCATTAGCACGGAGCCAGCTCGTGCGACCATGCCCAGCATCCTTCATATCGGTATCACCAACAACAACATTGGTAGAATTGCCGCTGTTTCCATGTGAACGCTTATCAAAGCATTTAGGGCAGCTAGGAGCCCAATGATTCGGATCACCACATACATGGCAGGATTCTTTCTTCTTATACTCAGTCTTCTTCTTGAAGTTGGTAGTCTGCGAGGCCTTGTTCTTGCCGTCAAACTTTTCCTTGCTCTCAAACTTGTTCTTATTCTTGGACTTGTGGGACTGGAAGTTATTTTTCTGCACCACATATGCACTAGAACTTCCATCAAAGCCTCGAACACGTGTATCCTTTGCTCTCGCCTTTTCCTCAACATGAGGAGAACCAATGAGATCCAAAATGGAAAACTCCTGTCTCTTATGTTTCAGAGAAGTAGCAAAGTTCCTCCATGAAGGAGGAAGCTTGGCAATAATGCCACCGGCCACGAACTTGTCCGGTAAGGTACACTTGAACTGCTCGAGTTTTTTGGCAAGAGACTGTATCTCATGAGCCTGCTCCACAATGGGACAATCATCAGTCATCTTATAATCATAGAATTGCTCCATGATATACAGCTCAGTGCCAGCGTTGGAAACACCAAACTTGGCTTCCAGCGCATCCCATGCATCCTTGCCATTATCAAATGACATATAGGTGTCAACAATGTTGTCACCAAGAATATTGAACAAAGCCCCCATAAACATGGTGTCGACTTTCTGAAAAGCTTCCTCCTGAGCAGGAGAAAGATCTCCCTCAGGTCTGCCAAGAGTGGCACTATAGCAGCCTAGGTTTTTCAACCATAGAACTGCTCTCGTGCACCATCTCTTATAATGGACACCATCAAAGGGAGGCGGCCTGGTAGCCGCGGCCAAACCAGTTGGACTCAGTTGCCTATAATCAGGTTTTTGGATTGTTGAATATATAAGCAATTTACCATAAGATTTAATCCGGAATAACCAATAATAAAGCATGATGATAATTGCAGGAATTAATCTAATCATGCATACTAGCAGAATAGACGAACAGATCACATCTAACACAGATAAACAGATCACATCTACTCCAAACGCTAGTACAAGAAACTGTAACAGAAACTAAAATAGGTAGGAGCAGATTGCATACGGTGCTGCAGGAGGATTCGCGTTCGCGTTTAGATTCGCGTTCGCGTTGGCACCAGCGTCTTCGGCCATGTCGTCGATGTAGAGGGCGCTGATGCCATCAGTAGTCGCACAGAAGCGCTCCCCAAAAATCTGATCGCCCCTCACCCGTACAGGTTCACAAGAGGCAGGGTTCCGGAGGCCTACTGTCCTGTCGTCCGGTGCACGCCGGAAGAGAAGGTGTAGTGGCGGTGCAAGGCTCTGGAGGCGAGAGATGGGATGTGATACGGTGTGTTTAGGGTTTGCGCCTAAGCCTGCTTATATAGCGTTGGTGGGGTAAGACTCGCAGTAATTTTCCCGAACAGCACCGAGGCACAATTCCGCAAACCGCGGCGCACGTGTAAGTCTCTCCTCTTCTCTCACTTTAGGAGGTAGTAGAACATCCCACTATATATATTGGTGCAACTCCCCTCAAACTAGCAATGTGGGACTAAACTTTGGTGCCATCCCCTGCTAGGCATAAATGGGCCATGAGAATTTCAGAATTTGTATTGGGCCATGGACCAAAGCCCACACCCAAATTCCAACACCCCTTCTTCCCCACGATCTTCTCCCTCGGCTGGAACCGCGGCTCCGGCTCCGACGACAGCGCCATGCTCTATTGGTAAGCTACAACAAGTTTTGGCAAACGATTGATGTTCTCTATTGAAAACAGCTGCAGTTAGCAATGGACATATGCTGCGCTTCAGTACCTTTAATACGCGTGGAAAGCCGTCAGCTAGAAACCCCCAGAATGCACTGAAAAGCAGAACTCCTAGTCGTCAGACGTGGAAACCTGCCAGGGCTTTTCAGGCCATTCCGTAAGATCTAACCTGGAACGTTCTACAATTAACAGATATCGTGTGAGAATTGATGAACTTTCCAATATCATAAATTACAATGATCACGCACAGAGAACGGCAGAATGCATATGCTCCTCCAATCTCCAACTGCTTGGCCCAAAAACAGAGGGCGACTTGAGTCTGTTGAGGGATTCAGTAGTATATAGAACAGAACATTGAAATGTGTACCTTCAGGCTTTCTCGTGTGTACCTTCAAGCTTCAGGACGCAACATTGAAATTTGTAAATTAATCAGGTTTGAAAATATTTGAGGTATAGATTGGCAGGTGTACCTTCAAGCTTCAGGACGCAACATTGAAATTTGTAAATTAATCAGGTTTGAAAATATTTGAGGTATAGATTGGCAGGGGCCGCGCGAACGTGTACCCCCTCTATCACAAATTATGACGTCCATTCCCCTTTCAAAAGAGATGGTGAACTAGTGCTCCTCCAAAGTGCAATGTAGGTCACTAATCCAGGCCATGGATCTTCTTGATCACCCATTGACCCCGTCCAGGCAAGTGAGTTTTACGGTAGCACCAGGTGACCTATATAAAGGATCCTGGGACGTTTCTCCCTCTATTTATAAGCAGTATGGGACTAATCATCCAGCTTAGGTCGCTCTCTCAGATATGTCCCTCGTGGCTGACGGGCTGAAAGAACGTCGGGAAGTTGGGCTCCGTGGGCCAACCGGGCCACTCATGCCGAGTCGTCGTCGCATTACTGAGAGGACTCGTTCAGTCTCGACTCTACCTCAGCCACATGAGCCTCGATCTTCTTGTTTCATCATGTTATTACCTAAGCAATGACTAGACAGGTGTATCGGTGAAGTCAGCACCTGGAGTCGATCTACAAATCATGCCCTGGTAGCAGGTAGTCTACCAGGGTGACACAATTAATAAAAGGTCACGCTTAAACTTTCCTGCCACCACCACGGTGTCATATAGATTCAGTCAACTATATGAGAATCAGCAACACACCTATGTTTGGAATGAGTTTGTGATTTTTGATGGAAAGCCTCCCTGCAAACCTAGTACATCGATGCTCTATCTGCCTGTGGATATCGTAGAAGGGGATATGCCATGCCTGAGCTTCAGGGGCTTAACGCGAGCTCTGATTTGACTCTGGTTGTGGAGCATGTGGAACATCATGTGAAGATGGACGTGGCTGTGACCTTGAGCTCGCCTGAGAAATCTGATGTGGCTTCCACATCTATTCCACCTCCGCCGCCACAAAATCCTGATGCTCTTTTTGCAGAAGAGATTTGTGACTTGCTTAGCAAATTGGATGTTGCCATTCCTTGACTTGGAAGGTCGATTGCTTGCCTCTGAACAGGGACGCCAATCAAGGAAAAAATCAAGAAGGTGGGTGGTGGCCCTCGAAACGGCATTCGGAAGAAGTCCTTGGATGCAAAGACAACAAGAGTGCCACCACTGGAAAGGCGCCGATGGCTACTTGATGGATGATCCTTGGTTTCTTATCTCGTGCAACTAATTCGCGTTGTCTTGTGCCTTTGGTGTTGTCCATCCCTTTTTATTGAGGTGTTACTCTATTGGGTTGTTCAGTTGTAAGGGATGGTAGTTGCGGTGTGTTAGAGAGTTCGTTGGGTTGCCTTTGTTGGCTTGGTTTGTGTGTTTATATCGGGGTTTCCCTAGTTTTTTGTAAATTAACCGGACAATTTTCTCCTTCTTAGTTAAATGATTGGGGCAAAAAAAATTACCCCTGTTTCAAAAAAATAGAAGGGGATATTCTAGCATCTTCTGACAGTAGTGCCCCCGTTGTTATGTTAGATATGTCCATGCATCTGGAGGGTTTGTGACGAGGGTTAAACTCGACAAATATCCTAGATGAAGGACTTAGGATCGGGGAGATAGGGCGTCGGATGAACTCGAAGGTAAACTCAGTCAAACAAGGTGGCTATGAAAGTAAATGTGGGTGTTAAACCTGGCTTGCTTTCAATCTGTCCCACACCATCCCCTCCTGGCCCCTATATATAGGTGGCCAGGTCTTGAGGATCGGGTGGGATCCGACACAGATTACAATATAGATATACGATATGAACTCGTATTTCGACTAGTATTATAATTGGGCCTAGCCTAACGGGCCTCAGGGGTACTCAACTGATGGGCTCTATTATCTATACCCTTGTCAGTAGCTCCCGAGATTCTACCAAAATTGCAGATTCGGGTTGAATCTCAGATCTTCAATTCTTCGACTTGATCAATATTTGACTTCTTCAAATCTTCGACTTGGTCTTTCGACTTTTATTTATGGTATCTCGCAAGGGGTTTTGATGAACAAGCCTGACAACTCTAACGGATCAAGAGGCCAGTTAACTGCCGGAACAGATACTTGTCACCTACTTCAAATTCAATCCCCTTGGACTTGAATTCGGGAAACCGGTCAAACTCATTCTTTTGCCGCATTTAGGACTTACAAAAAATGGATCCTAGTGGTTCTCAGGGTACCTAGTGCGTCCACCAGGATTTTTCTTCGCGTCATAGACACAGATACATACTAGCAGAGCGCATCCATGTGCATATACCGGGCCACACAGGACGGATTCTGGGATCTTACCTTCGTGATATATTTCAATTACGGCATTCGAGTTTTATCGCGATGACACAACTCGAGAATCATATGTCGCAGCCTTGTTTGACTGTTCTAACGTGTCAAATATTCGGGTTATTCCACCTTAATTGATAAAACTCCCTCCCGATGGTAGTAGTGATATCTTCGAAGTCTCTTCTGCATCCTTTCCTCTATTGTTCATTATAAAACATCGCCGGGTGCGCGCCCAGCGCTCCCGATGGGAGTAGCCCCCGAGGCTATAGTCGAAAAAACTTATTTTGAGTATAGGCTCAAAGACAATGTGTCTTCTTTCATGAGATCATATCGTGACTCAATAATATCGTCGGGTGCGCGCCCAACGCTCCCGATGGTAGTAGCCCCCGAGGCTATAGTCGAATATTTTTGGGTATAGACTCAAAGAATGATTTCTCCTTTACCGGACTTAATTTTTCATCGGCTTCCTTGACCTTCTCTTATACAAATTCGCCTTATCGAACCACCTTTGGAATGTTGATCTTACTAGTGTCCACTGCTATCATAGTCTTCACTTCTCGTTACCCGCATATTTGTGATGTCACTAATACAATTAATCTATTTGTAATTATCTCTTGGTTTTGACCGTTACCCATGGGCAGTGCGGTAATTTCGAAATTTCTCTGCCCGTTAGTGGGCTACCATTTCCGCTCCTTGCGCCACGTCTCAGCCCACGTTCCGTTACCTGGAAGCTATATAAGGGGAGAGTGGGGAAAATCACTGTTTACCAGTTCATTGCTTCCGCCGCCGCTGCCATTGTTGCAATCTTTGCGTACCTCTAACCTCCTGCATAGCCCCCCTACGCAAATCATAGATGCGCGTGAAGCATCTGGCGCAGAAGAATAAGATGACCAAGGGGAAGACTCCGAACACCGCGACCAGCTGGGTGCCTTCTGTCTTCACACAGAAGGATCTGAACAAGGCCCGAGCTGATGGCCTCGTCTCTGATGAAGATCAGGTCATCTTCCCTAGCACCAAACGGATCCCCAAGCCCAGAGATGGCTTTCGGGTGATGTTTTTCGCCTTTCTTTTGCATGGTCTTTCCTTTCCTGCCCACGAGTTCCTTCGTGGGCTTCTTTTCGTTTATGGTGTGCAGCTTTATCAGCTCACACCAAATTCCATCCTGCATATTGCTTGCTTCATAACTCTTTGTGAGTCGTTTCTGGGGATTGATCCCCACTTTCTTCTTTGGAGATCCCTTTTTTAGCTCCGCCCCAGTGTCTCATTATCGAAGAAACCCGAACTGGGTGGGGCTTGTATCTCTGTCCGTGGTGAATCGTAGTACTTGGAATTTTCCATGGCTGCCTCGGTACAAGGTTGGAGGACTAAGTGGTTTTACATCAAAGACCGAAAGATTTCTTCGTCCGACAAATATGGCATTGCTCCATTTGATGCCTCCCAAGAATTAAAGAAATTGGCCTCGTGGGATTCGCCTCCCACGGAAGCTGAGATGGAGGAAATCAAGCCGCTTCTAGCCCGCATCCAAGAGCTGAAGGGTGGTAGAGGAGGTGCACTTTCAGGTACTCAACTCATGGCGTTTTTCCTGTAACGTCGAGTTCAATCCCTGCAGCATCGTCTCTCCAAGTTGTAGACATTTTCCGGCTTGGAGGATCCTTCTCAAATATCCGAAGATCTTATGGAGAAGAAGGATCTCGATAAGCGTGTGAGAGCCCTTACTACTCTCACCAAGGATCATGAAGTTGCAGATTTAGCCGCTAGCTACTTCGACTTCGAGCATCCCTTGCCTGCAGTATGCTTTACTGTCTTTACATGCCTTGTTTTTCTCTTATCATTGTTCGCCTTGTAACTTTCGGGTTATTTTTCTTTTCAGGATCATCGTCTTCTTGTTTCTCGCCCTCCTCTCCCAGAGGGAGGGGCCATTCCACATGTGCATGTTTTCGTGGCCTCCGAAGCCCCCGAGTCTGAGGACAGCCAAGATGGAGACGAAGGCGAAGATTCGCTGGAAAGGACCAGCTTAACGACATCACCTCCTCCTGCGCTTTCTGAAGATCTTGGTGTTGACAAGAAGAGGAAGCGCGTCGAAGAGTTTACTTCCTCGAGTGCCTCCGCTCATAGAACTGTGGCCGGGGAAACTTTCGCGCCAGAGGACGACGGAGAGCTCTTTGATCTCATGGACTCGTGAGTGTCCTTCTGCTTGTTTTCATATACTATCTTTTTCCTATCGACTTCAATAAATGACTTTACCTTTTGCTCCTTTTCTCAGTGACAAGGAGAACCCGAAAAGATTTGCTGCTGCTCCTATCACTGATACTCCTGTTATCAACGAGCCACCGTCACAAGAGGTCGTTCTAGCAGCGAAATCTCCAAAAGCTTCGAAGAAGCCTATGAAGAAGGTGGTCATTGTTCGTAGTTCTTATCGCTTGAAGAAATCATCCGACGCTGGTGCTACTCTTGAGGCCCATCAGTCCACAAGCTCCTCCGACGATGTGCGTGAATATACTGATATTTTTACTTCTGCTTTTGCGTGTTGATACTCACGTCCTTTTTTCTGGACAGAACTTGATGAAGAAATTTGTCGCCTTGGGCAACGAATGTGTCGAGTACCTGAAAGCTGTTAAGGCCTCCGAAGGTAAATTTCTTTTCCTATATTTGTTTGTCTTGTATGCCTTTCTTTGCTTCTTTGCTTGACTTTTCTTTCCTCTTTGATGAACTGCAGATGCTCTAGCAACAGCCAATGCTCGCATTTCGTCACTGGAAGCTGAACTCGAAGCTTCCAGGAAAGCTTTTGATGCGGCCACTGCTGCCAAGGTTAATACTGAGAAGTCTACTAAATCAGCACTGGCTAAGGCGAAGAAAGTAGAAAAGGCCCTGACTGATGCTAACAAGGAGCACCTCCAGTGAGAGCAGGCCGTGGCTGAGTGGCTGAATACGATGTCTGCTGCTGCTGGAGGTACATACTATACCTTTCTTTCCTTTTGCTAATTTGCTCACTCTCTTACGCTTGCTGATGTATTCATTTTCTGCTTTTTTTGTTTCCTTGGTTTTGCAGAATATACTGAAGTGTCTGCGTCAACTTTGCAACCAGACGACGATCCTCTTTTGGCTGTCGTTAGCTTGCTAGAAGTGAACTGGATATCCATCCAGGAAATCTTTGAGTTGGTTAGCCGCGCGCTTACGCGGATCTTCGTCGGGTTGTGGCCCAAGCGAAAGGCGGAGGTGCCAGATTTTAAGAAGCTTGCCAAGGCCTTCGATACCCCTGACGACCCCATACTTGTTATGAAGGGCCTCTCCTTGAAGCGAGGTGCCGAGGGGGCCATTGCGTTTTCGTATGCACATGGTGAGGAGGTTAACTGGGAGAAGGTGAGCTCTTCCCACGGCCGTCCCCGTTTGGAGCTGAAGGCCTTCTTCGAGAAGGCGAAAAAGTATGCGCCAGGCATTGTGTCAATGATTTCTCCTTTGGCGGCTTCCGCGACCGGTACTATGCCAATTTCTTCAACTCCGGCGACAAGTGGATCTGTGCCTCCTCCCGATGCTGGTGCTATGTTTGCTACGCCTACTTCTGCTGCGGATCGTGAGGCCGAGGTGGCGTAGACTTGGCCTCCTTTTGTAATTTTTAGTTTTATTCTGATGTAGCAAACTCTTAGTTGCGTGTAGCCCGAGAACTTTAGTCAGAGGGCTTGCACTTTTGTAAATATTTCCTCTTTTGCAAGATGTCGTGTTCGGTTTAGCTTCTGAGATGCTTCTCTTTTCTTTTCTTTTGGCTTCCAGCCTGTGCGTGCTGGTGGATTATCGGGTCGCGATCAGGCTCCATCTCCTGCCGATGTTTTCGACTCCAGAGCTTCATCGCCTCCTCGTCCTTCTTGCCGATATGCTGAGTATTCCTCAAGGATTTCAGACCTTGAGAGCCGCTTGTCTTTGGCAAAACACCAAGCGCAGATGGCTATGGATAAAGCCAGCAAATCTTGCGGTTTTATGAAGCAGATATCCATACTCGAGGATAAGGTGTCGGGTCTGATGGCTAGAGTTGTTCATCTGGAGGAGTGCGACTCCTTTCTCGTTGGTATTGTCGAATCTGCTTGCGAGTTGCTATGATGTAAGTTTTCCTGCCACTTTCCTTTCCCTTTTCTACTCCAATTCTACTGGCCAATGACTTTTATTGTTGTAGGTACTTGCTTGGACTTCGTTGGTGAAACTCGCCGTATTTCTGAACGGATCGCGGCTCTTGAGAGATCATCAGAGGGAGTCGAAAGTTTCTGGTCTGATCCCCGGCGCCGTAGTGCTATTGTGCTTCTCCAAGATCGTGCTCAGCACATTGGAGAAGCAGTTGATGGTTGTCGAAGATCTCTGACTACTATGCACTCCATGATGCTTCCTCGTAACCCTCTTCCTGGAACTTTTCTGCAGCTGCTTGCTGTTTTTAGATCTACTCAGCGAATTCATCATCTGATAGAACTTAATTTAGTGGCTGGTGCTAATTTTGCACTTGGTTGGACACGTAAGTGGCACCCGAGACTTAATTTTATTTCCATGTCACTAAGCTTGCCTTCAGGGGGAGCTCAGCTGCGAGTTCATATGGATGCCACCCTTCAACCAGCGAGGACGCTTATAGCTAGGTTGCTTCAGGAGGATGCTGCGTTTTTCTGCGAGCATCACTATTTAGATCCTTTGGGCGTAGATGATTCTGATCAGCCACTGATGTGACGTTTGTATTTGTTCTTGTGTGTATAATGCAAGAGTTTTTGTTTTCTAACTTTTTGTGTCAGAAGTTTTATCCTCAGAGCATTGCACTTTGTGTGTATGTTGGTGCGCTTGCCGCAACTTTTGAAGACACGTAAACTCAAATAAGAGGAACTTTTGTCTTTTATTTATGCATATAATGTAAGATACATGGGATAACCCAAGAGATCCGGCCAATGACCTGTGTTCTGGATCAAGAGGGTATTGCCCTGAATAACTCATGGCTTTTACAGCCTTATTTTCCTACTTTACTTATTTGTCTATCTTGTCGCCTATGTCGCTTGAGTCTTCTCTTCTTCTTCTGTAGACTTCTCTTGCTCTGGTAGCTGTACCCAAGGTTTCTTTACTTCTGGTTCCTTGGAGTTTCCTTCGAGTTGCTGCGTGACTCCTGTAGTCGTGCTTTTTGTTTTGTAGTTAGGTTCCCCGTAGCTTGCCATCATGCCGAAGTTTTGGGCCATCTTGTGAAATTCTTTGTTGCAGAGATCTGATAACTCGAAGCTTCCTTTGACTGTAATAATTCCTTTGGGTCCTGGCATTTTTAGTACCAGGTAAGTGTAATGAGGTACTGCCATGAATCGCGAAAACACGGGTCGCCCGAGAATCGCATGATATTGTGATGGCCAGTCCATGACTTCGAAGTCGAGTTTCTCCCTTCTGTAATTTTGCTGATTTCCGAAGCAAACGTTGAGTGCTATTCGACCAAGTGGATAATTAGCACTCCCTGGAACTATTCCGTGAAAGGAGCAATCAGTTGGCTTTAGGAACTCCAATGAAATGTGCATTGCCCGTTGGGTTTTTGCGTAGATTAAGTTTATCCCACTTACTGCATCCATAAATATTCTGTCGACATCGTACGTCCCTATTTGAGCTTTGAGTACCAAGGGCGCGTTTCCTGGCCGAGGTGCTGTTATTAGATAATCGTCTCTGCTGAATTCTATGGGTTGCTCTGACCAATGAAGATATTCCATTGTTGTTGGAGGTGAAGTTATTGCGAGGTTGACTCATCGAGTTATGATTTTCTCCTCTTTGTTCGACTTGGGCACTGGCTGTATCATTGCTGTAATGTGCCCTTTAGATGGAACATATCCTTCGTCGTTGTCGCATCCCTGGTTTGATTGATCTTGGCCCTTGGGAGCTCCACTGTTTCCTTGTTGGGTTGCAGGTGCGTTGCTTGTGTTTCCTTCGTATCCCTGCCATTTTGCCTCGGCTTGCTTGCTGAGTGCTGCTTCTTGTAATTTCAAGAACGTAGTGCAATCTTTCATTGCGTGTCTGGATACTTGTTTCCCATCGACAAACACAGAGTGGATATGACATGGTCTATTGAGCATATCTTCTGGTGATGGGTTGTACTCTCTGAATTCCCTTGGCGGAAACTTTTTGTAATCTTCTTTGCCATAGCTGGGTATCCCAAACTTTTACGATCGTTGCCTTGGTAGCTGTTATCTTTATATCCTGCGGCTACTTGGCTGTGAGAGCTGTAATTATCGTAATTGCGGGATCTTCTCCTTTGGCCTCCATATCTATTTCCTCTATCGTCCTCTAGTGATCGCGTGCGTTTATTGTTGCACGCATCTTCTCCATCTGCAAATCTGTTTGCCACATCCATTAGATCTTATACTATTTTTGGCTTGATTCTGCCCATCTCTTCGATTAGGTCTCCTCGTCGTAACCCGACTATGAATGCGTCTATTGCTCTTTCATCCGAGACTTTGACTGCCGAATTTTTGATTATACTCCACCTTTGGATATATGCTCTTAATGTCTCCCCGCGTTGCTGCACACAGGCTTTGACTTCTTCTATGGATGCTGGCCGCTTATATGTCGACTTGAAGTTACTCATAAATTGTTTTGTGAGCTCCTCCCAGCTTCCAATTGTTTCCTTTTCTGGTTTGCTTAACCATGACCTTGCTGCACCGGTGAGGTGTAATTGCAAACTTTGCATTGTCGTTTCCCTTGTTCCTCCTAATAGTTTTACTGCTTGTAGATAGTCTGAAAGCCATGATTGTGGCTCCTGAGATCCGTCGTACTTTTGTTGATCATGGGGTAATTTGAAACCTTTGGGTACTGGCGTGATGCGAACCCTACGGGTAAAGCATGGCGCCCCCATCTCCTTTTCATCGTTTTCGTAGTCATATGTTCTGTTGGGGGTTCTGGATCGTCGGGTTCCTTTGTTCTTTGGACTGTTGTATCGTCCTGGTGATGGCGTCCTAGATCGGTGACTTCTACTTCTGTGCCGAGGACTGTTGTGATGGCGTGGTGATCTTGGTTTATGGGTTCCTTTGTTGCGATATGCCTCATCCCCTTTTGCTGATAATTTGTTGCCTACCATCTTCAATCCATTTAACGCTGCGCGGTGCATATGTTCCCTCGGGTCTCCTGGATTTGGTCGTATTGTGTGCAAGTATGCTTGAGCTGCCACCAATGCTGCTTCAGGAGTTTTTGGTATAATGTTTCCTTGCTCGTCGACCGATAGGAAGGACGAGTCGAGGTTTTTTTGAGATACTTTGCCTTTCTGAGTACTCGAGATTTTCATATCTTGATCCATGTCGATGATGCCTTCTGTTTTTGTACGATGCATCACTGCGTGCTTTGTGAGCAGCGTCGCTTGCTGCAATGGCTGAGTCCTTTCTTTTCTGTATTTCAATCCTCTCCTTTGCTAATTGCTTCGCCTGCTGCCTTAGGGCGTAATGGTATCCCAAAAGCATGTTTTGGCTGGAATTTGTTGGTATTGGCGTGCCGTGCTCCACGGCTATCTTGATTGTTCTCCACTCCTCGACTGATAGTCAAACTTTCTCCCTTGTTGCGAGGGAGTCAGCGGTTTCTCCTTCTGCTAAGTGATTTGCCCCTCTGTTTATGTTTGCTGGATTAAGCACTAGGTTGTTGTTGTCGTCGAGCTCTTCTGAATTGTTTCCTGTGATGGCGAGTATCTGGTATTGATTGTTGAGTTTGTTGTTGTGACTTGAGAAGATCGAATTGTCATCTTCAGAAAGTTCTAATCCCGTCTTCCAGGTATCTGTTGATTGATCTGAGGTGTCGTCGTGGCAGATCATGAGATCTTTGAGTTGCACTTCTAAGTCAAAATTCTCCATGGTTTCGTCGCCTCCTGCGATTTTTCCTTCTTCTGCTTCTGCCAAGCTGACCGGCGAGTTTACCTCGCTGGAAGAGCCTTCTGATGATTCCGATATTGCTACTGTTTCGGGCTTACTTGCCGACGGACCCGATTTCGTCAGATTTGAAAGGCGAATTGAACCTAGTGATCCGACGCGAAAGCTTAGACTTCCGATCGTTAAATCCATATCTTGATCCATATTCTTGAATACTTGCGAGAAACTTGACTGGTGAGGTTGAAAATCGACGGTTCCGAAAGGTATCTGAATTTCGTCAACTTGCGGATTGCTGTTGGCTAAAAGCGAAAAAGCCGTCGAGTTCATGACTCCAACGCCCAGGATCCCCACGGTCGGCGCCAATTGACGAGGGTTAAACTCGACAAATATCCTAGATGAAGGACTTAGGATCGGGGAGATAGGGCGTCGGATGAACTCGAGGGTAAACTCAGTCAAACAAGGTGGCTATGAAAGTAAACGTGGATATTAAACCTGGCTTGCTTTCAATCTGTCCCACACCGTCCCCTCCTGGCCCCTATATATAGGTGGCTAGGTCTCGAGGATCGGGTGGGATCCGACACAGATTACAATATCGATATATGACATGAACTCGTATTTCGACTAGTATTATAATTGGGCCTAGCCTAACGGGCCTCAGAGGTACTCAACTGACGGACTCTATTATCTATACCCTTGTCAGTTTGTCAAAAGGCAATTCATGATTTTTTTTGAAATATTGACAAAATATTTGCCCCACTAGATTAATTAAGATAGGAATTTTAAAAAATAGCAATATTGCAAGAAAGTCTTAATCTCCTCGAATTAAATTGCTCATGTGCCCAAATGCCCGCTAGCACCCATAGCTCTTTCCTAAAATAACCAAAGGCGTGAATGCTTATTTTAAAATCCCGCACAGTGTGTTCATTCAATATCTCTTAAGAAGCTAACAGAAGCCAAGTAATTCCTTTCACTCTGTCATGATGGGCCACCATTTGGGGATTGATTGCGTGGAACAAGTATCAAGGTTGATGAAATGATGTCCAAGCTAATTTTGTATGAGGCCCCAACGCCTTAGGGTGTATCGACAATGAACATAAACATCTAAAAAAGACAATGAGCAAAAAGGTGGTCAGTCAATTCCAGCACTCTCTTGCAAAGGGTTAAAACTCCCGAATTGGTTATCCCCTCTTTTGAATGGGGCCAGTGGTCCAAAGTCTATTTTAAAAAGCTAACCAAGTGAAGGACTTGATCTTGGGAGGGGCCCAAATCTTCTCAACCAAAGAACATGTAGGCGACGGGGTGGCCCAAAATTTTGTGCCTCGTATGTGAAAGTAGCAATGTAATTCCCACTTGCGGTTAAGTTCCAAGTGATCTTGTCCATCACATCATCTTAAGGGATTGATTTCTTGAGGTTGGGACCACAGAGTAAAAAATTATCGGATGTGTTCCATACTGAAGGCCACGATCATATTTATTTTGGAAATCCATGCATCATTATTTAGAGCTTGCTTGACCTTCCATTTCTTTCTCGTAGAGATCTTGAATATAAGTAGGGCTATGCCTTTAGATGTTTTATCATCGAGCAAAGGGGTCGTGAATCATATGAAGCCCATGGGAGGTGGCAAGAATTTGGTGAGTGGGTCGATGGCGAGGACGAAGTGTATTGGTGAAAGGGAGTCTCCTTGACGTAATCCACTGCCGGGCTTAATAGGAAGGCCGGCCACACCATTGAGAAGTATCGGGAAGACGAAGTAGCGAGAAAAGTGGCGATCCAATTTCAAAATCTAGCGGATATGCACGTTGGTTAAGAAAGTCAAGACTGCAATCCAACCAAATAGAATCAAATGCCTTACAGATATCAAGTTTGGATAAGCGTGTTGGAGTTTGCTTTTGTGAAGCCTTGTCCCAAGGTTCTTGAGCTATAAGAAACTGTCGTGGATGCTTCTTTTTTATGAATGCGCTTTGGGAGTTTGCCACAAGATCATTCATAAAAGGCCACTAACGTAGGGAGAGCACTTTTGCAACACTGATTTTTTCAGAGCCCTTGTTCGCACATCTTTTCATCACAAGTTACCTCTCAGACCTTCTGAAGATTGAGAAGCCAAAGCTGCAAAGAACAGTGCCTACATCGACAAGAAACACTCGTACTTGGTTAGCAAAATTATGGTAGATTGTGCAGTTGCACGGGCTGCTAATCATGGTACAATTGGATTAGTATGCAGAATCCACGAAGGCATATTTATGGTTGTTTGGGCTTCTGTTTGTCCCAGTATTATTGTCTTGGAAACCCTAGCATGCAGGGAAGCTTTGGCCCTTCATGAAGATCTGAACATAAGGCTACAATGTTTATATCAGTTTGTTTTATTCATGAAGGAAGGTACCTCAACACAGAGGCCCAATCTTGCTCATGCAGCGACTTCTGATTGAATTCTATTAGTTTTAAATTCAAAAAGTTAAACAAATTTAAATATTTATGAATTGGTATATTAATTTAAAATTTAAAAGTTAAACAAAGAAATATTTTATCTATGAATTGGCAAGGGCCGGCGAACGTATACCCCTTTGTTACAAATTATGAAATGTATCCATTCTCTTACAAGAGAAGATGGTGGACTAGGTAGTCCTCCTGAGTGCAATGAAGACCACTAATCTAGGCCATGTGTCTTCTTGATCACCCATAGACCATGTCGAGGTAAGTATGTTTCCTAAGTACACCTGTGCCTTATATGTAGCCTCTTGTGGTGAGTCTCGTTGTGTTAACGAGCGGTACGGACTAAACATATAGTCTAGTTTTCTATTGCCAAGCTAAGAGAACCTCTAAACAGATGATGTAAAATAGGAGAGGTGCCCAAAAACTATGTTTTACATCATCTAGGAAAAAAAGTTTTCAACGAATGTCCTAAAACATTTTAGTGTCTTAAATTTTTTTGGGGGCAGCCCTAAATTTCCTACCATTTATGCAAATTTCCATCACCGGCTGGCTACCGCAATTTTTTTTGCAACACGCGCGTGAAGCCAACAAACGCGCAGAAGTTCCATTCCATTTCCCCGCTGCACGCCTCCCAGCTACCCCTGACCAGCCGCCGACAAGACATTGAGAAGCACCACCATAAATCGGCTCCGCCGTAGCTCCATCGTCTCGTACGCCCCTCCATCGTCATGTATGTCGCTCCTCCGCCCCTCTCACCGCTCCCCTCTGCCGTGGAGGATGGTTGTGCCATCCCAGCAGCCGATCTAAATCAGGCGACACTGTGTTGCAATTTTCACTTCTTGTCGCATCACCGACGGTCCTCTGGCCCGCCTACATCGATGTCGCTGGTCTTGGAGGAGCCGTCCCATGAACCCACGACCCGCCGCTGTCCTCCTATCTGCTAGGGTTGTGTCACATGACCGTGGCCCGATTTAGAGCCACCGTTGTCCACCGAATTGCTTCAACTTAGGAGAAGCAGCCGTCGACCTATGTTGTTGACTCCTCTCGCCCAAGCAGCGACCAGCGCAACTCTTGCTCGACCATGTTGCTGTTGTTGTTGTTGTTGTTGATGTTGCTATTGTTTTTGTTGTTTGGTACTAGAGTTTTTGTGGAGATTAGTAAGGATAATTCCCACCAAACTCTAGTAGATTGTGGATGGGATTTTATCGGGATTCGGTGAAGGTAGGGGGTTCACCCTATACTGTAGAAGATTATCCCCAATAATCCCCACAAAAACTCAAAGCCTTACTAGTTTCTTACTTGCAATCATCCAATAGACCAACCTCATAAACTTTATCCAGTTTTACATCATCTATTAGAGATGCTCTAAACATCGAGCTTATATGACGTGTTACCATATTTTCTATCTAGATAGATGTGGGCCGATGGGCTAAACAACCATCGGAAGTTGGGCTTGTTAGGCCAACCAACCAATCCTGACCGAGTCTCAATAATTCTTGAGCGATGCTCAAAGATAGCAAAATAGCATCCAACTTTTTTATATTAAATAAAAGGAGCAGCCGATATTTATATGAAGAAGACAAGTGCAAATACTTTTTTATCTGGGAGCTTGTCTGGTTTGCTTGCAACTCTGTCCTTAAGCCAAGTAGCCTAACTGCGGTTAATCGGGACGGCCCTATGAGTGCCAATACGATATCACTATCCAACTTAGCAGACACGTTTCAAAAACAAATAAATCCAACTTAGTGATGCATCAAAATGCAAATCTCGCAGCTGGCGCTGAACAAATAATAGCAGAAGATCTGGTACGAACTTCCGTAAGAAAGAACATTGGTCTGGTAAGAACATTGATCTGGTAAGATTTGTTGTCTAATCAGGATCCTCCTACAACCGACACCACAAATTATTTGCAGGCAGCTGGATTCGTTCTACATTGGTAAGGTTGGAATGATGCTGTTGATAACCAAAGTTCAACAGAACAAAGCAACACCCAATCTTTTGATGAAGAGAAGAAAGTATAAATTCAATCAAATATTTTGAATTGAATTGCAGGGGCCGCGGCGCCGCGGTACCCCCTCTACCAAAAATTACGATGTCCACGCTCCCACAAGAGGAGAATGGTAGAGTAGCGCTCCTCCCAAGTGCAATGGAGGCCACTAATCTAAGCCACGGGTGCTCCTTTTCCACCCATTGACCCCATCCAATTGGAGCTCCAAGTTCTAAGGTAGCGCTAGGTGCCACATATAAAGGCTCCTCCTAAGCCCTCGCTCTGTCAACAAGCGGTACGGGACTAAACATCAAGGTTAGATCGCTCGGACGTGTTCCTAAAAACTTCCCATACGTCTTTCCTAGCTGCGGGACGACAGGCTAGAAGTTGGGCTTTTCGGGCCGAACTGTGCTGTACTGGAGCCCAGCCTTTCTGCACTTAATTTGTTCTTGAAAAAACCGCGCTTAATTTTTTTCCCTGTAAACTGCAGTTTTTTTTTTTTTGACACGTGTAAACTGCAGTTGATTATTCAGAAAAACCAAAAACGGTGAAGTTCAGATGTTAGTTGGGACAGCTACATCAGTGTCAATACAATAACAGTTTATCCTCCGAGCAGATGCAGCTATCCAAGTAACAGACAAATCAGACTGCTGGCTCCAAACAAATAGTTGCAGATTATCTGGTACGAACCCGCCCGCGCTCGAAAACTATACAAAAAGGAAACAATGAGCTGGTATGAACCTCCTCCCAGAAAACAAAGCAAAAAAAACAGTGATCTGGTATGAACCGCTATCTGATCAGCATCTACAACATCACATCGATCCCATAGAAAAACAGCAGCACTAGTTTAACCGGGTCAACCCTACCAATCATGCCACACGAGCCGCGATTGTTTAACCAAGTTGGCCACGCAACAACTCGACAAATGTATCGCGGAAGTCAGCAGCCGGGATCGATCCATTTGTCTCGCCCTGTCCTGGCAGCAGCTAGCTAGCTATAGCTGGAGTAATCGGCAGCGGTGACGCGAGAGATCACGCTGAAATTTCCTGCGCCACCACCACCCGGGTTCCCGATGGCTTACGCCACCGGCCGGAGGCTTGGACTAAACAACTCCGCCGGGTAGCCAATCATGATCCGGCGAGGTTTTCTTTTGTAGCAGGTAAGCTGTTCGAGAAATTACAGCGACCTGATCGCATATCCTCGCGATCAAGGGCTCCGCACGTCGCTGTCGACTTGGAAAACTCGCCTTCTAAGACTGACCTATCCCTTGCGTTCAAGTCTCCGATCGATCCTGCTGGAATCCCATTGCACTCAATAATTAACCCATAAAATACCATGTCTTAGATTACCCTGACGAATGGATTTCTATGTAATGTGCGTGCGTGAGTCTCTGACACGACGCATTTTGATTGATTGAGAGTTAAGATGAAGCTGTCAGGGAGCACTAATAATCCATCCATTTGGTCCCTATCCACTCTGAGGCTTGTTCTGTTTTGCCTCCCTTTTTAAGGTCCTCCTCCCTTTCCATCATCGCAAAGAGAGACAAACCTTCCTCCGAAGTCTCAAGTCTCAGTTGTCCTACTCATCTCTCTGTCCTCTTCAGCCAGCTCCCTCAAGAGAAAGCAAAAGAATCAGGTTCTGGTGATGGAGGGCCTCATCCCGTTCATCTACAGGGCCGTGGCGCAGTACAGGAAGGAAGGGCAGGTCTCCTTCGGTGACCTCTTCTTCGACGAGCCATCCCCGTCGTCACCGACCTCGTGCTACTTTCGCCTCCCCGGAGACTCCGGCCGGCACCAGCTGTTCACCCAGACGTCGTCGGCCGACTCCAGTGTGGTCGGAGCGGCGCGGCGGTCTCCGCCCCACCGTCGGCGCACCCTGGAGCACGGAGCATGGTGACCAATTGAAAGGAAAGTAGCAAGGCAAGAAAAAAGCAACCAAAGCAAAGAAGTCAAGACTTTCCTAGGTTCGTCGTACGTACTGTACATGCAGATACGATGCTGATTGCTGAGCAACTGCAATTACAAGCTGCAGACTGCAGTTTATGCGTCGAATATTTTCTTTCAGCTTGTTCTCACTGTCAACTGTGAATATGGGATGCAGGCCCTCCGAAGGAGGCTTGTAAATGTGTAATATTGCAATAAAAGCGTGTACATGTACAAAGGGTTGTAGTCGCAAACATGTCTGCCTGCAAAAACTCCAAAAGAACTGAGTTCGTGGTGTCAAGCATCAAAATTGCCGATTGTGTTATTCTTCAGTTAATCTTTTCATCTCAAAGAAAAAAAAACAGGTTTTTCAGTTCAGAATGAGAATAAGAATAACTTTCTGACCAATAAAAATAATAACTTTTCTAGCATGGACATTCTGTGCTAGTCCATAATACATTACAAGGAAAAAAATGCCCCACCTAGGCATGTACAATGCAAGGTGTTTACATGTGACCGGTGTGAGTGCTTAAAGAGAGAGAATATTGTCACATCGTTAATCACCTACAAAAATTGAGAGCTCCCTTTGATCCATATTACTTCTCGCTAATATGGATGTATCTAGTTAAATTAAGTGTCTAGATATATCTATACTAGCAATAAATAATATGATCTGGAGGGAGTAACTCATTCGATGCAAGGTGCTTACCAGCTTCAGAGCAAGTACAATAGAGCCTAGTCAGCTGACTATAAGGATTAAAATAGTATATTTATGCTTAGTTGGAGGAGAGAGAATATGAGAGAGAAGGGGAGTGGGCTCTCATATAAGAGCTAGCTATAACACGTGCTCCTATGAGCTTTGTGAGAGTGTCAAGTGGGCCATACAACCATAAAGTAGTATACTTTTTTTGTTAGCTATTGTACATGTTGACTATAAGACTGGCTATAGATGACGTGGCAATGTCTTATAGCCACCTGCTGGCTATACTATTGCTCTTGCTCTCATGAGTGAAATAACCACACCTTTTTTGGTGCTTTTAATGCCTACCGTTAACAAATGTCTTCCACTTGGACCACTTAAATTTTAATATGTGCTCAATTCTTATTTTCCTTTTCTGCTGCCATATTAGTTTTGTCTTGTGAGTACATTGTTTCTTGACAACTACTCCCTCCGTTCCAAAATATAAGATGTTTTAGCCTTATGTATATTTTTAGTGTGTAGGTTCACTTATTTTGCTCCTAACTTATACACTAAGAGATGTATAGATACATAGTATCACAACAAGGCTAAAACATCTTATATTTGGAACGGATGGAGTATAAGTGAGCATGGAGAAAAATTAGGTAAAATGACTTATAAAACCAAAAACATACATGGCATGTACCAATTTCACCGTTTCCGGTGTTGTTCAATAGATTTTAAAAAAGGGGGGTGTGGATTGCTGTATCAAGTTCCTATAATGTTGCATCGCCATATCAGTGGAAAAAGTGTAAACTCTATGCTTCCATACAACTATTGATGGGATGATTACCATTTCTAGCTACTCCATAAGATAAGCATGTTCTAGATTGATCTCTAACACTTCATGAAAATAGAAGGAACTTTGCGAACAAATATGGTTGCCCCGTTACATTTTTCTAGACCAAAATATAACTATTTTGTTAGACGTTACTTGCGTTGTGTGGTATTTCTACAACCATTTTTTTCATATTTAAGCCTAACTAAATTATGTTGCATCATTGTTGTGCATATATTAACTATTATGGAAGGTGCAATACGAAGGAATTACTAATCATTTATTTTAGCCTACCAACGTCTTATATTGTGGGACAAGGGTGATATATAGTTTTGATGATATGATCCCTGGGATATCTTGTAAAAATTCCATATGTCATGTCATGTCCTGTTTGATAATCTTACAATTATGTCGTGCTATGGATAGAATTTCGAAAATCAAATCTTTGAGTTGTTTTTTGTAGTATGTATGTGTCTCGCTAAGTCGCTATAAGTTCCATTTGATTTGTGAATGTGGCATAGATGACAAGCGTTGGTAAATGGATTTTGTGTAAGATGTGATGATATTCTTATGCTAGATTTGCATACTTCAGGAAATTCTTCCAACGTGTCATGCCATGAAGGAAAGACTGGTTGCCTCATTTGCCAAAGAAGGTCAATCGCGTTTTGCCAAGTGATAGATTGTACCATTCTTTCCTTCTATAGAGTAAGGAGTTTTCAAGCAAGAGTTCTCCCAAATACTTTAATGGATAACAACAATAAGTAGTTGATAGAAAAACAGTTCAAGGCAGAAGTCTCTTGAGAATGCAAAAGGCCTGCAAACCTAGTTCACACGATTGGATTTTTTTCTCGTTCCATAGGACCCGTCGGGATGGGGGAGACATCGGCATGGTCGGAGTGGTGCTCGCACTGCTAGAGAGAGAATATGCATGGGGTGGATGAAGGGTTTCGTGCATGTAAAACAAAAAAATGCCCTACACGATCACCTAGGATCTATCTGTGTGATGCAATAAAGAGTTTGGATCTACCAATAGTCTCACCAAGTAGTTGCGAAAGAGCTTGATGAAGATTTCGATCATGGTGATCCCTGCAACAAGATGTATCCCTCCTAGCCGCGAGGACATTATCTTTGGAAGGTTCGCTCCGATGTGATCTCTCCGAGATGGAGTAGGATCAAACTCTTTGATCCAACTAATGGATAATACACATACAACTATGCAACCCGCGAGGGCTTTGCCGTATAGGATTAGGCGCTACAATGAGAGTGATGCAGCCTTTAGACAATCGTATGTGTGTAACCTCCGCACGAGAGATCCTCTGCATGGGAGAGACTCTACGCTAGAGAGGGAGAGAGGAGAGAGCCAACCAAAGGGCTATGAGAGAGAAATCTCAAGAAAAGTGGATACATTTAAAGAGAGGCTGCCTCTCTTTATATGGGGGGCAAGGGGTAGGTCGGAGCCTTAGAGGAGTGGCAAGTTTGCTCACCTCCCTCCTTGGCCACCGATCCTAGGGGAAACCCTAAGGTTCCCAACCATCCCTAGCAGCCCCCTCCCACATGGGCCACCTTATTGGGGCCCTCCGGGGAGTCATAGGACGCCTAGGCCCAAGGGAGAGGCATGGACAACCACCTAATGGTCCCCTATGGGACCCATCGTCCAACTCCACATCTGGTCCATGAACTTACTCTGAGTCCACTTCTCCCTCCGAAACTCACTCTAAGCTTTTGAGTCAGTTCTCTCTTATACAAATTTCCTATAACAATTTTGTAAAATCTCATGAAGCTATTTTAATCACTCTAGAATATTTCCATATATATTAGAACTTGTCCAAATATCATTTCTCACTCTTAGTCTTGGATCCATTCCAATGTATCTCTAGAACTATTCCGATGACACCGGAATGACTCTCATACTCCACTGAAACTATTTCGATGCCGCCGGAATTGTTCCGGACATTCTCTCAACCACATACCATATATAACAGTTACATATAATTCTCACAACAGATTGTATAACGTTAAGTGTTTGACCCGTATAGATTCAGCAACATCGCAGATATGACTCCGAACACCTTTGGGTCAATAACCAATATTGGGACTGCACTTCCATAATGGATCCTTTGCATTACTCGAATACCTCAAAATGAACCTTCTATATTTATCACTTAAGTTGTATCCCTTTTCTTCACGATATGTTGATAACCCAAGGTGAGACAATAATTATTCCCGTGAATGAACTCTTTGATCACAATACTTGTTAACCTTGATTTGACTATCAAACTTCCTTTTCACGTTTCATTTGTATTGATGATGTCCTGTTGTTTACATCACACAGTGTCTACACAAATGCATAGGTGACATCACAATATTGAACAAGAGGCGCAGACATATCTCTTCATCGTCAGGAGGAGCAATTCCCAATCTCGAGCTATCGTGACCTCAGACACCCTTTCAAATACATGTGGAAACCCACCTTTCTTATCACCCTATTACGGTGTGACATCTAATGGGACCAACACATATCTTCCAGAGTGAGGACAAGACATTCACATGGTCTAAGGATATACAGTAAGGAAACACCAAGATAATTCTACCAACGATGATGATATTGTCTCTTAGTCAAACAAATCAAATCACCCCCCCCCCCCCAGTATTGCTTAGCATCCTTGTTGCCATAACAATAATGCTCATGATAAGAAAACATGACCATCCAACAATACATGAGCTAGTCCTAGAGGTGGGACTAGGAACACTTGTTGTTTATCTCTCTACATGTGCTTATGAGTTTTTCCTTCGTAAAACCTCATACTGAAGTACATAGACCAAGACACATAGCAGTTATTATAGCATAAAGAGATAAACATTAATAAAAAACTTGTAAATAAATAATAACCCTTTATTATTATATCTAGGACATATTTTCTTCAGTGGAGCATATGAGTTTACATAGTGATTGGGAGGTTTTTGGGGGATATTTCAGGTTCATCCTGTTAAAAACCAGCCTACCAAATAGCAAATTTTGCAATTTGAGAGATCTTGGGCTGGGCCAGGATAATTCCTATAAAACCTCTCTAAAACTCTTGTGCCTAACTTTTATTTGAACCCCGGCCTTTGCATCAATCGATTCATACAACTTTTTTATTACTTTATTCAGAAGTAACAGTAGCAATATAGATTATTACAACTCACGGATCACATGAAGTCTTTACATGAATAAGCCATCTAAACAATGAAAACAAACATCGACATGGAATCATCATGTCAAACGCTGATCAATACTCCAGCTGAATCAGCTATAGAAGTCCCATGCTACTGTTGCCAAACGGTTGCACCAAATATCCATGGTCGAGCATTCCTCCGCCGGCTGGTGAAAGAACCACATATGGATCCAGTGGTTAGTCATACAAATGATGAAAAGATTTTCTTGTTAAAGATAAAATCATTACAAACGTTCCATATAGCCCAAACCAAGGCGCACACATCAACTCTAATGTGGCCTTTGTTCTTCTTGGCTACCACATTTATCTAGTTTCCAAACAAATTGGATATATTAGAAGGAGGGGTAATATTGAAAGTCATATGCACAGTACGCCAAATGATTTTTGCAAAAGCACACGTACTGAAAAGGGGATCAATTGTTTCATATTTATAAAAGAATAACATTTAACACAACCATGACAATTTCGCTTTATCAAAATTGTCTTTTGTTAGAATGACTTTCCTATGTTGAAACCATATAAAAATCCTTATTTTCAAAGGGACTTTAATTTTCCAAATATTTTCTTGAGATACACAGTATGATCATTTAGCAAATCTAGATACATGGAATTCACTGTATAGACACCAAAAGTTGCAAGCTTCCATTTAAACACATCATCCTCAATCGTTAGATGAACTAGAATTAATCGTTAAAGTAAGTGAATCCATCTATCCCATTTATTTCCCACTTAAAGTTTGCCTACAACCAATATTCAAAGGGGCAGAATCCAACAGATGTGCTACTCTGACATTTTCGTTGCAGATGATATTATAGAGTGAAGGATATTCGTCCGCTAAAGGCTTCTTCCCTAACCAAGAATTCTCCAAAAAATCTTGTTCTTAAACCATTACCAACTACAAAGGTGCCTCTTGCTAAGAGTTCCTCTTTAACT
Organism: Dactylis glomerata; assembly: GCA_007115705.1. NCBI lineage: Eukaryota > Viridiplantae > Streptophyta > Magnoliopsida > Poales > Poaceae > Dactylis > Dactylis glomerata. The sequence continues at coordinate 2,817,374 of QXEO01000383.1, forward strand.
GATTTTGTTCCGTCAAAATGAATTTTGACTTCCACTCTTACTAGTACAATAAAAACGGCAATAGCGTAGGACAGGCGATGCAATCCAACGTCTGTCACAAGTTAGTTGTCTTAACTTTATCTAAATATATGTATGTATATAAATATTTTTTGGTGTGTAAATACTTGTTGTATCTAGATATAGTTGAGACAAGTAATTTGGGAGAGATATAGTATAATTAACCGACTTGTTAGATTGAGTCAAGCTGGCCTCGGTGCTAACTTGTACCAACTTCCAAGATTTTTAGCTTTCCCACACAAGAGAGCATTCGAAGGCATGGGCAGCTCGTCTCTAGGATCAGGAACTTCAGAGCTTCCCTGGCTAACTCTGAGGTACAGCTCTTGGCCGAGGTACCTCCTCTCGAGATTTTGCGACCTCAGGTTCCACATGCCCTCGTTATCCAAATACACGAGCACGGCGGTCCATGACATGGGATACACCTGCACGGTAGAACGGTACATGGCATCGACGAGATTGTACGTTGATCTTGCGTCCGGGCTCCATTTGCCCCACCCCATCCTGTCGAATTTCACCACATTGTTTAGCAGAAATGTGGAAGATTCAGATCAAACTTTGCAGCCAAATTGATTTTACGTACCCGGCAACGAAGAAGCTGTAGCCGTCCAGGTGCCATGTCTGCATGGAGGGCAGCCTGTTCTCGAAGACGATCTGCACAAAGTCCCTGTAGGAGGCGTCGATGGCCATGGTGCCGAGGGTGACGTTCCTCCTCTCCGGCCAGCCAGAAACGACCGTGAAGACGCCGGGCACCCTGAAGTAGTCAGCCAGCTTGAGCGGCGTGCCCGTGTTGGCGAAGGCGACGCCGTTCACCGTGCACCTCCGCCGGCCGGCGATAACCGACTCGTCGTTCCGGAGGAGCAAGGTGCGGGTGACGTTGATCTGGCCGTAGTGGAAGGAGCCCTGCGGGTTGGGCCGCGCCGCGCCGGCCGTCAAGTTCATCCTGATGGACCTGGCCTGCTCCATGGAGCGGTTGTAGCTGTTGTGCGAGGAGCGGTCGTCGAGCGGCGCGTTGCCGGAAGGCGGCGGCATCTCGCCGGAGCCGGCGTAGAGGACTGTGCCGACGCCGTAGAGCTCCGGGCCGTCGAAGAGCGAGCTGACGACGATGTAGTAGGCCCTGGGCGGCTGGTCCGCGGCGACGAGGACGGAGAGCGACTGGCCGGGGTGGACGTCGAGCGAGGCGTAGTGCTTCTGCGCGGTGTAGGCGCCCTCCGCCTCCACCAGCAGCAGCTTGTGGCCCTGGACGCGGAAGCTGAGCGACGTCCTGGCGCCGACGTTGGACACGCGGAGCCGGTACGTGCGCCCGGGCTCGAACGCGAACTCGGCCTCGTAGGGGCCGAGGCCGTTGATGAGGACGCCGTCCGGCGGCGGCAGGCCGCGGCCGCCGTCCAGGCGCTCTCTCATGGCCCCCGCGTCCATGTTGTACCAGTCCTGTATGAGGACGTCGAACTCGCCGTCGGGCCGCGGGAACGGGACGTCGATGACCGGGCGGTTGTTGACGCGGATGGGGCCGTGGCCGGCGGCGGCGGCGTGGAGCCCCAGCGAGGGCCGGTAGAAGAAGGTGCCCACCTCGTCCTTTGCCTGGAACACGTACGTCCAGTTCTCGCCGGGAGGGATCGGGCAGTTGGTCCCCGCCACCCCGTCGTTCCACGAGTTCCTCCTCAGCTGCAAGCCGTTCCTGCATGCGATCGTTCAGTCATCACAAACTCACAGGCAACGTCTACTGAATAATCAAGCTGCATGCTATGCTATCAGGCTCAGGCACATTACCATGTGAGGAGGAAAGGCTCGTCGAGGGTGTTGACGACGTTGACGTGGGCGACGTCATTGGTGGTGAGGTTGAGCAGAGGCCCGGGGAAGCGGCCGTTAATGGCGATGACCCTTTTGGCGACGCCCAGCGGGGAGCGGATGGAGTAGGACACTTCCCAGTCCAGGAAGACGTGATGGTTTTCGGCGCCGGCGATGGCCGAGTGCAGGATGCCTGCTGATAGTACAACGGCGACGACAAGGCGCCCGAGGTCCATGACCAGGACGGCACCACGATCAGGCGAGGCGAAGGTTTAGTTAGTTCGCAGAGAGCAAAACGGGCGTGTTAAATTAGCTGTAGAGAAATCAGACGCATGACGAGTTGTTCTGAAACTGGTGGAATTCTGGCTGGTTGTCGGAGAGAGCAAAACAGGCGTGTTTGATTTGTTAAGGTTCATGCACTAGCCACTTGAATCAAAAGTCCGAACTGGTGGAAAGGGCTAGTACAATCTACTTATACACTTCAACACCCCCTCTCACGTGTGACGGGAGACGAGAAGATAAGTCAACACGTGTAGAGAGGCAAAGAGGCAGCGGGAGGCCGGGCGCGGCAGGAGCTCGCCAGAGGCGAGGAAGAGGCAGCGGCGGCGACCGGGCGCGTCGGCAGGAGACCGAGGCGGGCGGCGGCGGCGGCTGCGAGGCTGCGGAGAATTTAGAATAAATTGTGAAAGCCAGGATTTGAACTCGAGACCTAGGGCTCTGATACCATGTTAAGGTTCATGCACTAGCCACTTGAACCAAAAGTCCGAACTGATGGAAAGGGCTAGTACAATCTACTTATACACTTCAACATGATTAACCTTTCATCTTTGATCTCTGAATGTACCAGAAGTTCTCGTGTAGACATGCCATTCCTCAGATGATTCAGAGGTGTCGAGTTGTAGCCAACGGCTCGAATTGCACGTAAAATTCAGAAACAGATACACGACCTGAAACTGCCAAGGATCTGAAATTGCGCTCACTGAGCCCTAGATACACCCGAAACGATATGATATCTCTGTTGGAATCGAGTCCTTGCTTTGGCTCGTTACAGCATAGCTGATATATTTCAGCGTGACTGAAACCTTCCAGATTCTTCACGTTCGTTTGCAACACCGCAAAGAGCAGTAATACTACAAGAATTATATACACTTCTCCCCAACACAGCCAGAATGTTCCAAGTGGTCAGCAGTATTACACCCCATCATTCCAAAACTACAGAGCAAGTAACTAGTTAGATGCACGCACCGCTGCACCGCTAAGACTAAGATACTATAGCCATATCCCTAAAAGAATATACTACTGCCATAGAGAATGAACACAATGATAATGACAAGCCGATAAACCATCTCTATCTGAGGCAAATTCAAGCGAGTAACACCTAGTAGGAAATAATCTCTAGCTCCATGTTCACAAATTCCCAACATTTCCATTTTTTGGTCTGTGTGGTATCTGGTCCGTTACATATCTAGAAAATCATCCTATGTAAATTCTTAAACCAGCGGAAACCAGAAAAGGAGACGCTATAAACAGAGCTACACAGGATTATATACAAAATCAGAAGGATGCCAAGAGCCAAAACATGATCAGAGCTGATGTAGCCAACACGGCGCAATTGCACGTGAAATTCAGCAACAGCTAACACGACCTGAAACTATCTGAGTTTTTTTTACAGCGTTTCATGTAGAACTATAGAACAAAAACCCAGACCAGGTGGGTTCGAAATTGCGTTACAGAATTGAGAAGACATCTCTGTCGAAATCAAGTCCTCGCTTTTAGTTCATTACAACAGAGATGATAGATTTCAGCGTGCCTGAAACCTCCCAGATTTTTCACGTTCGTTTGCAACACCGCAAAGAGTAGTAATACTGGAGTACAAAAGTTATATACACTTCCCCAGCACAGCCAGAATGTTCCAAGTGGTCAACAGTATTGCATCGCATCATTCCACAACTGCTGAGCAAGTAACTAGTCAGATACACGCTAAGACTAAGATACTATAGCCATAAATCTCTCAAGAGCTCGTTTGGCTCCCATCATCTGGGGCTGGAATCAAAGAATATTTATGATTTCTAACAATTACTTGTTTGGCTGCTACTGAATTGGTTACGGAGTTCATTTGGAATTCTATGGTTTTTCATCTCATGCCTAGCCTTAATACCTAGTGGGTACCCTGTCATTTCTGTGGATTTGCCAAAATGAAATGATATCATCATGTCATTTCATTTCATTTCATTTCTACCAAATGAAATGAAATGATGGGTGCTAAATGAGCCCTAAAAGAAGATACTATTGCCATAGAGAATGAACACATAGATAATGACAAGACAATTTAGCATCTCTATCTGAGGCAAATTTAAGTGAGTAATACCTAGGAAATAATTCTCTAGCTCCATGTTGTTCACAATTTCCCAACATTTCCATGTTTTGGTCTGTATAGTATCTGGTCTGTTACATATCTGGAAAATCATCCTATGTAAATTCTAAAACCAGCAGAAACCACAAAAGGAGAGGCTATAAACAGAGCTACGCAGGATTATATACAAAATTAGAAGGATGCCAAGAGCCAAAACATGATCAGAGCTGATGTAGCACTTAGTGACCAAGACATAAAGGCAAATGCTGTGGCAAGTTGAAATCTCCCACAGGGCAGTTGGTAGTATCTTCTGCAGAAAGAAATATCCTTTTCAAAAAGAACGATTACACCAGCAGCTGAGCACGATGCAGCAAACGAGAGAATTGCCGTAACCTGCATTGCATAATTGGGTTACATTAGTGTTGCTGGAAAAAAATGAATAAGGGGATCACTACTGTATGAAATGCACAAATCCAATTTTCTTCAATGTCAAATTAGTATGGCCATTCGGCTAACACTAGATGCATTCAGTAAATTCCCATAGATGAGCAATAACCAACAAACAAGGGTGCCCATTTTAACTTAAATGGCACCCCTGTAATATGTGTCATGCATGTATCTTGAGCGTCAGAGAGGGATGAAGCGATGTAACTGGAACATGATCATTAACCTAGTAAAATTACAAGAACAAAAGTCTACATTTCTGTAGCACTGCTGCACTGGAGCACACAAAATACGCCTTAAATGATCATTTAGTTTCATTTTTATCATATACTCTCAAAGAGGATGCTAATCATATACTGAAATTAGTAAATACTCCACAACAAAGGAGCACAATTTTGAAAAATTCTGAAGAAAGCAAGAAGTAAAAAAACAGCCTGCCTTATAAAAGTTTCAAAATGGACATTTATCATTACCCAGTCACCGACGACAAATAAGCTCACTAAGACGGCATTATTGAGATCCCGATTGACTTTAAGGGCATATCCATCAAGACATGCAAGTCCCAAGCTCCACAATGCTTGCAGTCCCATTGACGCAATCAAGTAGCTGAAATTCGAAATTCACAAAGAAATCATTACACAACTCAGATGCCTCCTACAGCAGAAAGTCTAAAAAGGAATGGTGTATCATTATCCCTACATGTCTACAACAAATCCATGATTGCACTAAATTTCTAACTGAATTAAAGAATTACCACATGCGCCGGCTTAGAGAAAAGTAAAATTTTGCAGTTGGCAGAGCTTGGGTTTATAACTAGGAGGGGCGGCAGGAATTAAATAAAACATGAACTGAACAACCTCATCGATGCCATTTTGAAGCTATATAAGCCTAAACATCATAAATGCTGCTCCCTCCAGCCCTAAAAAGATGTCGGAAATTTGTCTAAATTTGGATATATACCTAGACACTAAATGGAGTCTAGATACATGTAAATTTAGAAAAATACGAGACATCCTTTTGGGACCGGAGGGAGTACTATAACTTATCGTAGTGAACAAGCTTGCCCTTCCATTAATCATCACTCAAGCAGTCATTGTATTCTTTGCTACTAGTCAACTAGTTTCAAGAGTGTTGAGGGGCCAAGGCCCCGTTTGGCCCTTGTGAAGCTCAGCCACTTATTTTTGGACAATATTCACTCGTGCAAGTTGTACTAATTATAATCGCCATTCTCAATGTTGCTTACAAGTGTTAAGAACTTACATATTTTCTCATGCACATGTATCACTCGACAGTGATTGTTAGCTCCATATGCTCTTAGATTCTCTAACCAACTATGCAAATAGTATACAGTTGCCTACTGATAAATTAACAAAGCCCCTTGTAATAATTTATCCATCTCTAACTCCACCAGTATAAATGTCTCTCGTAATCTACATTTCATGAATTCGTGACAAAATGATTCAGGGAAAAATGGCACTCCTAGCACTCACTGCCCACCACAAGCCCAAATACTCCACTGAACGCATTGCTCCGGTCCCTGCGCAGATCAACTCGCTCCCGACCAAAGACTAGAACAACAGAACACCGAGAAGAAGAGCAGGGCGACGCGACGGGGAAGGAGGTTACCAGAAGGCGGTGTAGCCCGCGAAGCCGGCGGCGGAGGTCATGACGCCGATGGAGGCGGCGGCGAGCGCGACCTGGCCCGCCCGCAGCCACAGCCCGCCCCACGTCCCGGGCCGCCCGGGCAGCTCCACCACCATCTCCCCCCTCCTCCGCGCCCCCGCCTATCACCTCAGCGGCCGGCCCGATCGGCCATGCGCGCGCGGGTGGGTGGGTAGGGGTTAGGTGCTCGGCGCCGTGCGGTGCGGGGCTGGAGCGGGGGCGGGGGCGGAGCGGAATCGCGACTCGGCCCTGCCGGCTTTAGGCGAGACCTGTGGAGGGAGAAAAGGGGGGAGAGTTGGTGCGAGGGTGACACGCGCGGGGCCCACCACCCCAGCCGCGACGAAAAGAGGGCGAGGGGTTGCTTGCGCTGGTGGTTTGGTCCCTGATCTGGATCTGATAGCTTGGCTGGGATGACACGACACGACGACGCTGTGGGCGTGCCTCGTACGCGCCGTTCACGTCCGGTCCGTACTGGTACGTGCTGGGAAGGAAAAAAATTTTACGTGCTGGGAAGGAATTTATTCGTGTAGAGTTTCGGAAGAAAGGCAGATATTCGTGTAGAGGGAATCACGCATGGTGTGAACTTCCATTTCTTCTATGGATGAGAGAGCTTTACTGATTAAATAAATCTTGACTTTAGGATGTTGATGAAAAGCAGAAGCTTAATATATACCGTCGTGGAAAGCCAATTGTGCAAGCTCATGAGCTACTCGCCTAGTACTCTACACACTAGTGTTAACAACCTTGAAAAAGTTGCACAATTTTGGCACCGATATTATTCACCAGGACTACACGCATTCCCACTGCACTGCTTTGGTAATTTTTTCTCTGGTAATTACTCTGCATTTATAATGCAGAAATGCAGTCTCTTTATATAAAAAATAGATTATTTTTTTAAAAAAATGGGTGAAATATTTACATATATATCTTCATATTCTATGTGAGCATACATAGTTTTGTAAAAAACTGATATTTTTCGTGGGCTGAGCAAAAAAGACAAACAAAAAAGCTTTGCAACGCTCTGATTTTTTATCCTTTTACATAGGCTACACAAAAGTCAGTTTTTTTTTAACGACTTAGTGAGCATGTAGGATGTGAAGATCTATATACAATATTTTTCATTAAAATTTTAAATGTTAGAAAAACATATAAAATATAGGGAGCATGTGCACTCGGGAGCAAAAACGTCTTGTCATTTATCATGGTCTATATTAAGTGCTGCTCTTCAATCTCATCTCAATGCTCGGAAATCGACCTTGATGTAGCTGTATCCATCGGGTTGAGCTTTTGGTGTAGATTTTTTGCCACAGAATTGGTAATCTAACAAGTAACAAGTATGGGTACATATAAGAAGACTCTTTATCAAAAAGATATAAGAAGGCTCTTAAGAGCTACTCCTTCTATTCACGAATAAGTATACTTTTAAATTTTGTTCACACTCAAGTATTTTTATATTTGACCAACTTCATAGAAAAAAAACATCAATATTTACAACACTTTTCGATACCCCTCCTCACCATATTAAATTAATATCACTAAATGCATCTGGGAATGTAGTTCACAATACTACTCCCTCCGTCCCGATGTATAGGTCTTGCGCGTGTCCCTAGGTCGTTATTTTGATCAACGTAATACAAGTTATATACTACAAATTATATATCACTAGAAACTTCAAACTTTGTACTTTCTAATGGTATAATTTTTATATTGTAAAATTTAAATTATATTTGTCAAAATGACGATCTAGGGATACGCGCAAGACCTATACATCGGGACGGAGGAAGTAATTTATATTGCAAATATTGCTACAATTTTTTATAAAGCTGGTCAAATTTTAAAAATTTTGACCTACGAAAAATATAAAAGTACACCTATTTATGAACGTTTGAGTAGAGTGAACTTTTTTTTAACTCATGTATGACGAAGTGTCATACAATTTTGGTACAATGGCTTTATCAATGGTGATTATGATACCGGACCTACCTGAGATAGGACAAAAGGTCATAGTACGATTTTGGTACGATGGCTTCGTCAATACTAATTACTACTCCCTCCGTTTCTCTAAATAAGGTATATAGTTTTTTTTGCACGAATATTAACGTACAAACTAAAGGGTAAATTTTGATACTTTTAGATGTTAATACAAGTAGATGATTGATGTGAAAATAGAGGAAAAATAGGAAAATCATTGTATCTTATCTCTCCTAATCAGATTGACTCCTAAATTATATAAAAATATTCCACAATCCCACCATGCACCTTATATTCTAGAATTATTCATAAAAACTATACACCTTATATCAAGGAATGGAGGGAGTATTATTTATGAATGCCTAGTGTTGTGATCCAGGGCTGCTGTGTTTTGTTCAAGAAAAGGGCTGGTGTATTTTTTAGAGAGAGAAAAGGGCTGATGTATTTTTTGGAGAGACAAAAGGGCTGGTGTATTGTGTCGTACAAAAATTATATATTACACAAAATTGTACTTCATTTGACCACTACTACTTGTCTCTATATAGATATATCTAGATATTAAAAAATAACATCTAGATATATCTATATAAAAATAAGTATTAGTGATCGGAGAAAGTACTACTAAGCAATATTTTTTTTACAGTGAGGTCGCATAGCCGGTCGAGTGGGAATAGACAAGACTCAAGAGACACCACCATTACTTTCGGCGTCGGTGTCCGACCCCATGGTCCCGCCCGTGTCGGCTGTCGCAGCCACATCGAGATCACCGCCTCAGCACTGCACGTAGCGACGCAACGCAAACAGCACCGCCGGCTCGGCCTCTTGCTACCTACAAGTTCGGCCACGGCCTTCTCTCGTCTCCGCGCGCGGCTTCTCTCACTTAACCACTTGCAAGTGCAGAGGCGGATATTTTTTTTCCGCGGTAAAAAGGCATGGCCAGCCACTTCGTCCTCAACACCGGCGCCAAGATCCCGTCGGTCGGCCTCGGCACCTGGCAGGCCGCCCCCGGCGTCGTCGGCGACGCCGTCTACGCCGCCGTCAAGGTGCGTCACCGTTGCAAACCGTGCCTGCTGATCTCTCTTCCCGTTTTAACCAGTACCAGTAGCTCGTCGTAGTCTGTCGATCTGTGTACGTACCATTTTGTGCTTTTCATTGCGGGGAGGTGTTCTGTGACAAGTACTGATGAAATTGGGCTAGCGATTGACGGCGAACTCTAATCATGGGGAAAATGTAGTACTCCCAAATCTGGCCGTGCTACTTCGGAATCGGACGGTGTATCTTAACTTTAATGCGAATATATGCGTGATTATGCAGGCTGGTTATCGGCACATCGACTGTGCTCAAATCTACGGCAATGAAAAGGAGGTAATTTGGTTTAAATTAACTCCTCATGTTGACTGATTCCTAGTCAAGAGTTTCATTCTCTGAACGATGAAAAGAACCACTACGGTCTGTTTTGCAGATTGGCTTCGCTCTGAAGAAGGTGTTCGACGAGGGCATCATCAGTCGGGAAGATCTTTTCATCACCTCCAAACTATGGTCAGTCTAGCTTGTTTTCTGATTCCGCCATCTGAATATTGTCTATCGGGATTCAGGCATCCAGCTTCAGTTGCAAAGATCTTAAAATGTTATCAAATGGAGAAATCTAATCTGAACATTTTTTAGGTGCACTAACCACGCGCCAGAGGACGTCCCGGTTGCAATGGACAGCACACTCCAGGACCTGCAAATCGACTACGTGGATCTCTACCTCGTAAGCCTATGGAGTGTTTGTACTTCTGAAAGCATGTATCATACTAGGTGAACATGCATTCTTCGTTCGACAGGTACACTGGCCGGTGCGCATGAAGAAAGGCTCCAGCTTCGGCGCACAGAATGTCATCCCGTCCGACATACCGGCGACGTGGGCGGCGATGGAGGGCCTCTACGACTCCGGCAAGGCCCGCGCCATCGGCGTCAGCAACTTCTCCACCAAGAAGCTGGAGGATCTGCTCGCCGTGGCGCGTGTGCCGCCGGCGGCGAACCAGGTGGAGTGCCACCCGGTCTGGCAGCAGGCCAAGCTCCGGGACCTCTGCGCGTCCAAAGGGATACACCTCTCGGTACGTTATGTCTGTCTGACGCAAATATTCCAAGATCGTATAGACGAGCCATTACTGAAGTGAGCTGGGAACTTGGGATGCAGGCCTATTCGCCGTTGGGCTCGCCGGGGCTGTTCAAGGCGGGGAACGTGCTGCAGAACCCGGTGGTGGTGTCGACGGCGGAGAAGCTGGGGAAGACGCCGGCGCAGGTGGCATTGCGGTGGGGGATCCAGACAGGGTACAGCGTGCTGCCCAAAAGCACCAACGAGGAGAGGATCAAGGCCAACCTCGATGTCTACGACTGGTCCATTCCCAGCGACCTCTTCGCCAGCTTCTCTGAGATCGAACAGGCAAGTTTAAGAAAAATCAACATCAATGCTGAAAACTACAGCTGCTGTTGACGCCATGTCAATGGCAGTATGGTATCAATCACTTATGTATCTTCACTGGTGATTGTGATTTGCAGGTGAAGCTGGTCCGAGGGGAATTCTGGACTCACCCGGAAGGCGTGTTCAAATCCGTGGAAGAGCTTTGGGATGGGGAAATTGCCTGAACTGCTTCGTCTGGGAAGTGGGACTGAACGGCAGAACGTTTCCATGGCAACAGAATAACGAGTGATGAGTCCTGGTACCCGATGACAGCAAGTGCGCGCTGTAATAATGGCCAGTCGAGTGAGCTTGAGCTTCGCCGCTGTCAGTATGTAATTTGCAAGAGTGACTTAATTAAGTCCATATTGTCCCTGGACACTGGTGAACTGCAACTATGCTTCCACTGCACCATGAACATCTTCTCCTTTTCTTATTCAATTATGTTGTTAAGTTGATAAGTTCTTTTAGAACGTACGTGCACCAGGCGCCAAAATCCACGCTCATGAGACTGGTAAAACACACTGACATGATCGGTGAAAATGAGGGTAAATAGATAAATAACTGTTATATAAAAGCGATAGGCAATAATGAAGAATGAAAAAAAGAAAATCACAGCACAGAGACACAAGATTTTAACGTGAAAAACCCTCTCCAACAAAGAGAGGTAAAAACCATGGGCGCCAGCCAGCAAAACTTCACTATATCTGGAGTGTGTTTAAAAACGTCGTGGGCTATCTTCTGATGCGATCTAACCCTAGCCGGCGGCTTACAAGGATTATATATAAGCGTTAGCAACGATCCATACCGCGCGGGGGGGGGGGGGGGGGGCAGTCGCCCCCCGCACCCCCCACAGGCGTCCCTGTTAGGGCACGTTATGGGCTAACGCCTCCGCTTCACTTCGGCCCAAGCCTCCCGACGACGGGCCTCGCTTCGCTCCGTCGTTAGCCTTTTTTATAGAATTTGGATCAACATACAACAAACTCCACCTTGAGACAAATTCCTTGTAGCATGAACTTCAACAATCTCCTGAACAAACAAAGAAAACACTTGCTGGCACCAAACAACCACTTGGGCTAAACAGTTATACCAACTAAGCTTGAGCAAAACTCAAACTTAGCAACAAGAACATGCTTTGTCATCATATCAGCAGGATTATCATGAGTACTAATCTTGCATACCTGCAGTTTACCTCTTGCAACCACGTCGCGAACATAGTGGTACTTAATATTAATGTGCTTTGTCCTCTCATGGAACATCTGATTTTTAGTAAGATAAATAGCACTTTGACTGTCACAAAATAACTTAATGCAAGAATCATCTCCACAAAGCTCAGCAAATAGACATTTTAGCCAAACAGCCTCTTTACATGCTTCATTGATAGCCATATACTCAGCCTCAGTTGTAGATTGTGCTGGAACATCCTGCAAGGTAGCCTTCCAGCTAACAGCACATCCACCAACAGTAAACACATAACCTGTGAGGGACCTCCTCTTATCCAAATCGACAGCATAATCTGAATCCACATAGCCTACGAGTCCCCCACTAGTCCTGCCAAACTTCAAGCAAGCTTTAAATATGCCACGAAGGTACCTGAAAATCCACTGAACAGCATTCCAATGCTCTTTACCAGGATTAGCCATGTATCGACTGACCAAACTCATAGCATGTGACAGATCAGGCCGGGAACAAACCATGGCATACATCAAGGAACCAACAGCACTAGAATAAGGAACTCGTGACATGTACTCAATATCATCTTCAGAAGTAGGACATTGCAAAACTGACAACTTTAAGTGAGAAGCAATAAGTGTACTAACAAACTTTGCATCATGCATATTAAAACGATGAAGAACTTTCTCAATGTATTTTTCTTGACTAAGAAATAGCAAACTAGACTTTCTGTCCCTCTTAATTTCCATGCCTAGTATTTTCTTAGCAGGACCAAGATCCTTCATCTCAAACTCACTACTTAATTGAGCCTTTAAAGTAGTGACCTCTTTCATGCTCTTGGCAGCAATCAACATATCATCAACATATAGCAGCAAATAAATAGGTGATTCATTAACCAACTTGATGTACACACAACTATCATACTGAGACCTCTTAAAACCATGTGCTAGCATAAATGAATAAAACCTTTTATACCATTGTCGTGGCGACTGGTTCAGACCATAAAGGGACCTCTTCAACTTGCAAACAAGATCCTTCTTACCAGACACAACGAAACCTTCAGGCTGGTCCATGTATATCTCCTCCTCCAACTCACCATGTAGAAAAGCAGTCTTAACATCTAGCTGCTCAAGCTCAAGATAATGCATAGCAACAATACCAAAGAAAGCACGAATATAAGTATGCTTCACAACTGGGGAGAAAACATCAGTATAATCAACACCTGGAATCTGACTGAAACCTTTTGCTACTAACCTTGCCTTAAACCTTGGCGGCTCATTAGGAGATAAACCTTCATTTCTTTTAAATATCCACTTGCAGTGGACAGCCTTCTTTTGTTTAGGCAAGCGCACAACATCCCATGTGCCATTTTTCTCAAGCGACTGCATCTCTTCTTGCATCACACCTAGCCACTTTTCCTTATCAACCAAAGCAATGGCTTTAGTGTACGTAGCTGGTTCAGCATCATGCTCCACCTGTTCAGCACAACTCAAAGCATAATGAACAATATCACACTCTTTAATTAAACGATTAGGAGGTGCAATATTTCTCTTAGGACGGCCAGCTGCAATAGACCGTGATGGCTGCTAAACAATAGGCGGTGAAGGTGGAACATAAACATCATCATTATTGGTTTCAGGAACCACATTTTCGTTCTCCTTTGTGTGCTCCACCTGCACGCCAATTCTTTGTTGCTCATCGAAAACATTAGGAGAATCAATAGCATCAGAAATATCAGTAGACGGACTATCATAAAACATAACCGCCTCATTAAAAACGGCATTCCTGCTCAACAAAACTTTCTTGGTTTCAGGATTCCATAATTTATATGCTTAACTCTAGAACCATAACCAAGGAAGATGCACTTAACAACCCTTGGCTCTAACTTTCCATTATCAACATGAGCATAAGCAGTGCAACCAAAAACTCTCAACTCAGAATAATCAGCTGGTGAACCAGACCATACCTCAATGGGAGTTTTCATATCAAGTGGAACGGAAGGTGACCTATTGATGAGATAGCATGGGGTCGAGGCTGCTTTAGCCCAAAAACGTCTATGCATCTTTGCATTAGACAACATGCGGCGAGCCCTTGAAATATTGGTCCTGTTCATGCGTTCAGCCACGCCATTCTGCTGAGGGGTGTACGGGATGGTGTGATGTCTTACCATGCCATCATTGCTGTGATACGTCCAAAACGTATCTACTTTCCCGAACACTTTTGCTGTTGTTTCTCCTCTAATTTGTGTGTTTTGAATACAACTAACACGGACTAATGCTGTTTTCAGCAGAATTGCCCTGGTGTCTTGTTTTTGTGCAGAAATCCAACTTTCAGGAAAAATCCTGGAAAATACTGCAAAATTCCTATTTTACCAGAAGACCCACGGAGCCAAAAGACGAGACGGAGAGGCGCTGGGAGGCAGCCTCACCACCTAGTGGCGCGGCCCAGGCCTGGCTTCGCCAGGGGGTGGTGAGGCCACCCCAGCCGCCTCCTCGAGCCCCCCTTTCGCCTACATATACCCTTCGACCTGAAACTATCGGAGGTTCAGCGTTTTTCCCAAATAGAGTTCCGCTGCGCCGCCACCATCAGAAATCACGATTCGGAACCAGAAACTCCGTTCTAGCACCCTCCAGGACAGAGATTTGGAGGAGATCTTCATCACCATCATCACCGACGTCTCTCCATCAACCATCCATGACTCCCCCATCCATATGTGAGTAATTCCCGCTATAGGCGAAGGAGATGGTAGGGATTGGATGAGATCATTCATGTAATTTGCTATGAGATTGTTAGGGCATGGTGCCTAGTATCTATTATTAGTGCTTATGACATTGTTGCAACTTGTTGTGCTTAATGCTTGTCACTTTGGGCCCGAGTGCTATGATCTCAGATCTGAACTTGTTATTGTTTTATGATGATACTTGTTGTTTATGATCTTACCTGCAAGTTGTATACACATATCGTTGTCGAGGCCCCAAAGTGACAGCAATTGGGATAACCAGAGGGGATGGCTATGATGTAAGGATCACATATGTTCACCGAGTGTTAATGCTTTACTCCGGTACTTTATTAAAAGGAGTACCTTAATTACCAGTAGATTCCCTTGAGGCCGTGCTGCAAACAGGCTCGTAGGACAAAAGATGTCGTGCAAGTTTCTCATTGCGAGCACGTACGATTATTTACGGAACACATGCCTATGGTTGTTTAGTACTAGGATACTTTATCATTATTTATCTGCAATTGCCCATGTCTTACTGATTTCATGAATTATCTTATCCATGTAACGCCCGTTCATCCATCCCTATGCCTACAGTATTTAATCCTACTGTTTACTATTGCTGCTATTATTGTCTTTATTACTTTATTATTGTTGCTACTATTTTACTACTATCACCACTATAAAACTGTTGCTACTCATAAACCGCTGCAAGCAAGTCTGTTTCCAGGTACAACTAAATTGACAACTCATCTGTTAAGGCTTATAAATATTCTTTGGCTCCCCTTGTGTCAAATCAATAAATTTGGGTTTTACTTCCCTCGAAGACTATTGCGATCCCCTATACTTGTGGGTCATCATGTTGCAACACTCATCAAATTCATTTGAACAAAATTCCATACCATTATCAGTACAAAGTATCTTAACCTTCCTTTCAGTTTGTGTTTCTACCATAACTTTCCACTTCTTAAAAGCAGCAAAAACATCAGATTTATGTTTTAGAAAATATGGCCACACTTTCCTTGAGTAATCATCAATAATAGTAAGCATGTAATTAGCACCACCATTAGAAGTTCTACGGGATGGACCCCAAACATCAGCATGCACATAATCTAAAATGCCTTTCGTGGTATGAACGGAAGCATTGAATTTAACTCTTTTATGCTTACCAAAAATGCAATGCTCACAGAACTCAAACTTACTCAAGTCGCAACCATCAATTAGCTCTCTCTTTGCCAACTCTGCCATGCCAAGCTCACTCATATGTCCAAGACGCTTATGCCAAAGGTTAGTCTTTCTAGAATCATCAGAACTAACAACAGCAGCAATACCAGGCAAAGTGCTACCTCTAAGGACATATAATTTTGCAGAATTCATATCACCAATCATAACAATGAGAGAACCTGATGATACCTTGAGACGTATATCCCCACCTTTGTACTTGTACCCTTCACAATCCAGGGTACTAAGAGAGATCAAATTCCTCGCCATGGAAGGTATGTGTTTCACTCCCATCAACATGCTTGTCATTCCATCGTGGGTCTTGATCTGAACAGAACCAATGCCAACAATGTTGCACTGGTTATCATTTCCCACATGCACAAAATCTCTAGTCTGCACACACTCATAAGAACTGAACCAATCCTTGTTACAGCAAATATGAAACGAACATGCGGTATCAAGAATCCATTCATCATCATGTGAAATACATGCAGCAAGAACAGCTAAGCATTCACTATCAGAACTATCACTACCAGCAACAACAACCGCCTCACCTTTACCCGAGGCTACGGCAACCTTACCATTACCATCATTGTTTTTCGGTTGATAAGTTCCGTTTCTTTTCTCCTTGTTCTGCAACTTCCAACAATCATCAATATTGTGGTTTGGTTTCTTACAATACCTGCAGAACTTGTCACGTCCCTTGGACTTTGAGCAACCTCTGTCGGTCTTACTCTTATCTTTGTTGTTGTGGTGGTGGTAGCTATCTCGCTGCTTAGGCCTGCCTTGGACCTCTAACGCCTCTGCCTTGGAGGACGAACTTTCAGCCTGCACCATAGATTTCATCTTCTCCCTTTGCTGGAGAGCCTCATAAACTTCGGTGAGGGTTAGTGTATCACGACTTATACATATGGTGTCACGGAAATTCGTAAAGGAACTAGGCAATGAGACTAACAGAAGAAGTGCTAGATCTTCATCCTCATATTTTACCTCCATGGACAGTAAGTCAGAAACAATCTCCCTGAAGATCGATAGGTGATTCAACACCGACTGACCTTCTTGCAACTTGTGCTTGAACAACTTCATCTTCACTTGCAACCTACTGGTTAGATCCTTTGACATGCAGATCGATTCTAGTTACAACCATAGGGCCGATGCAGATTTCTCTTGCAACACTTCCTGCAAAATATTATTGGACAGATGAAGTTAAATCAAAGACAAAGCCTTACGGTCTTTCCGCTTTTCTTCCTCTATCCATGACGCAACCGGTTTCTTTCCGAAACCATCACGCGCATCATCGAGATCTAAAGTTTGGGTGAGAATCGCCCTCATCTTCACTTGCCACAGGGAGAACCTTGTGGTGTAATCCAGCTGCGGTAGATCAAACTTCAAAGAGGCCATGTCGCAAACCCTAGATTAGAAAACCTGGGGCTCTGATACCACTTGTTATAAAAGCGATAGGCAATAATGAAGAATGAAAAAAGGAAATCACAGCACGGAGACACAAGATTTTAACGTGGAAAACCCTCTCCAACAAAGAGAGGTAAAAACCACGGGCGCCAGCCAGCAAAACTTCACTATATCTGGAGTGTGTTTACAAACGCCGTGGGCTATCTTCTAATGCGATCTAACCCTAACCGGCGGCTTACAAGGAGTATATATAGGCGGTAGCAACGATCCATACCGCGGGGGGGGGGGGGGGGGGGGGGGGGGGGTCTCGCTTCGCTCCATCGTTAGCCTTCTTATAGAATTTGGATCAACATACAACAATAACATCACAAAATGCCTCAATTTTAGGAAAAACAGTTTACTTGGTGGTTCATCCCGTCAAGGTTCAAACCCTGTTTTTTGTTTATTACTACTATGGATTATACTTCAGTGAGACGCGACAATTCAGCCCCTCCTCCAATTTGATGCCCTCCCTTGCCCCCTATATAGAGACCAATCCCCTCTCTCACAGAACACACAATTGCTCACGAGGCTCTCTCCTCTCTCTACATCCGTCTGTTGATTTCTCCACATCCATACGCCGAAAGGCTGCACCGCTCTCACCGACTTCGCGATGCCCTGCAGCAGAGCTTGTCATATTGCTTAGCCGTATGCATAGAAACTGGAGGAGGAATCAACATTTCAGTTCTTGGAGCAAGGAGGAGATAAGCCCTTGGGCTAGGGAGGGATGCGACTAGGTGTGGGGATCACCGCATTCAGAATATTAAACCTGGGCAGTCAAACCTAAATCTTATATTGTAATTGCATCTTTATAATAGATCTTAGTGGTTCGTGTAGATGGTGAAATTTTTGTTTTCCATGCACGCAACCCTTCATCTTGTACTAGATGAGCAGCTATCACAACTATGAACATAACTTACATGTAGAGGCTGTCAACTTAAAATCCTATGAGTTAGTAACATCTCCTTGTTGGGTGCAGATACTGTAAAAATCGTATGAGCTACCAACATTTTCCTGAACAAGTTATCAACCTAAAACCCATCAGTTTGCCAAAAGGGTATCATGGTAAAACTGTTTATCAAACCAATCACCATTATGAACACAAGATGTATCAACAAAGAAATACATGTAACAAATGTATAATAACTATTCAAGCTATTTTTTTTAAAGAACAAGAAGCATGTAAACAGTTATGATGCATATATGTGGATATATAATAAACTGGGGGCGGATACCTTCTTATACTTAAAAATACAACATGTTCATCTCTGCCACATAGGAAAAGCATAATAACACATTCAGATCAAAACTATGTGATACTTGAAAAGAAGAACAAAGAATACTTTTAAGTAAGAGCAAACCTGCTAATTCATAGATTAAAGCTGTAGGTTGCTTACCAAGGGTTTATACTGAAAACCTGAATGAGGAAAAAGGACCATGAAAACTCTATTTACGTACTTCATCCTGCGTGCACTGCATGAAATTTCTTGGAAGCCGAAACTTGGAAACTTTTGTACACTGAAACTATGAAGAGAATCTGAATTCTGAAACCCGACACCTTTTTTAGGGAAGCAGCAGAGACACCGTCGCCATCATGTTTGACGTCCGTGTTCAGCACCACCGGCACTTGCCGATGCCAGGTGGTCCCACACATGTCGCTGCCGCATCGGGATCACCGCCTCACCGGCCTGCAACTACGCAAACGCCACCGCCGGCTCGGCCTGTATTTAAGTGCAGCCGAGGGTGATCGCCTCAGCATCCATCCATCGCCTTCTCTTGCAAGTGTCGAAGCAGATACCTTTTGGACTTAGTTGCTCCAAGCATTGGCCATGGCCGGCCACTTCGTTCTCAATACCGGCGCCAAGATCCCGACGGTCGGCCTTGGCACCTGGCAGGCCGAGCCCGGTGTCGTTGCCGACGCCATCTACACGGCCGTCAAGGTGCGTCGCCGTCCGCAAACGATGCCTGCTAGTTTCTTCCAGTGTGTTTTATGCGAAAATAGGACAATCCGAACTGAAAATTGGGCTAGCTGCTGATCGTGGGCCGGCAGTGCTATTTTAGAACTGGATTTTGCGATTGCTACATGTGAAGTTAAATGTGTGCGAGTAATTATGCAGGCTGGTTATCGTCACATCGATTGCGCTCAAATCTACGGCAATGAAAAGGAGGTAATTCGATTGATTTCCTCAAATTTACTCCCTAGTCAAGCAAAACGATCATTGAGCAGGATAACAAACACTACCCCACTACGGTTGGTCTTGCAGATTGGGTTCGCTCTGAAGAAGGTTTTCGAAGACGGCATAGTCAGTCGGGAGGATCTTTTCATCACCTCCAAACTATGGTCAGTCTAGCTCGTTTCTGATTCTGCAGGATTCAGCCATTGCAATGGCAAAAATCTTGAAATGCTAACTACTAGTAAACTGATGCTTTTTAGGAACTCTAGCCACGCGCCTGAGGACGTCCCGGTTGCACTGGAGAGCACACTCCAGGACCTGCAACTCGACTACGTGGATCTCTACCTTGTAAATCCTACACGTCCGATCAGACTCTGAGATGCACCCCTTCATGTTCTGACCAAGTGTCCTAAGATGCATTGGTCGTTCGTTTGTTCGTCAGGTACACTGGCCTATACGGCTGAAGAAAGGCTCCCGCTTCGGCCCAGAAAACATCATACCATCCGACATACCGGCGACGTGGGAGGCGATGGAGAGCCTCTACCACTCAGGCAAGGCCCGCGCCATCGGCGTCAGCAACTTCTCCACCAAGAAGCTGGAGGAGCTGCTCGCCGTCGCGCGCGTGCCGCCGGCGGCCAACCAGGTGGAGTGCCACCCGCTCTGGCAGCAGGCCAAGCTCCGGGACCTCTGCAACTCCAAAGGGATACACCTCTCGGTACGTTATTTGCTTACCTCTGTCTAACCTCCGACGCAAACATACCATTGCTGAACTTTTTTTTTGTTGGGATGCATCTAGGCGTACTCGCCCTTGGGGTCGCCGGCGATGTTCAAGGCGGGCAACGTGCTGCAGCACCCGCTTGTGGTGTCGACGGCAGAGAAGCTGGGAAAGACGCCGGGGCAGGTGGCGCTGCGGTGGGGGATCCAGACGGGGTACAGCGTGCTCCCCAAGAGCACCAACGAGGAGAGGATCAAGGCCAACCTCGACGTCTACGACTGGTCCATTCCCAGCGACATCTTCGCCAGCTTCTCTGAGATCCAACAGGCAAGTTTGGGAAGGAATCAACATCAGCAAATGCAGCTGCTGTTGACAGGATGTCAATGGCAATCACTTATGTATTTTGGCGGGTGACTGATTTGCAGGTGAAGCTGGTGCGAGGGGCGTTCTGGACTCACCCGGAAGGCATGCTTAAATCCGTGGAAGAAGTTTGGGATGGGGAAATAGTCTGAACTGCTTCTTCTGGGAAGTGTGACAGGACTGTAACTTGGCCAGAACATTGCCAGGATAACAGAATAGCGAGTGACGAGTCCTGATACTCGGTGACAACAAGTGCATGCTGTAATAATCGGCAGTCGGGTGAGCTTGAGCTTCACCGCTGTCAGTATGAAATTTGTAAGGCTGACTTAATTAACTCAGCAATTGTCCTAGGACCCTTCCACTGCACCATGAACATCTTCTCCTTTTCTTATCAATTATCATGTCTCTTGGTAAGAACAGAGCGGTGTTGCCGGAAATCCATTTTGGCCCCTAGATGTATACAGACCTATTATCTAAAACCAATTTTGGAAATAGCAAAACAAATCAGGGAAAAAATCATGCTTATATCCAAACATTATATGTTCACACACAAAGTTTTAGGGAAAATGAATATTTTTTCTAGCTTGTGTAAAAATATATTTTTCGATGCTCCAATATGAGTATTCATGAGGCATTTTTTTCCCTTTTTTATATGGACTACAATTTTTTTTTTCACAAAAAGTTGTTGGCTAATATGAAATATCTAGATGTACATGATACATTTTTATTAGAATTTTTTACATTTTAAAATGTGTTTTATGCCTTTTCAAAATAGGTGTATCTACATCTAAAAAAAGAGGTGCATCTACACCTAAGAGCCAAAACACACGTCGTTGTAGGTTTTACTGGGAAGGAGCCGGGATGCAAGTAGGGGTGGGCATTCGGTCATGACCGACAATTCAGTCTTCGTACTTCGGTCTATTTTAGATTTGGTCCTTTAAAAATAAAGACCAAACTATACTTGTTTATTTTACTACCCAACAAATTTGGTTACCAAATAATTCGGGTTCGGGTTCGGTCACGATCAAATAACATCGTCGATGTTGCCAATACAAAGCTTGGCAATTATTTAGTAAAAAAATTCATAGCATTTCAGCTATATTTAGAGATTTTTAGATTATATTGTTAGTAATTGGTAGGAATATATGTTTAACAATTGAAACAACAAATGTAATCATGCTATATATGTTTGATCACCATTCAGCAATATAATAAGCCACACACGTCACACAATTCTAGAGATTGGGGTAATATTACATAAATTTTGGTCAGTTTGGTCTATTCGGTTACTAGGAAATAATGATCAAATTTATCAAACTAAATTTGGTCTATAAAATTTGGTACCCAATATGTTGATCGGTCTTTTCGGGTTCGGTTTTTGGTCATCATATTTTCTGCCCACCCCTAGATGCAAGGAAATATCATATTGTAAATTGGGCCACAGCATGTTCCCCCAAATACCATGGAGGTCTTGGAACTTTTAATACAAAAGCCCATGAATATGACTCTGTTGACAAAATGAGTTGTGAGTGAACGACCTGCTTTGAGATATTTCGGATCGGCTATCTTCAAGTACTTCAAAGTCGGCCTTATCTTTCTGCAACAAAAATAACTATGGAATATGTGTCTCATCTGAAACAAAAATGTTAGTTAAACATGAAACAAGCAAAGTTACCCACATAAATATGAAAGTTAGTTGGCATGATGTGAAAAACTTCAAGTAGTATAGTCATATCTCAAAATTATGAAAAATGTCTTTAGAAAATGTTTTTTTTGCATCAAACTGTTTCTCTGAGTATAATTTAATGCCAACTCATGAAATATAAAAATTCCACTAGCTACAACTTTTTTCAATTGATTGCCTCAAGATAAGCCCCTATAATATACGAAATGTGCTGCTCTACAAAATATATATCAACAGTGTCTCTATATTTAAGACACTTTCAGCAGTGCTTCAAATGAGAATTATTACAATAAAAATATCTCTACATGATGCTATGACCATTTTTAATATGGGCACATTATAATCTCTAGAAAAGTGACACGAAATAAGATTTGTGGATGGGAGGTCAGGTGGAATGATTTGCTCTCGTCTCTACCAAATGCTCATATTTGCATGCGTGCTTAATATTAGGGTTATTTATTCGTTTGCCACTAAAGACCGTCGTATGCTCAGTTTTGCCACTAGCTCGAAAGGGTGCTCAGTTTTGCCACTACATAGAGCGCAGGTGCTATGGCGAGGCCAAACGGCCAAGTTTGGCCCGATTCCGTCCAGTGGCGTTAGTGAGAGGGTGGGTCCAGATCTTACATGTGGGACCGGGCAACTTAGTGATAGGGTTGGTCCGGAACTTACAGGTGGGACCGAGCAAGTTTGCCAGATCGACACGCTCACCGGCCGCGCCTGGCTCACCGCCTCACTCTGCTCTGGCGGCACGCTCACCCCTGCTCCCGTGACCACCTACGTCGCCGCCCTCTCCTCGGACGCCCCCTCCTCGGAGGCTACCTGCTTCGCCGCCCCCTGATCACTCTAAGATTTACACATATATCTGAACCTTGCAACCATAAAACTTGTCTGTTTTACCTCATTTCTACCAGTGTTGCACCAACATTTTACATCATTTGATCCTTTGTCACAGGTCAGTGCGCCAAGGCACTTAAATCTACAAGTCAGAGTAATTCAAACATCAGACCAAGCCACCAGGAATGGAGGAGTACATCTTGAGGAGCAAGAAAGAAGCCATCGGCAGAAACAGGCTGCCACGGCACAAGAAGACAGAAAAATCGGCAAAAGCAGAAAAGCCGATGCCGCCACCAACTTCCCACTACTCCACTTCGCCGCAGCAAGAATGCTACAAAAAGCCTTTAAAAGGAGAGGTCTAGGTTCACTCCCACAATAATCCATCTCTCACCCCATCCATCCATCACCACCCATCCACTCCATCCATCCACCACTCCACCAAAAACCTTCCTCCTCCATAGTCCAACACACCGAAATCTTCACCTTTTCCACCCACTTTTCCCTCTACTCCTCTGCTGCAACAAGAACAGATCAACGGCGCAAGCAAGAACACCAAGAACACCTCCAAGAACGTCAAGATGGACAAGGCTCGAAGGATCTGAAGGCCAAGCTCTTCCTCATCCCTCTTCATCCTCTGCCACGACAGCAACATCTCTGCCTTCTTCTACTTTCTCTGCCACGACAAGCCTTCGGTGACCAACAACAACCTCTCTTCCTTTCCCTCATGCTCTGTGATCTGTTGTGTTGATCTCGCGTTGTAAAACAGTTTGAACCTTGTCCTGGATCTTTGCTATGGTTTGAGTGACACACTCCATTGTAAACTCCACGATTACTGTGATTTCTGTGTTGCATCCGCCTGATCTGTTAGGTGCAAGACTAGCCTCTGCATCTAGTCCCAAAAACGCATCCCTGCCTCACTTGCTCGTTTGTCCTTTGTTTCCTTGCCTGACAAACAAGAAACATTGGATTTGTTATGTTAAAACTCCCCTGCCTCACTTGCTCGTTTGTTCTTTGTTTCCTTGCCTGACAAACAAGAAACATTGGATTTGTTATGTTAAAAACTTCCAACCTAAAACCTCCTGTTATTTTCCTGTTTACAACACCAAAAACCCCACTTTTCTGCTTAGCTTCTGGAAATTAGGAAATAGT
The DNA here is from genome assembly GCA_007115705.1 of Dactylis glomerata. NCBI lineage: Eukaryota > Viridiplantae > Streptophyta > Magnoliopsida > Poales > Poaceae > Dactylis > Dactylis glomerata. The sequence goes on from QXEO01000383.1 coordinate 2,841,564, forward strand.
CTCATTTGTGTTGATCTCTGTGGAGACGACTAGAAAAACCCCCCTATAATCTCACTCTGATCAAAATTGGCGCCGTTGCCGGGGATCAACTTTTGATTGTTTCCTTAGATTACAGTAGACTAAGCTGTGTAAATACTTGTTCCAATTTGCAATCTTTGATTGTCTGTTTTAATGACTTGTCTGTGATCAAGCTTAGAACTTTTATTAGGGGATTTAGTTCACTAACCCTTGATCAAGTTCTTGCCTGTGATTGTGTGTAGAACAATGATTTCATCTAATCTCCGTGGGAATTCAGTTGATGCAGTCCTCTGAAGATTCTCCACTAGCCCCATTTGATCCTGAGCCAGAGAGGACTTTGTTTGCAAGAAAGAGAGCAGCTTCTGAAGTTTCTGCTGAAGATTTGGAAACCTCTGTCTCAGATTTGGAATCGTCATCCTCAGATTTCAGCATGGGTGATAAGAAGTTGAGAGATTTGTGGATTCCCAAGGACCAGATCAACAATGCAGATGTGATTATGCCTGCAATACAAGCAAACAACTGGGAAATCAAGCCAGCTCTGATCAATATGGTGCAACATAATCCCTTCAAAGGTTCTGCTTTGGAGAGCCCCCATGAGCATATCAGAAACTTTCCGGAGTACTGCAACACTTTGAAGCACAATGGTGTTCCTCCTGAAGCCATCAGGATGCAATTGTTTCCCTTTTCACTGTCTGGACTTGCAAAAGTTTGGTTCCACTCTCTTCCTATTCACTGCAGAGACACATGGGAACATGTTCTTCAAGCCTTCTTTGAGAGATATTTCCCTCCAACCAAAGCAGCCGAGTGCAGAGACAAGATAACAAGATTTGTGCAATATGAAGGAGAAAGCCTGTATGATACTTGGCAGAGATACCAAGGTCTCATCAGGATGTGTCCCAACCATGGCCAGGAGCAATGGCTCATCTTGCAAACCTTCTACAAGGGTTTGACAGAGCAAACCAGATCATTTGTTGACTCAGCTGCTGGAGGTGGAATCATGAACAAGACCCTTGATGAAGCTACTGAGTTGATTGAGAGCATGGCATCACACAACTTCTCCTGGACAAATGAAAGAGCTGTCCACCCCAACAATCAGCTGCAGATTCAGTCAAGTGGCCAGAATGCTTTGGAAGCCAAGTTGGAGAGTTTAACAACTCAGCTTGCCCAGCTCATGACAGAAAGAAACAGCCAAGCTTTGGTTCCTGTCAACCAAGTTACTTCTGCCTGTGCAATTTGTGGAAAAGAAGGCCATTCTTTCATGGAATGTACCTTGTCTGCACCTCCTGAAGCCATGATATCAGAGGTGAACTATGCCCAGAATCAAGGGCCATATTCCCAAAGTTACAACCCCTCTTGGAGAAACCACCCCAACCTTTCTTACAAGAGCAATAATCAGCAAAGTTACCCAGTACCAGGGCAGCAGCATTATGCCCAAGCATCCCAGCAGAGTTACCATCAGCCTGGACAACAAAATTTCAGACCCCAAGGTCAAGTGCAACACCCACAACAACAACACCACCCAGTACATCAGCAAACTACTTCATCCAGCAGTAGCAACCAATCTGAGCTTGGAGAAATGATGAAGCTACAGAAGGAAATGTTCAGTGGAATGCAAGAAACTATGAAAATGCAATCTGAACTTTTCTACAAGACTATGCAGCAACTCACTGCTGGAATCCAGACCAACAACATTGGAAAACAAGCTGAAGGAAAACTGCCAGCCCAAGCAGAGAAAAACCCGAAACAGTGTGGTGCCCTTTCCACTACTGAAGTTATTGATGCAGTCACCACTAGGAGTGGGGTGAACACTGAACCCTTACTCAAAACCCCACCAAATGTCACTTATGTTGCTCCACAGAGAAGACCCACCGTGCAGCAACAATCACCTCCAGAAATTGTTCTGCCAAGGCAGGAAAAATCTACAGGACAGCCTGCCCAGACAGAAAACCCTGCCAAGGCACAGATCTCTGCCACAGAACCAACAGAGAAGCCTTTGTTGATGAAAGTGCCATTTCCAGAGAGATTGGACAAGACCAAGGAGGAGAAGCAATACTCTAAATTCCTTGAGACCATGAAGGAAGTGCAAATCACCATCCCCATCTTGGATGCAGTGCTGCACATTCCCCTATATGCAAAGTTTTTCAAAGATCTGATCACAAGGAAGAGGAGTTTGGACAGCCCTGAGTTAGTAGCCTTGACAGAAGATTGCAGTGCTATAATCTCGAACCACATGCCAAAGAAGCTGCAAGACCCTGGAAGTTTCAGCATTCCCTGTGTAGTGGGAAGAAAAACCTTCACAGCCCTTTGTGACTTAGGTTCCTCTGTGAGTGTGTTACCCTCTGCTGCAAGCCAGATTCAGCAGCTGGGAACGTTGAAGCCTACCCCAATGACACTTCAACTTGCTGATAGAACCTTGAGAAAACCAGTAGGAGTCCTTGAAGATGTGCCAGTCCAAGTTGGCAACTTTGCATATCCTGTGGACTTTGTTGTGCTAGAGATGGAAGACAATGCTGATTCAATGATTCTAGGCAGGCCATTCTTGGCAACTGCTGGTGCCATCATTGATGTCAAAGGTGGAACCCTCAAATTACAATTTGGATCAAAGCAAGCTGAATTCAGCATGAAACATGCTACTCACTTACCCAATGTTCCTGAACATTGCCATTCCATTGATATTGTTGAAAGAAGTGTGCTAGAAACTTTGCCAGAACCTGAGCAAGAAGAGCCTGAAGCTCAAGTCTTTGTTACTGCTGAAACCACCAATGTACAGCAGCTCTGTGAAGTGAAAATTTGTGAAATTGTACCTGTGTCAAGTGCAAGAGAACCAGCTCATCTAGCTCACCATTCTGTTGTGGAGCTCAAAGAATTGCCTTCCCATCTGAAATACTCATTCTTGGAGAAGGAAAAGTTACACCCTGTGATTATTAGTTCAGCCCTTTCAAGTGAGCAAGAGGAAAGTCTTCTGTCTATTCTGAAGCTGTACAAGAATGTCATTGGATATTCCATTGATGACATCATGGGCATTAGTGAGAAAGTGTGTTCTCACAGGATCCACTTAGAAGAAGGCAGCAAGCCAACAAGAGAAGGACAGAGGAGACTAAACCCTGCTATGCAAGATGTAGTAAAGAAGGAAGTTCTGAAATTGTTAAAGGCTGGAATGATATACCCCATCTCTGACAGTGAGTGGGTGAGTCCTATCCACATTGTGCCCAAGAAAGGTGGCTACACTGTTGTTGAAAATGAAGAAGGAAGGCTCATGACCACAAGACCTGTTACAGGATGGAGGATGGTGAATGACTTCAGAAAATTGAACAAAGCTACAAGAAAAGATCACTTCCCTCTGCCATTCATGGACCAGATGCTAGAGAGACTTGCTGGCCAGAAGTACTACTGCTACCTTGATGGTTACTCTGGATTTCTGCAGATTCCAATCCACCCTTCTGACCAAGACAAGACCACATTCACCTGCCCTTATGGAACCTTTGCTTACAAAAGGCTACCATTTGGCCTTTGCAATGCTCCAGGCACCTTCCAGAGATGCATGATGTCCATATTTTCTGATTACATTGAGAAGATTATGGAAGTTTTCATGGATGATTTCACTGTGCATGGAAAAGACTTCGAAGCCTGCTTAAAGAACCTCACCTTAGTCCTTCACAGATGCTCTGAGCAAAATTTGATCCTGAACTGGGAAAAATGTCACTTCCTTGTCTCTGAAGGCATTGTGTTGGGCCACCTTGTGTCTGCTAGAGGAATTGAGGTGGACAAGGCTAAGGTAGATGTGATTGCCAAGCTACCCCCTCCGGAAAATGTGAAGGGAATTCAAAGCTTCCTGGGCCATGCTGGCTTCTACAGGAGGTTTATCAAGAACTTCTCCTATCTTGCCAAGCCACTCACCAATCTCCTGAATCATGAAGTGAAGTTTGTGTTTGATGACACTTGTTTGCAAGCATTCAACCAATTGAAAGATGCTCTCATCACAGCCCCTGTTGTTCAACCTCCTGACTGGACACTGCCATTTGAACTTATGTGTGATGCAAGTGACTTTGCTGTTGGAGCAGTCCTTGGCCAGAGGAAAGACAAAGCTGTACATGTTATACATTATGCAAGCAAGACTTTGGATGATGCTCAGATCAATTACACCACCACAGAGAAGGAGCTGCTTGCTGTTGTGTTCTCATTTGATAAGTTTAGACCATACCTGGTTGGACACAAGTGCATTGTCTACACAGACCATGCAGCAATCAGATATTTAGTGAGCAAAAAGGATGCTAAACCAAGGCTCATCAGATGGATCCTTCTGCTCCAAGAATTTGACATAGAAATTAGAGACAAGAAAGGGTCAGAGAACTCAGTTGCTGATCACTTGTCCAGAATCAACATTGATGAAAACAGAGAGATTCAAGACTTGATGCCAGGAGAACAGCTCATGGCAGTCAGTGCCACTTCACCTTGGTATGCTGACTTTGTGAATTTCCTAGCTTGTGATATTGTGCCAGCAGATCTCTCCTACCAGCAAAAGAAAAAATTCCTCCATGATGTCAAGAGTTACTATTGGGATGAACCTTTTCTGTACAAACATTGTGCTGATGGCATTGTGAGAAGGTGTGTTCCCTCTGATGAAAAAAGTGATGTGATGTTCCAATGCCATTCAGGATTGTATGGAGGACATGCTGGAGTGCACAAGACTCAAGCCAAGATTTTGCAAGCTGGTTTCTTTTGGCCAAGTATGTTCAGAGATGTTCATGAGTACATAATGAAGTGTGATCCTTGTCAAAGAGCAGGAAAGATGTCAAAGAGAAATGAAATGCCCCAAACAGGAATCTTGGAAGTGGAATTGTTTGATGTTTGGGGAGTTGATTTTGTTGGACCCTTGCCATCTTCTCAAGGCTACAAGCATATTTTAGTTGCTGTTGACTATGTGTCAAAATGGGTTGAAGCCATTCCCACTGTTAACGCTGATGCCAAGGCAGTTTGTAGAATGTTCAAGACTGTCATTTTCCCAAGATTTGGAGTGCCAAGAGTTGTAATCAGTGATGGTGGTGCTCACTTCAATAATGACCAGTTTGAGAAGCTTCTGATCAAGTATGGAGTGAAGAATCACAGAGTGACAACTCCTTATCATCCGCAGGCCAATGGCCAAGTGGAGTTGTCAAACAGGGAAATCAAGCAAATCTTGGAGAAAGTTGTGTCCAAGACCAGAGGAGATTGGTCAATGAAATTGCCCGACACTTTGTGGGCTTACAGGACAGCCTACAAGACACCCATTGGCATGTCACCTTTCAGAATTATCTATGGCAAAGCTTGCCATCTGCCAGTCGAATTGGAGCACAGAGCACATTGGGCAATCAGGAAGCTGAACTTGGACATTGGCAAAGCAGGAAACATGAGGAAACTGCAGTTGTGTGAGCTTGAAGAGCTCAGGAATGATTCCTATGAAAGTGCAAAGATTTAAAAGGAGAAGACCAAGAAATGGCATGACTCCCACATTCTGAGAAGGGAATTCAAGGAAGGGCAGTCAGTGCTGGTGTATGATTCCAAGTTACACTTATTCTCTGGAAAGTTCAAGTCCAGATGGTTTGGTCCTTGTGTTATCAAGAAAGATCTAGGCCATGGTGCTTTTGAGGTTTATAGCTCAGCTGAGGGAACATTCAAAGTAAATGGCCAGAGGTTGAAGCACTACAGGATTGGAGATTTGATTGAAAACCAAGTTGAAGACGACGATGAACCAGAGGATGGCTCCAATGCATCCTCTACCCATGCAAACCAGTGATGATGAAGCTATAGTCAAGCTAGTGACTTTAAACAAGCTCTCTTCCAGGAGGAAACCTGGTATCCCTTGTATCATATATTTCCCTTTCACCTTTTTATGTTTTTGCCTTGTGTGTTTGTTTCTTTTTGTTGTTTCAGTGATAACTTGGATGAGGAGAAAGATTGCTGTTGATTGACAAGGCAGAGAAGCAGGAAAACCACCAGGTGAACACTTTCCATTTCCACACATTTGTTAAAATCTGAATCAGAATATCCTATACTGTTGGTTGATCTTGTGTGAAAGTACTTTGTTAAGGAATGAATCAATTTCGCTTGCTTGGACCTGAAAATATCACTTTGCATGCTATGTAGAACTTTGCTTTGAATCTGCTTATAACTCTCGCAAATGCTTTGTTCAGAGCCTAGTTCCACTTTAGAACCTTTGTATGTCTCTACTCAAAGAACCTGTGAAACATCAGTATATTTGTTAATTGCCCTAAGAATGAAGTTCATGATCCATTTCTTAGCCCCTAACCAATTGCATCTGTTGCATTTTTTGCATTAGCAAACATGATCTCTGGATTGTGATTTGTGAAGCACTAACATACTAACAGAAAGAAAAAAGTTTAGCATTAGCAACCATGATCTCTGGATTGTGGTGTGTGAAGCACTAACCTGATGATGCTAAGTAAAACTTGTTGTAAATATCCAAAGCACTAGCACCTATGATCCTGGGATTGTAGTGTGTGAAGCACTAACTAAGTTGACCCATCAAGCTAAGTTACTAACTGACTAACTTGTCTATGCATTAGCCTATTATGTTCCTGGGAACTGTAATAGGTGAAGCACTAATTTTGCATTACATATTGGGCTATGTACTGGATCTTGAGTTTTCAATCTCAGAGTCAATTACTTTATACTCATGTGTCCATGTTGTTTGATCTAGACATACTCAAATTCTCTTGTGAAACTTGTTTTTGAATTGGCAATTGCAAGATTTATCTGCATTGAGTCAGTAATGTCCCTCATCATGCTCTGTTACATTTTGTTTGGTACAATGCACCATTCTTTACTTGAGGACAAGCAAAGGTTTTGGTCTGGGGGTTTTGATCACTCTAAGATTTACACATATATCTGAACCTTGCAACCATAAAACTTGTCTGTTTTACCTCATTTCTACCAGTGTTGCACCAACATTTTACATCATTTGATCCTTTGTCACAGGTCAGTGCGCCAAGGCACTTAAATCTACAAGTCAGAGTAATTCAAACATCAGACCAAGCCACCAGGAATGGAGGAGTACATCTTGAGGAGCAAGAAAGAAGCCATCGGCAGAAACAGGCTGCCACGGCACAAGAAGACAGAAAAATCGGCAAAAGCAGAAAAGCCGATGCCGCCACCAACTTCCCACTACTCCACTTCGCCGTAGCAAGAATGCTACAAAAAGCCTTTAAAAGGAGAGGTCTAGGTTCACTCCCACAATAATCCATCTCTCACCCCATCCATCCATCACCACCCATCCACTCCATCCATCCACCACTCCACCAAAAACCTTCCTCCTCCATAGTCCAACACACCGAAATCTTCACCTTTTCCACCCACTTTTCCCTCTACTCCTCTGCTGCAACAAGAACAGATCAACGGCGCAAGCAAGAACACCAAGAACACCTCCAAGAACGTCAAGATGGACAAGGCTCGAAGGATCTGAAGGCCAAGCTCTTCCTCATCCCTCTTCATCCTCTGCCACGACAGCAACATCTCTGCCTTCTTCTACTTTCTCTGCCACGACAAGCCTTCGGTGACCAACAACAACCTCTCTTCCTTTCCCTCATGCTCTGTGATCTGTTGTGTTGATCTCGCGTTGTAAAACAGTTTGAACCTTGTCCTGGATCTTTGCTATGGTTTGAGTGACACACTCCATTGTAAACTCCACGATTACTGTGATTTCTGTGTTGCATCCGCCTGATCTGTTAGGTGCAAGACTAGCCTCTGCATCTAGTCCCAAAAACGCATCCCTGCCTCACTTGCTCGTTTGTCCTTTGTTTCCTTGCCTGACAAACAAGAAACATTGGATTTGTTATGTTAAAACTCCCCTGCCTCACTTGCTCGTTTGTTCTTTGTTTCCTTGCCTGACAAACAAGAAACATTGGATTTGTTATGTTAAAAACTTCCAACCTAAAACCTCCTGTTATTTTCCTGTTTACAACACCAAAAACCCCACTTTTCTGCTTAGCTTCTGGAAATTAGGAAATAGTCTCATTTGTGTTGATCCCTGTGGAGACGACTAGAAAAACCCCCCTATAATCTCACTCTGATCACCCCCTCCTCAGACGCCATCTGCTTCGCCGCCATCGTATTGCGACGCCACCGTTGGGGCTGTTGTTCCGCCAGTGCACCCGCCACGTGCTCGACGAAATGGCGAGCGGCAACGATGACCTTGGCGAGGCAGGCATCAGGCTGGAGACCCTCCGCATCCACGACTGGGTTCCCGAGGGGTAAGTGTTCTCACCATTAACCTTTTTTGTGCATTTATTTTGGTTGATTTTGCGGTTTGATTTTGGATTTTGGTGTGCTAATTGTGTTTCTTTGCTCATGGCATAGGATGGAGATGCGGTTTGCTTTCTTGTTGAACATTAGAATGGACTGGTACATCATGGATACAAAGAATAGGAAGAAATTTCAAGGAGTGTTCGATTATCCGTTGCCGGTGGATTGTAATTGGAGTTTTAGACAATTTGCGGAGGTAATTTGCAGTCCATATCCTTGGGTTTTGCATGATGAAGTGGAGTTTGGAAACTACGATGGAGGAAGTGAATGGGTGAAAGTGAGTAATGATGCAGAGCTCGCTACCATGATTTGTAAGCATAAGGAGAAAGGGCAATTTCATGTGAGGGTGCAAAATGATGTGATTGTGCCGGCACTTGGACCTTCTCGGGCAGAATCATGTCATCGTAATGGCAGATCTAGCCAGAATAGTTCAGGACCTTCAGTTAGTGCACGACGACGTGGTGGCTCGACAAGTGTGGGCACCGGCAGTAGGGTCCCCCGAGAAGTGGAGCCTGAATATGTAGATGATGAAGAGAGGCTATATTCTGATGTAGTTCAGAATTTACGACGGGCATGTCGTGCTGAAAACTAAGATGAGGCTGAGATTGACGCTTCTGTGATAGATGGTGAGGAGGGTGAGGAAGAAGACCTTCCACCTGATCAATGGGACCCTGAGAACCCTCAGATGGAAGAAGGTTCCATCTTTGCATCCATGAGTGAGTGAAAAAATGCACTTGTGACCTACTGCATCAAGTCATAACGTACATTTCAAGTTGACAAGAGCGACACTGTCCGTTACAGAGTGCACTGTCTGACTGATGATTCTCCATGGAGGATGCATGCATCTAAAATGCGAAATAGCACAAATATTCAAGTCAAAGTGAACCCTTTTAGGCACACATGCCTCGAATCAACTCTTAGAAAGGAAACAATTAGTAGAGCCAAGTCAAGATGGGTGGCTAAAGAAGTAAAGCGATGGGTGACAAAAAAACCATCAAGTGGGTACAAAGGAGTTGCAGAAGAAGCTAAAAGAAAAGTTTAAGATAGATTTACCATACATGAGGGTGTTCAATGGTAAACAACATGCTATGGAATCTATTTATGGTGATTGGCATGAAAGTTTCAAAATGTTGTATTCATTCAAGGCCGAAGTGGAGAGGACCAGCCCAGGTAGTATTGTAGATACTGACCACCACTCCATGGAGTACACATTAAGGGGAGTGACAATGACCAAGGAATGCTTTCGGAGGGTTTTTGTATGTTTTGAGGCTTGTCGCTGGGGTCTTTTGGAAGGTTGCAGGCCCTATTTAGCTATTGATGCAACTTTCCTCACGGGGAGGTTTAAAGGACAGTTAGTGGTAGCTTGTGCAGTTGATGGACATAATTTTGTATTTCCAGTTGCATATGGTGTGCTTGAGACAGAGTCCGAGGAGAGCTGGACTTGGTTCTTGCAGAATTTGCATCGGGCTATTGCACATCCCAATGGGTTGGTAATTCATACAGATGCATGCAAGGGTTTAGAAGTGGCCGTGGATAATGTGTTCCCTGGAGTAGAGCATGGGGAATGCATGCGTCACCTTGCTGCAAATTTTGGGAATAAATTCAAAGCAAAGGTGTATGCCGACAAATTTGTGGCCAGCATCTTTGACTTGCAGTGTGAAGAAGCACAACTACCACATGAGGCAGTTATACAAGAATGACAAAGTGAAGGAATACTTGGAAACACACCACTCCAAGATATGGGCGAGAAGCCAATTCAGTGACCTGAGCAAAGTTGACTATGTGCACAATAATCTTGTAGAGTCTTTCAACTCAACTATCCGGAAACTAAAGGGTCTATATTTGGTTGATTTGCTTGACAAGATAAGGATAGAATACATTAAAAAGTTTCATGTTCGTGCAGGAATTGCCGTGGCAAAATTCATGGGCCACATTATCATCCCTTCGGTGATGAATGAATTGAAGCAGAAAACAAGAGGCTTGGAAATGGACATGACTCTTTGCTCGGCCACCACAGCAGAGGTATCATTTTTGGATAAAGAGAAGAGGGAATGGAGATATCCAGTGGATTTAGAAGCTAGAACTTGCAGCTATAGGCAATGGCAGATAACTGGGTTGCCATGCATTCATGCCTTGTTTTTCATCACTACTCTCTCAGGTCAAGCAGGGAACATTGATACGTCTCAAACATATCTATAATTTTTGATGCTCCATGCTTGTTTATGCACCATTTACTTTATGTTTTGTTACACTTCGTGGCGTTTTTATGCATTTTCCTGAACTAACCTATTAACGAGATGCCACAGTGCCAGTTCCCTATTTTCTGCTGTTTTTGTGTTTCAGAAAAGCTACACATGAAATATTCTTGGAATTGGACGAAACAAAAGCCGAAGTTCCTATTTTTCCCGACACGAGACAGAGTCCAAAGTAGAGATGGAGGGGAGCCAGGGGCCAGCCACACCATAGGGTCGCGCGGCCAGCCCCTGGCCCGCGCCACCAGGTGTTGGGGCCACCTGGCCTACCTCCTGACACTGCCCTTCCGCCTATATATCCTCCTTGATGGGAAAACCCTAAACATCCGATCAATTTTCTATGAAACATACTGCAAGCCGCTGCCATCGTCCACGCGAGATCGGGAGGGTCCAGAAGCTCTTCTCGGCACCCTGTCGGAGAGGGGAATCACCATCGGAGGCCTTCTTCATCACCATGCCTGCCTACGGAGTGATGTGTGAGTAGTCTACCTTGGACTATGGGTCCATAGCAGTAGCTAGATGGTTGTCCTCTCCTCCATGTGCTTCATGTTTAGATCTTGTGAGCTGCCTATCATGATCAAGATCATCGTTGTGTAATTCTACATGTTGTGTTTGTTGGGATCCGATGAATATTGATACTTTGTCAAGTTGATTTATTGATTTATTATCTTTATGTTGTTTATGATCTTGCATGCTCTCCGTTGCTAGTAGATATCTTGGCCGAGTAGATGCTAGTGACTCCAAGAGGGAGTATTTATGCTCGATAGTGGGTTCATGCCTCTAGTATTCTAGGGGAGTGACAGAAACCTCTAAGGTTGTAGATGTGATGTTGCTACTAGGGAGAAAACAATAATCTTGTGTTCAAGGACATTTGTATTGTTTACATTACACACTTTGCATAAGGCGATAATATGTTGCTTGCAACTTAATACCCAACGGTTGCTCAGATGACATCCGGCGGGTGGATTATTAGTCATAGATGCAGTTGGATTACGGTCTATGTATTATGTTGTAATGCCCAAGTGAATCTCATAGTGATCCTCATGACATTTGTATGCTTTCTTTATTCTATCAATTGCCCAACTGTAATTTGTTTACCCAGCATGTTATCTATCTTATGGAGAGACACCTCTAGTGAACTGTGGACCCCGGTCCATTCTTTTACATTCTTATTGCTGTTTACTATTTAGTCGCTTTATTTACATTCTCGCAAACTACTATCTTTTACCACACGATACGTTTAATCCTTTGTTTACAGCAAACCGGTGAGATGGACAACCTCACTGTAAGTTGGGGCAAAGTACTTTGGTTGTGTTGTGTGCAGGTTCCATGTTGCTGCTGCTGCTGCAAAGCTACGCCCCAGATAAGGAGCCATATATAAATTGTCTGGAGCTGTCGCGAAGCTAGCGAGCATCAACCTTTGGAAGTTGGTTCTTTCTCCTACTGGTTCGATAAATCTTGGTTTCATACTGAGGGAATACTTGCTGCTGTGCTTATCATATCTTCCTCTTGGGGTTCCCAACTGGGTGGTCATCTACACGCTGTCAAACATACAACAGTATGTGCATGGATGCTACTCTATTGCAAGTTTTAAAGCCACATATGCTCATGCATTACCTGCTCTAGAGGAAAAACAACAATGGGACAAAGTGGACCCTGGTTTCAAGCTTTGTGCTCTTGTTTAGCAAAGAGCACCAGGTAGACCAAGGAAGAGTCGAATAAGACCTCGCAGCGAAGGAGCTGGACTTGGAGCAAGGAAGTGTAAGTGCATAAGGTGTGGTGGGTCTGGTCATTTCGTAAAGTATTGTGATAATGCAGTAGATCCAGCGTTCGGAGAGTGTTTTGATGATGAAAATGAAGATTAGCAGCTAGTTGATCAAAATTAGGCTCCAAATGATGATTCTGGCGATGATCAAAATGACCAAGGAAATGATGATTCTGGAAATGATCAAAATGAGGCTCCATTTGAGGCTCCAGACATTTGTGAGCAAAATGATGCTCCAGTTGAGGCTGAGCAAAATGATGCTCCTATTGACGGTGAGCAAAATGATGCTCCAATTGAGGCTCCAAATTCTGTGGTTGTGAGTTCTACTTGGTATATAATTCTTGCCTATTTTGAGTTATTTTACATTTATCACTTGACATGATCTCACAACCCTATATGTGTTTTTGTGTACAGCTCTGTGGTAGGTTCAAACAAAGTGGCAGTGAGCTCTGAGGTACCGACAACCAAGAGGAGAAGAGTAGAAGAGAAGAGCACAGGGAGAAAAGTGGTGGCAATGAGCACAAGGATCACAAGGAGCAAAGTGTTGGCAAGAAGCACAAGGACCAAAAAGAAGCCCTTACGCTTTGGAGATGATTGAGTGGGAACCAAGTAGAATTTACAAAAAATTATGAATGTTGTTCTATTTGTGTGGAATGATGTTGGACCTATGTTAGAACTATGTTTGAATGATGCTGGAATGATGATGGTACATATTTAAACAAAAATTAAATTTGAACCAAACTTCAAATTTGAACCAAACTTCAAATTTGAACCAAGAATAATGTTTGACATGCTATTTGGATGTTGCAATGCTTTCCAAACAATGGTAAACTTGTTTGTTCTAACTTGGACATCAATCCGAGCCCATTTTTTAAGTACACTCACATTCATGAGAAATGTGCTAAAAAAGAGCTCCAAAGGTAGGGTAAACGGCCTCATTTGTAAGCTTTTTGGACCTTCATTAAATCAGCCAAATAACTTTCATGTCCTTACTATATGACATAAGAACACTATGTGCACAGGTTTTTCATTTTTTTCATTTTTTTGAATTTTTTATGCTCATTTGAATATTGGTCAAACCTAACTTTGACCAACATTTAAACATTTTTGAAACATGAAAATGAAAAACTAAGCCTCCATCCTTCTTAGTCACTCCAAAAAGAAGCTTTGTGTGGGTTTTGACACTTTTCATGTTCCAAAACCTAAACCATCTCTCTTCACCCTTGACTTCATACGATAGAGTTCTAGATATCACACTACATACATGAATTTTTCATTTGAATCTATGTAGATCATGTTTAACAACTTCAGTCGTTAGTATATGACATAAGAACACTATGTGCACAGGTTTTTCATTTTTTTGATTTTTTTTGAATTTTTTATGCTTATTTGAATATTGGTCAAACCTAACTTTGACCAACATTTAAACATTTTTGAAACATGAAAATGAAAAACTAAGCCTGCATCCTTCTTAGTCACTCTAAAAGGAAGCTTTGTGTGAGTTTTGACACTTTTCATGTTTCAAGACCTAAACCACTTCTCTTTACCCTTGACTTCATACGACAGAGTTTGAGATATCACATTGGATACATGATTTTTTTGTTTAAGTGTATGTACACCTTATTTATCATCTTGAATCATTAGTATATGACATAAGAAGACTATGTGCGCAGGTTTTGCATTTTTTGAATTTTTTATGCGCAAGTCAAAGTTTTCGAAACACCTTTGACTGGCTCCAAACCATAGTGCAGAACACCATCCATCCGATATAACCCCAGTGCTGAACTGCAGCCGTCCGATCGATCTTCTAGAAGGAATCTGCGAGCATGCGATGTGCGATCCGTGCGAAGCTTGTTCTGCGCCCTGATTGGCTGGACTGCAGCCGTCCGATCGTTCATCTGCGGCCATTGTTAGAGGCAATCCGCAGGGAGGCTCATGATGCGCTGTGATTGGCTGGACTCATTTTTTTCTCTCTTTTTTTTTGCACCACGCAGGGATGCTCATTGTGCGCTCTAGTTAGACTGTTGGGCTGTGTCGCGGTGCTAGGTCGTGTCTGTTGTGCAATGCGGCCGTCTCAGCCTTTTCAGGCACGCGCGGGAAGCGACGACGCTGCATGCATGCGCGGGAGGCGGCGATGCTACATGCATGCATGGGAGGCGGCAGTGACGAAGATGCACCGCAGTGATGGAGAGTGACTCGTTGCACGCGCCAGCACCTAGCTCATTTCAGATGCACCGCAGTGACTCAGCTACGCACGTGGCACTGCCTCGTTTCAGTTTGAAAATGGGTTTCAAAACGACTACGGATACACACACGCGTGCACCGCTACGTACGTTTCATTGGCTCTGCATGACGGCGCGTCCACGCACCGGATACAAGCGCACCGCTTCGTTCCATTGGCAACCCTAATGGCACCCAGCTCCTTTATAAGGGGCCTCTCTTCCTCTTCCTCTCGCACGCATCACCCATCGGGCTCTCTTCCTCTCCCTATCCCAAGCACCACCCGGCCGAGAAGATGCAGTACTACGGACCGACCTTCCATCGTCTGCGTACCACATCGGAGCAGCAATACCCGCCGGGCATGGTCGTGGAGACCACGCTCCATGTGTGGGCGCAGTCCAGGTGGAGGGGCCCCGTCGATCTCGCCCGCGACTTCCTCGCTGACGGCTTCGCCCACCTCCCACGGGGCTCACCAGTCATGTACCGCCTCAACGAGGTTCGTGATGGTGTCACCCTCAAGCTGCTCACGATCACCTTCACCAACTCGTTCGATGCCTACGAGCTCCTTGGCGAGGTCTTCTGGTGCAGCTGCGAGTCCATCTTCTTCACCAACTACACCAGCATCTTCCCCACCAGGAACCATATGCACTGCCTCCCGTACGATAAGTGAAGACGGTGGTGAAGAAGGTGATGCGGCAAAGATGAAGATGTTCTCCGGTAGCTTGTCATGCTTTTAAGTTTTATCGTTTTTATTTCCTACGTCATGTCATTTGTCATGCCCTGTGTCATGTTCGTCCCTTGAACTTATCTATATAGCCATCTAGGGTACCCATCTATCTAGCCATCCAGGGTACCCATCTATCTAGCCATCTAGAGTACCCATCTATCTAATATGTTGTCGTGTTATTATGTGTACTTTGGTGATCATGCTACTTTGCATCATATATCTAAGTTATTATGCGTGATGATCTGGATACCATTATTTGCATCTGATTTATCAGAGTTTTCTATCATTTTTATGCAATATATCAAAGTACGAATCATGAAATCACAAACACGGATCGTCACATCAAAAATTACAAACACGGATCCTCACATGAAAAATTACAAACACGTAATGCTTGACCCATGCTTGAAATCACAAAGATGACACGCCAAAGGCATCAGAGATGTAACACCCCACTTTTTGTAACATTGTTTAAGCAGTGATTAGTGAGCCAAAAATGAGGGCCAACAAAAAACTTTTTGTGCAAACCTATAGAAGTACTATTTCTTGCTTGTTTGTCTTGGTTGTTATATTAATGATGTCTGTTTGAGTTGCCTGTTGAACAAATTTGTGAACCAACACAATCCTTGTGCTCTTGTGATCATGCCTTTATTTATGCTTCTAGCTATTTTTTTTCCAAAACCATTATCTTGGCAACCACTCTTTTTCCCAATTATTTTATTTGACCAAGACAAGAGCCAAGATTTATCTTTGAGACAAAGCTTTTATCAAAACTAAGTATTTACAAAATTATCGGGACCTACAAAGTAGGGTGGTCCCACTATTTTACAAACTTATATTTTGTTGATATTTATAAAAGGATTTCAAACACCTTTTTGAAAACTTTTTAAAGGAGATGGTATGTCTCCACTAGTTTCTGAAAAATCTACAAAAACTTTACTCCTTTATTTGAAACTCTTTTCAAACTTGACCATGGCATGATCATCATTGAGCACTTGTTCAAACATTGTTTCTGGTAATACTAGATTAGCTGCAAATGATTAACCTTGTATGGTGAGTTGACTTTGTGTGACTGTTTGACTTTGATGAGTTGCTTGTGTGTGGATATAATCCTCATATAGGCCTGTGGCCTAACCTATTCAAAATACATCCATTAATATTTTGTCACATATAAGTTGTTTTCATGCTATCCTTCAAATAAAACCCATCTTGTTATTTTCCCCTCAATCCTGAATCCCTAACCCTAATGTCTTAGTCTTATCATGAGACGTTAGGAGCCCCATTTTGAGGAATCTTAACACTAATCAAAACTAACCCAAGGAAAACACCCATGGTGTTATTAGAATCATCTACATCCCACCTTAGAAGGCTCCTCTCAGTTTTTGCAAAATATTTTCTTGCAGACATTTCATCAAACACCTAGTGTGCAGACCATCTTCACTCCTGTTAACAGATTCAGTTTTCAGATGTTTGTATTAAGATCATCTATTCTATCCGTGGCAATGTACCTTCCTAGAACTCATATTTGGCATGTGTTCTTCCATTCCTTCCATTGCCACCTGGTCATTTGAGGTCATTTGATATTTGTTCTAATCCTGTTTCTGACCCTAATCAAATCACTGACCCTTTTGACTATTATCAGATGCACTTTTGCTACCACTTTTAAACTTCGAAATAAATTGTTCAGAGCCCATTCTTTGACCTATTCCTCTTCCTTTTGATCTACTCTAACTATCTATGCACTTGCATGTACATTTTGAAGCATGCCACCTATCTATGTGACTAGGTTTTGAACCCTAGTCAAAACTGATTTCACTTTCTAGTTTTCTTTGATCCTCTTGGTAATTTGTCAAACACTCATTATAAAATCCCTCCATAAAAATCATTTCCTCTCTACTAGCATTTGAAAATGTCATTCTTGCCAAATATCACTTTTTCTCCATAAAAAAATAACTATATCTCTATCTCATTTTTCTTGCTTAATAAAATGCATATGATTAGTGCCTATGTTATTTCATGCACTTTTCTTCTCATCAAGTATCTTATAATTTCCTACTATGTTCTCCTATTCCTATAGGACCCTATGGACCCAAAAACTTTAATGGTTCATCTTCAAATTTTCAAAAACCTTGTCTCAAGTAGTATAGTGCAAATCTTCACATTTCAAATTGGTGATCTTGCCTAGCATCAAATAAATTCTTCCAAATTTGCGATATTGTTAATCTCACCAAACCACACCCATCTAATCCCTCTATGCATGCCATTGCTTGGTGCATATGAGACTAGCCAACAACCCCAAAATTTGCATCATGCATACATTCCTCACCATATCTCCTTCAAGCTTTCAAATATCTTTTGAAAATTAAACCAAAACCACCACCATGACCTCCACAGCAATCTCACCACCCTCTGGTCGAATTCCACTATAGCAGCCTCTCTCATCTTGTCCTCTAGTGCTTGGAGGGAACTAGAGGAGAGACTCACATGCATATATCTATCCTTGCATTATTTAACTATAGCTTGCAGCAACCAGCCTTCCTGGTGAAGCCAACCCCTCCTGGACCTCTCTCTCACCCTCCCACCGTCACTCTTGACCAACCAGAGGCCTCCTATGGACCCCCACTTGCCCAAACCGACTTAGCACACACACCCACATCTCTCTCTGTAATATAAGGCCACAGCGTGCTGCACCCCTTCCCTGGACCCTCATTCCCCTCCCACATCACCACTCTACCCTCCCAAAGCACCAGAACCACCCCCATGGTCTAGAGCCGAGAAGAAATGGAGGAAACCATAGTTTTGTATGCAAGGAAAAGGAAGTGAATGCCACTGATCTGAACCCTCTCCTCCCTCTCTCTCTGCTTGCTTGCACTCCCCTAAGCCGTAGCTAACTAACCCTACCCTCTCTCTTGGCCCAGGGACGCCAGAGTCAAGGTCCCTGCAAGCCCGATGTGGAGCTCGCCACGGCCGTCACGCAGATCTGCCTCCCGGAGCCCAAACCCCCCCGATGCCGACCCTCTCCGAGCTCGCCGTCCTCCGCCGCATTGCCTCAACCCGTCGCCGTCATCGGGGAGAGCCCTGAGGTGAGCCGCCACGCCTCCCTGACCTGCGCTAGGGTTTCCCCTCTATCCAGCATGACCGGAGGAAGGAGATGACGAGGGACCGTCGATCTCAGCTTGATCGGACAGTCCCGGTCCCTCGATACCGGTTCGGCACCCGCTGCCGCTGACAGCGGGCCCGTCCTATCAGCTCGCCTGGCTGGCTTTCCCGCCCATGCCCACGCAACTTGGGCCGGCCAGCGCCGGATCGGCCCAGCTCTGCCAGATCCGGCCCGCGCAGTAATTTTTTTTAGGAAAACCTTTTAATCTTTTTCAATAGATCTGTGAACTTGCAATTTTTATAGAAAAATAAATATTGGTCCGTTTGACCTGATTCAAATTTTTGTAGATTCCTTGTTAAAATGTCTAGCCAATGGCACCTATCCCATTCCATTTGGGCCCCTCTAGAAATACTTGAGTTTAAACTTGTAAAACAAGCACCTTTTTAGTCAAAATTGCAAATCTAGAGTTTTATAAATTGAAATGCTGTGTTTTCAATTTTCAGGGATGCCTTGGTGTGTTAGCTTGCATGTCACACTAGTTTTCCTATTTTAGGAGCATAGGGTTGTCTGTAGTAATTATCTTAGTGATGTTTAGGTTTCACATTGTTTTATTTATTGTGCTCAGTAGGAACCTTATTTTTGGGTGATTCCAATTTCCAGTGGTAGCTTATTGTGTTATCTTGCTTGACACACTGGTTTCTCTATTTTAGGATCTGCACTTTTACAGTAGTAATTAATATGGCATTGCGAGTAGTCAATCTTACTTGATTTATCATTTGCTGTAGGAATGGAATTTTGTGTTGAACCCAACTATGATGGATTGTGTTCTGGAAGAGGTTTCCAGAACATTTTACCTCATGTTTTTCTGAAACTTAGAGAATATCTGAGGATTATTTTGGTGTGCTAGTATTATTTTCCTATTGATTTATTCATAGGAAATCAACCCTAAATTGTTTTTCAGTAAATCCAACTTTGTTAGGTTCTTAAGATTGTTGTCAACCTGCAAGTGTTCTGAGTGTGTTGCTTGGTCCATTTGAACCCCTGCATGCTTGACTGAATTGAAATGTTGTTGTGTTGCTTTAATTAAGAAACCCTAGTTTCTAATAGGATTAACTTGCTAATTAAAATATTGTTTTGTTTTCTAAACTTGTTTGTTTCTAATACTCCTTGCTTGTGTAGTATCGAGTGCATGAATTGTTGTGACTTGTGTATGCATGTATATTGATTATGTGCTATTATTTTCCGGCGATAGAATCGAACGAGGAGTGTACCGAGGAGGGGGAAGTCTTTGAGTATCCAAAAGAGGAAGATCAGGGACAAGCCACTCAAGGCAAGCCATCTACTTGATGCATATCTGAATCCTATTGTTACCCTATGCATTGCTTACTCTTATTCCCTTATTGATGCATTATATCCTATATTGCTATTGACCTCTAGATAGCAATAGTTGGTGACTTAGCTCCACAAGTCAACTTGATATCATCCTTTGAGATGACACCTATTGTGACCTATGTAACACCTCTTCTATTAGAGACTTGATGGCTAGCATCAATGTCTTTGGTAAACCTGAAGTGGAGCCAAAACTCTAGGAAATTGGGTTTACTCTTGGGAAGCATTTCGAAAATGATTTCGAAAACCTTGGAGTAGTTGCTACTTCATTGAGATGTTTTAAAATGGTTTCATAAACAAGGAGTGGACAATGGGAGATGAAGGAGTTGATAGATTTTCTGAAAAAGGGCATTGTGTATAAGTGTTCGCCAAACCAATTACCCCCGTGCAACCACATTACCCCGGTATGGGCCAGGGCTTAGTTTGAAGTTTATCTGTCTTAGTGCGGGGAGCCTCACACTATATAAGGGTTTGCAGGACCCCAGAATCTGGGTTGCCGCCAGTTTGTGGGCAATAGTAAATCGGGATCCTTCGGGATTTATCCGACCGGAAGACACTTGGGTTCTCCCGTCGTGGCGCCAGAGTTACGCTCTAAAGGAGGTACTGCCGGGATGTGCCGGGGAGGTAAACTCCACAGGGCAGGCACCCGTACTAAGGTAGATAGATGGAGGGCTTCGATTTAACCTGTGGTGGTATCCCGGTGGATTTATCGAATGGTGTGGGTAAAGTGTACAACCTCTGCAGAGTGTAATCTATTCGAATAGCCGCGTCCTCGGTCATGGACAGTTGGAATGGCCATACTTAACCTGTGTCGAGTTTTGGTTTTACAAAATGTTTTCGAGAAAATGGAGAAAGGTGCCGAACGGAGTACTTGGAGGGTACTGCCATGGCACGGTTATGGTTCGGAGTACTTGCAGGGTACTGCCGAGGGAATGGAGATGGTCATGTGTGATTGACCTGGTCTTACAAAGGAAGGTGGTCATGTTTGATTGACCACCGGCTCTCTCTTGAAAACCAAATGAGTTTCCCCCTTTCCTAGAGATTTTTACTAAAAAGATTTTTTTCTAAATGTTTTCTTTAATAAGGATATAGAAATGTCATAAGACATGCTATATCAACATGAGAAATTGACTAGTTAGGATAAACTAGACTAGAGCCCTTCTTTGTTACAGCCAAACTGCATATCAGTTCACTCTCTCTTTAGATGGTTTGCGAGTACAATTCAAAATGTACTCACGGCTTTGTCCCTGGCTATTAACTTGGTCAGACCTGGAGCAAGAACTCGATGACGATGGTGATGGTACGATGACGCCGGTGCGAACTAGGAACGTCTCCCAGTCAGTTGCCTGTAGGGTAGTAGGCATGACGTGGGTCACCAACGCTGCTTGGTATCCGCTGCTTAGTCATAGACTTGCCCTGCGTGGCAATATCATGCTTGGTCATGTGACCAATTGTAAGTAAATTATTCGGTACTGTAAAGGATGATGTAATTCTGTTATCAACTCGGATATGTGGATTCACGACACACTGATCATGGGATCGTGAATTGTATGCATATCGGGTATTCCGGATGGGTAATCCGGGGTCCCCACAGAGTTGGTATCAGAGCCATCCTGACTGTAGGAGACCTTAGTTAGCATGGGCGTTAGATAGGAAAGTAATATTGTGCTAAAACTATTTGCAAAGGTTATTTCTTCTAAGTAGCCAATAGTATGGCTTATACCTTACTTACCCTTTCAGAATTTCTAATCTTACCTCTCTAATTTCTCAAGGATTTTAAAGATTTTGCTCTCTTGTCTTTCCCACTTCAAATTTAAATAATGGACATTATACCCCAATTAGACCTGAAGCTTAGCATCACAGGATGGAACAAATATTCAGAAGGACGACTTGAAACCTCCCCAACCGCAAAGAAAAAAAGAGTGTTGACAATTATTATGCCTTTGGTTGACACCAATGGCTCTGTCAAGGAGCTAACCTTGTTCCTCCCTGGACTCGCACTTTTTGCAGTCGCCAAGGACCAAGTACTTAGTTGCTTGACTAGTATTTATTAGGTTTGTCGGGCGAGTATGCCACCAATGGTACACTTCAGCAATTCCTCTGAAGACCTCACAACCATGTGATGTGATACAAGAAGATTTACAAAACTGCACTTCCCAAGCCAACATCAACGGCTCACAACAACACTACAACCTCACCACCAACTGCCATCAAGTTTCCGCTGAAACGAGAGTCAAGGAGAATGAAGACATCAACAACTATGGCCAACCCTGACCCTAGGATGAATAGGACTAACCCAAATATCGCGCGTTGATAGGCATCGTTGGTACTTGAAGTACCTTGTGTGATCTCTGCAATTGTTTGTTGTTTGCCTTGTGTGTTCTTGATAGTGTTTGCAGTTTCTTGGAGTGTTTCTTGAGTGTGTATTGTTACCCTGTGATTGCGTTGTTTTAGCCTCTCGGCCTTAAAAACCTTCTGGTGTGTTAAAGAAGCTTGGTTAGGAAACCTCTCTCTACTGTGTGTTCCCTCTTATCTTTTTTTTATGTCAGCTCAAGTCACATAGATATGTTAGCAATACACTGCTAACTCTAGCCTGGGAAATAGTGGAAAATAACTCTTCTCGCAACACATACCCAAGATCCGACGCAACAAATTTTGCCACATGCTTCAAGCTTCGTCCATACCTCTCTACAACGTCAAGGAAGTAGAAGATAGACCCGCCTGGACTACAGAGAACTTCTAGGAGACAAAGACTTCACTAACCTGGATCGCCTAACCTTAAATCTAGGGTTTCGCTAACATTGATGATACTCTCTTAACACCCCAACACTTGCTAATCTTCTAACCAACCAACTAACAATGAGCATAGAAGTGTCGAAGCCAAGCCTAACTCTCGAAGATCAACCCATTATCTTCACTTGAAGCCCAAAGACTCACGTGCTTGATCTCCACTGAGCAAATAGAAGGATGAAGACTCTCCAAAATCAAGCCATCAATGTCGATTCTGCCTTTAGGAGATATCAATGGAGGTAGAAGCGAGAAGAAGTGAAGACTTTTCTAACTAACTCGCTCGCTCGTTCAAATTTTGACGGGTTTGAACCAAAGCTGACTTATGACCTGGGTAGAAATCCAGCTGAAGATTTCTCAGAAGATGAAGTCAACTCAAGGTATCCCAATATACCTCAGGATCCTCAAGGCTACAAGAATATAGAGGAGCAAGAAGATTTTCAATGATCTCCAACCAACCTGAAGACCAGAAGAAATAGGTCATTGGCTACTAGAAGACACACCGTGGGTGGTGCGCCACCACCTGAAGTGACTTCAGCTCAAGCACAGGACAACCCAGGTGACAAGGGTATAGTTAATAGAACCCGTATGTTGAGTACCCCTGAGTCCCGCTAAGCTAGGCCCAATTGTAATGATAGTCGAATACGAGTCTTTACCGTATGTCGATATTGTAATCTGTATCGGACCCTACCCGATCCTCGAGACCTGGCCACCTATATATAGGGGCCAGGAGGGGACGGTGTAGGGCAGATTGAAAGCAAGCCAGGTTGAACACCCAAGTTTACTTTCGACACACACCTATTTTGACTAACTTTACCTTCGAGTTCATCCAGCGCCCTATCTCCCCGATCCTAAGTCCTTCATCTAGGACATTTGTCGAGTTAACCCATCGTCATGATGATAGAAGAAACATGGATGCAGCCATACCTTGCATACATGCTAAATAAACAACTACCAGAAGATGCAGTGGAAGCCAAGAGGATAACTCGAAGATCGAAGGCGTTTGTCGTGTTGCAGGGGAAATTATACAAGAAGAGTATTACCGGTGTTTTGCAGCGTTGTGTAACACCCCAGGAAGGACAAACAATATTACAAGACATACACGGTGGAGTGTGTGGCCATCATGCTAGCAGCAGAGCGATAGCAGCAAAGGCTTTCCGAGCAGGATTTTATTGGCTAACAGCCATCGAAGACGCAAAAGATATAGTTCGAAAGTGTGAAGCGTGTCAAAGATTTGCATCTAGACCACATGCACCAGCAGCAGAGCTGCAAACAATACCATTATCTTGGCCCTTTGTGCAATGGGGCCTCGATATGGTGGGAAAGTTGCACAAATCTTGGCCAGGAGGGCATGTTTACATGCTAGTGGCAGTCGATAAATTTACCAAGTGGGTAGAAGCGGCCCCGGTAACAACTCAGGATTCGATAGCAGCAATCAGCTTCATCAAGTCGATAGTATTCCGTTTTGGTGTACCATATAGCATAATCACAGATAACGGAACAAACTTCACTTCAAAGGAATTCAAGAGTTATTGCGAAGGACTAGGGATCAAGCTCAAATTCGCATCTGTGGCGCACCCAAAGACAAATGGGCAAGTCGAAAAAGCCAACGGCCTGATATGTAGTGGGATAAAAAAGAGGCTTTTAGCACCTCTCGAGAAAGCCAAGAGCGCTTGGGTAGAAGAATTGCCCTCCGTTCTTTTGAGTCTAAGAACTACGCCTAACGCAGCAACTTAAGAAACTCCTTTCTTCCTGGTCCATGGCGCAGAAGCCGTACTTCCAGTCGAAGTTACACATGAGGCACCAAGAGTGACGGCATACGACGAGATAACATCAACAGAAGCACTGCAAAACGATGTCGATGCACTAGATGAAGCAAGGGATAAGGCATTAGAAAGAGCCATGCAGTATCAACCGAGCCTACGAAACTACCACAGTAGTCGAGTTCGTCCACGATCCTTCGTGGTGGGAGACCTAGTTTTGCGACTCAGGCAAGACAGCCATGGCAAATTGGAGTCCCCTTGGGTAGGACCCTACATCATCACAGAAGTAATACCAGGAGGAGCATATCGACTACAAGACAAGAAGACGGGAAAAGACGAGAGCAATCCGTGGAACGCAGAGCAGCTACGACATTTTTACGCGTAGACTACATCTAGTGATATAATTAAACTCTAGTTCACTTTCTGAACCCAGAACATGAGGCCATAGGTTGGGTTCTTTGGGTTGAACTCAACAAAAGTTGTACAAGTATTTCTACTTCTCCGCTCGGGGGCTTCAACCCTCGGGTCGTACGAAAGGAATTTTTATCGCGACTTGGAGATCTTTTTCACTATAAGGTTGTACAGACAACCCAATAAATACTCAAACAAATTGGTTCACAAAAGAACCCGATATTCTTCATACTAATTGGTTCGCAAAGAACCCGATATATCTCAAGCATACCTCAGAACAAGTGACTTGTTTTCATGGTACTAGTAATAACATCAAAACAGAGTACGAGCATTCATTACAGATAACATTGCAGCGAGGACATTATCAAACGAAATTACATAAAAAACAGTTCCTAGTGGAAGTGGACTTCAGCTTCATATTTCTTCTGGCACTGGGTGCCGTCATAGATCTTCACGTCGAATTTTGATGTGCCGATGTGGAAGTCGAATGCCATAAAGAAGCCTTGGTGGATGTCGTGGTCTTCTGCAAACTACGACCAGCCACCCTTAAAGTATTGTTCGCCGTTGCCATCATACCAAACCTCCACTTCATATGGAGTCCTGCTGCCAGATTGCTCGCGAAGAACCGCTTCTCGCAGTTCACGCCCATCCATGAACTTTGTGAAATTCAGTGGCAGACGCTGAATCTTGCGGCACTACGCCATGGCAATGCAGAAGAAGGAGAAGATCCTGGGAGGAGCAGCAGGAGCAGCAGGAGGAGGAGCGCTTGGACCTGGAGCAGCGCCAGTTACCTTGGGCTTGTTTTTGCTACCAGGTGGGCGGCCGGGACGACGCTTCACCAGAGCAGCTGATGACGCTCCCACGGCGGTCGGAGTTGTGTTGCTCTTGTTCTTGCTTCCACGAGGGCGACCCCGACCTCGTGGCGCCATCGGAGAACCAAGGTTCAGACGAGAACCATCTATGTCCGCCATGTGGACAAGGGAAAAGGCTAGCAAACCCTAGATGAGAAAGAGAAGATGATGCGGCGAAGGAAGAATTTGATTAGGGTTTTTGCCCTTGCTAGAAGGTGCTTTATTTATAAGCACGTATTATCGGGCCTCCGTGATAAGCAAAGCCCATCAACGTATTCTACAAAAAAGTTAAATCCTGCATGTAGCAGACGGTAAACGCCAAAGGAGAACAAATAAGAAGAGGGGAGTATGGTAGCAAGATATAAAAGACCTCGCCTTGGACTCAGGGGCTTGTAAACAGGTAATATTACAAGGAAAAAGACGAAGTGAATTTTTTGAGCCTATGCTTGTCTACAAGTATTCAAACATAGCCTCGGGGGCTACTCCCATCGGGAGCGCTAAGCGCGCACCCGATAGAGGATGAGATAATCAATTTCAAGGATGAAGGAAGTATGTCAAACAAATTTCGACTATATAGTTGACAAAATACAAAAAGATTACTCCCATCGGGAGCGAGTTTTATGGTTGTAGAAACCCGAATATTTTCAGTCAAAATTTGACTGCGACATGTGATTCTCGAGTTACGTTATCGCAATGCAACTCGAATGCCGTGACTTGTCACGAAGGTAAGACCCCGGGATCCGTCCTGTGTGGCCTGGTATACGCACATGGATGCGCTCTGCTGGTATGTATCCGTGTCTACGACGCGAAGAAAATCCTGGTGGACGCACTGGGTACCTTGAGAATCACTGGGATTCATTCTTTGTAAGTCCTAAATGCGGCAAAAGAATGGGTTTGACCGGTATCCCGAATTCAAGTCCAAGGGGATTGAATTTGAAGTAGGTGACAAGTATCTGTTCCGGCAGTTAACTGACCTCTTGATCCGTCAGAGTTGCCAGGCTTGTTCATCAAGACCCCTTGCGAGCAAATTATCATGAACGTAAGTCGAAAGACCAAGTCGAAGATTTGAAGATAAGAAGAAGTCGAAGAATTGATCAAGTCGAAGATATAAAGATTAGAGATTTAACCTGAATTTGCAATTCTGGTAGAATCTCAGGGGCTACTGACAAGGGTATAGTTAATAGAACCCGTATGTTGAGTACCCCTGAGGCCCGTTAAGCTAGGCCCAATTGTAATGATAGTCGAATACGAGTCTTTACTGTATGTCGATATTGTAATCTGTATCGGACCCTACCCGATCCTCGAGACCTGGCCACCTATATATAGGGGCCAGGAGGGGACGGTGTAGGGCAGATTGAAAGCAAGCCAGGTTGAACACCCAAGTTTACTTTCGACACACACCTATTTCGACTAACTTTACCTTCGAGTTCATCCAGCGCCATATCTCCCCGATCCTAAGTCCTTCATCTAGGACATTTGTCGAGTTAACCCCTCGTCACCAGGAGAATGGTTCCTATTAGGACCAACTTGCTCCTTGGTAGTTAGGAAGCGTAGAGGACTAAGTCAACAAATTTGACGTGCCTATCCAGATCGAAGAATAAAAGCTCTTGTCTACCATCCTCAGAGGACTGCAAGATCGAGATTAAAAGTCTACACCAACATCAAGCTCCAAGGTGCAACACCAAGAATTGAAGATGCCCTCCATCTACACGAAGGAAGCAACGCCCCCAAGCTAACAAAAACTACCCGAGAAGCCTCGACTTTCCAAGACCTCAATTGCAAGCTGAAAACCTTCTAGCTCTCGTAGAATATCTTCGGGCTTGCCAGATAGCCTAACCACACTAACCATAGAGGCGTCTCGACGAGGTTTCGACAAGGTACTCTCGGTGGCATCCACTCTTCAGCTAGCAACTTCAGCAAATGAAGACGATCTACACACTTGGCAAAGGCAAGTCTTCGAGGCAACTCAAAGTGTCAACGAGAAGTTGGAAGAGCAACCTTTTAAAGTCTAACTCTAACCTAGTCTTCGCACCTTTTTACTTCTAATCTTAGGAATCTCGGGACGAGATTCTTTTTAAGGGGGGAAGAGCTGTAACACCCCACTTTTTTGTAACCTTGTTTAAGCAGTGATTAGTGAGCCAAAAATGAGGGCCAACAAAAAACTTTTTGTGCAAACCTCTAGAAGTACTATTTCTTGCTTGTTTGTCTTGGTTGTTATATTAATGATGTCTGTTTGAGTTGCCTGTTGAACAAATTTGTGAACCAACACAATCCTTGTGCTCTTGTGATCATGCCTTTATTTATGCTTCTAGCTATTTTTTTCCACATCCATTATCTTGGCAACCACTCTTTTTCCCAATTATTTTATTTGACCAAGACAAGAGCCAAGATTTATCTTTGAGACAAAGCTTTTATCAAAACTAAGTATTTACAAAATTATCGGGACCTACAAAATAGGGTGGTCCCACTATTTTACAAACTTATATTTTGTTGATATTTATAAAAGGATTTCAAACACCTTTTTGAAAACTTTTTAAAGGAGATGCTATGTCTCCACTAGTTTCTGAAAAATCTACAAAAGCTTTACTCCTTTATTTGAAACTCTTTTCAAACTTGACCATGGCATGATCATCATTGAGCACTTGTTCAAACATTGTTTCTGGTAATACTAGATTAGCTGCAAATGATTAACCTTGTATGGTGAGTTGACTTTGTGTGACTGTTTGACTTTGATGAGTTGCTTGTGTGTGGATATAATCCTCATATAGGCCTGTGGCCTAACCTATTCAAAATACATCCATTAATATTTTGTCACATATAAGTTGTTTTCATGCTATCCTTCAAATAAAACCCATCTTGTTATTTTTCCCTCAATCCTGAATCCCTAACCCTAATGTCTTAGTCTTATCATGAGACGTTAGGAGCCCCATTTTGAGGAATCTTAACACTAATCAAAACTAACCCAAGGAAAACACCCATGGTGTTATTAGAATCATCTACATCCCACCTTAGAAGGCTCCTCTCAGTGTTTGCAAAATATTTTCTTGCAGACATTTCATCAAACACCTAGTGTGCAGACCATCTTCACTCCTGTTAACAGATTCAGTTTTTAGATGTTTGTATTAAGCTCATCTATTCTATCCGTGGCAATGTACCTTCCTTGAACTCATATTTGGCATGTGTTCTTCCATTCCTTCCATTGCCACCTGGTCATTTGAGGTCATTTGATATTTGTTCTAATCCTGTTTCTGACCCTAATCAAATCACTGACCCTTTTGACTATTATCAGATGCACTTTTGCTACCACTTTTAAACTTCGAAATAAATTGTTCAGAGCCCATTCTTTGACCTATTCCTCTTCCTTTTGATCTACTCTAACTATCTATGCACTTGCATGTACATTTTGAAGCATGCCACCTATCTATGTGACTAGGTTTTGAACCCTAGTCAAAACTGATTTCATTTTCTACTTTTCTTTGATCCTCTTGGTAATTTGTCAAACACTCATTATAAAATCCCTCCATAAAAATCATTTCCTCTCTACTAGCATTTGAAAATGTCATTCTTGCAAAATATCACTTTTTCTCCATAAAAAATTAACTATATCTCCATCTCATTTTTCTTGCTCAATAAAATGCATATGATTAGTGGCTATGTTATTTCATGCAATTTTCTTCTCATCAAGTATCTTATAATTTCCTACTATGTTCTCCTATTCCTATAGGACCCTATGGACCCAAAAACCTTAATGGTTCATCTTCAAATTTTCAAAAACGTTGTCTCAAGTAGTATAGTGCAAATCTTCACTTTTCAAATTGGTGATCTTGCCTAACATCAAATAAATTCTTCCAAATTTGCGATATTGTTAATCTCACCAAACCACACCCATCTAATCCCTCTATGCATGCCATTGATTGGTGCATATGAGACTAGCCAACAACCCCAAAATTTGCATCATGCATACATTCCTCACCATATCTCCTTCAAGCTTTCAAATATCTTTTGAAAATTAAACCAAAACCACCACCATGACCTCCACAGCAATCTCACCACCCTCTGGTCGAATTCCACTGTAGCAGCCTCTCTCATCTTGTCCTCTAGTGCTTGGAGGGAACTAGAGGAGAGACTCACATGCATATATCTATCCTTGCATTATTTAACTATAGCTTGCAGCAACCAGCCTTCCTGGTGAAGCCAACCCCTCCTGGACCTCTCTCTCACCCTCCCACCGTCACTCTTGACCAACCAGAGGCCTCCTATGGACCCCCACTTGCCCAAACCGACTTAGCACACACACCCACATCTCTCTTTGTAATATAAGGCCACAGCATGCTACACCCCTTCCCTGGACCCTCATTCCCCTCCCACATCACCACTCTACCCTCCCAAAGCACCAGAACCACCCCCATGGTCTAGAGCCGAGAAGAAATGGAGGAAACCCTAGTTTTGTATGCAAGGAAAAGGAAGTGAATGCCACTGATCTGAACCCTCTCCTCCCTCTCTTTCTGCTTGCTTGCACTCCCCTAAGCCGTAGCTAACTAACCCTACCCTCTCTCTTGGCCCAGGGACGCCGGAGTCAAGGTCCCTGCAAGCCCGATGTGGGGCACGCCATGGCCGTCGTGCAGATCTGCCTCCCGGAGCCCAACCCCCCCCCCCCCCCTCCCCCTCCCTCCCGATGCCGACCCTCTCTGAGCTCGCCGTCCTCCGCCGCGTCGCCCCGACCCGTCGCCATCGCCGGGGAGAGCCCTGAGGTGCGCCGCCACCCCTCCCTGACCTGCGCTAGGGTTTCCCCTCTATCCAGCATGACCGGAGGAAGGAGATGATGGGGGACCGTCGATCTCAGCTTGATCGGACGGTCCCGGTCCCTCGATACCGGTTCGGCACCCGCTGCCGCTGACAGCGGGCCCGTCCTGTCAGCTCGCCTGGCTGGCTTTCCCGCCCATGCCCGCGCAAGTTGGGCCGGCCAGCGCCGGATCGGCCAAGCTCTGCCAGATCCGGCCCGCGCAGTAATTTTTTTAGGAAAACCTTTTAATCTTTTTCAATAGATCTGTGAACTTGCAATTTTTATAGAAAAATAAATATTGGTCCGTTTGACCTGATTCAAATTTTTGTAGATTCCTTGTTAAAATGTCTAGCCAATGGCACCTGTCCCATTCCATTTGGGCCCCTGTAGAAATACTTGAGTTTAAACTTGTAAAACAAGCACCTTTTTAGTCAAAATTGCAAATCTAGAGTTTTATAAATTGAAATGCTATGTTTTCAATTTTCAGGGATGCCTTGGTGTGTTAGCTTGCGTGTCACACTAGTTTTGCTATTTTAGGAATATAGGGTTGTCTGTAGTAATTATCTTAGTGATGTTTAGGTTTCACATTGTTTTATTTATTGTGCTCAGTAGGAACCTTATTTTTGGGTGATTCAATTTCCAGTGGTAGCTTATTGTGTTATCTTGCTTGACACACTGGTTTCTCTATTTTAGGATTTGCACTTTTACAGTAGTAATGAATATGGCATTGTGAGTAGTTAATCTTACTTAATTTATCATTTGCTGTAGGAATGGAATTTTGTGTTGAACCCAACTTTGATGGATTGTGTTCTGGAAGAGGTTTCCAGACCATTTTACCTCATGTTTTTCTGAAACTTAGAGAATATCTGAGGATTATTTTGGTGTGCTAGTATTATTTTCCTATTGATTTATTCATAGGAAATCAACTCTAAATTGTTTTTCAGTAAATCCAACTTTGTTAGGTTCTTAAGATTGTTTTCAACCTGCAAGTGTTCTGAGTGTGTTGCTTGGTCCATTTGAACCCCTGCATGCTTGACTGAATTGAAATGTTGTTGTGTTGCTTTAATTAAGAAACCCTAGTTTCTAATAGGATTAACTTGCTAATTAAAATCTTGTTTTGTTTTCTAAACTTGTTTTTTTCTGATACTCCTTGCTTGTGTAGTATCGAGTGCATGAATTGTTGTGACTTGTGTATGCATGTATGATGATTATCTGCTATTATTTTCCGGCGATAGAATCGAACGAGGAGTGTACCGAGGAGGGGGAAGTCTTTGAGTATCCAGAAGAGGAAGACCAGGGACAAGCTACTCAAGGCAAGCCATCTACTTGATGCATATCTGAATCCTATTGTTACCCTATGCATTGCTTACTCTTATTCCCTTATTGATGCATTATATCCTATATTGCTATTGACCTCTAGATAGCAATAGTTGGTGACTTAGCTCCACAAGTCAACTTGATATCATCCTTTGAGATGACACCTATTGTGACCTATGTAACACCTCTTCTATTAGAGACTTGATGGCTAGCATCAATGTCTTTGGTAAACCTGAAGTGGAGCCAAAACTCTAGGAAATTGGGTTTACTCTTGGGAAGCATTTCGAAAATGATTTCGAAAACCTTGTGAAAGATCATATCGAGCCCCATGTGTGGTTTTGGTAATTAATGACAATCCCTATGGACTAATGGTTGCATTGAGTTATATGTGTAGGACTTGTCCATAGACAATGCTTGAACCATTTGTTGGAGTCAAGGTTGTAAGAAGAAGATTATGTGTTGACCAAGGTGTTATTCAAGGAGTGATCCAAAGATTGGTCTTAAGGGAGTTGAGCTTATGTTAAGTGTGTCTTGAAGAATAAGATTGAGTGAGCTCTCATGTGTATCCTCAAGACACCATCATTATGGAGAAAGAAGATTTGATTCGAGGATTGATCAAGTCAAAGCGCAAGTTCAAGATGAGCAACTAGAAGAGAACATATGCTTGAAGCTTGCCATCTATATTGTGATCATGGATATGTGAAGATATGCTTAAAGAGAGTCTCTTCCATAGTAGAGTATGGGGGAGCAATCCGCAAGACTTCACCAAGCAAGCTCAATCAAGAAAGGTGGTCCAACTTGAGAAGATCAAGATCGTCTTTATCCACCTCAAGTGGAATGCTCAAGGCAAAGGTATGATAGTGTTAGGGTTTCTTTCTTACCGGTCTCATGGTGTTTGTTGTGAGACCGGGTTATAGGATCGGTAGCCGTACTATCAAGAGGGGCTCTCGAGTGAGTAACTTAATTGTATCGTTCGGAGAGAGCTCAAACCTTTGCATACTTGGCATCATCTTTCTTGGTTCTTATTTGGGTTTTATCCATGTGAGGTTCTAGAGCTTGTGGTTATTTCCATGACAAGCTCTAGCTCATCAAAAACGGATTTCGCATGAAGCTCTTATTGCGTTTTTGATGTTTGGAGGTTTTACCGGTTTGCCTTCAAAGAGAGGTCAAACCTTTCATCATTTGGTTTTATACTCCCTTGTTGGACTATGATGCTTCTATGGATGAAGTTGTAGAGCTCGTCGTGGTGATTCCAACGAGCCCAAGATCATCGAAAACGGAGTCCGGATGAAAAAGTTATCACCGTTTTCGTATTGCAATTTCTGCTCGGCGTCACCCAGTAAGGGGGGCGGATATTCCGGCCAGGGGGGACGGATTATCCGGCCTGGGGGCGAAAATTTCGTTTCGGAATTTCTGCTAAGGACCAGAGTCGGCGTCACCCAGTATAGGGGGCGGATAATCCGGCCTGGGGGCCGGATAATCCGGCCAGACG
Source organism: Dactylis glomerata (assembly GCA_007115705.1). Classification (NCBI taxonomy): domain Eukaryota; kingdom Viridiplantae; phylum Streptophyta; class Magnoliopsida; order Poales; family Poaceae; genus Dactylis; species Dactylis glomerata. The sequence goes on from QXEO01000383.1 coordinate 2,874,737, forward strand.
GATTTTTTGGCCATATTTTGGCCGGATAATCCGCCCCTAAAATCCTGCAATGGCCATATTTCGTGGGGGGGCTATAAAAGGCCCCCCTTCTTCTTCCTTGGGCTGTTAGCTACTCCCTCTCTCTCTCTCCTCCATTGTTGACCTTGAGTAGCTTGCTCTCCCTCTCCATTCCTCCCATATTTCTTGCATCTTTTTAAGGGAAAAGAGAGAGGAGATCTAGATCTATCTTTCCACCAATCAAAATCTTCTCTTAGTGAGGGGAACCTCTTGTGGATTTAGATCTTGGAGTTCTTTGTGGATTTCCTTTGTTCTTCCTCTCATATCTCTCCATAGCATTAGTTGCTTTGGTAGGATTTGAGTGAGAAGGATTTGAGCACCTTGTGTGCTCTTGCCATTGCATAAGTTGCATCGGTTTGAGTTCTCCCCGGAGATTCGAGTAAGTGAAAGTTTGTGAGCTTATTACTCTTGGGTTCTTGGAACCCTAGACGGCTTTGTGTCTTTGTGGTGCCTTTGTGGCTATTCTTGGGAGCCTCCAATTAAGTTGTGGATGCGTGCCCCAAGCTTTGTGTAAAGGCCCGGTTCCGCCTTGAGGAACCCCTTAGTGGAAGAGTGAGCTAGGCCTTTGTGGCGCAAGCTCACACCGGAGAATAGGGTGAGGCCTTTGTGGCGTTGGTTAGGCCTTTGTGGCGATACCACACCCCTCCAACGAGACGTACTCCCTTTCAAGGGAGGAACTCGGGAATACATCATCGTCTCCGCGTGCCTCGGTTATTTCTATACCCGAGCTCTTTACTTATGCACTTTGCATTGTGATAGCCTTCGTGCTTGAAGTCATATATCTTGCTATCACCTTGTTACTTGTATTGCTTAGCATAAGTTATTGGTGCACATAGGTGAGCCTAGTTTATTTAGGTTTTATGTGCTTGACAAAATAAACGCTAGTTTAATTCCGCTTTTGTTCAAGCCATTCATAAAATTTGATATCGCCTATTCACCCCCCCCCCTCTAGGCGACATCTGTGTCCTTTCAATTGGTATCAGAGCCCGGTCTCTCATTTTAGGCTTCACCGCCTTGAGAGCAAAGATGTCGGCTAGGAGATTAGTGCACAATAACACTTCTATATTTGATGGCACAAATTATGATACTTGGAAAATTCACATGCTTAATTATTTTCGGGTCATGGACCCATCTATGGAGCGAATTGTAGATGCGGGTTTTTCTCCTCCAAAGGATACTCAAAATCTATCTTTAGAGGATGAGAAAAACTTTTATCTCAATGCTCAAGCTACTCATGTGATTGTTAATGCTTTGAGCGATATAGTTACCTTCTCTATCACGCCTTTTTGGAGCGCTCATGAGATATGGATAAAGCTTCAAGAAAAATATGGTGTGTCCAAGATTATTGAGGATGATTGTATTCCTTCCACTTCTGGCCGTGATGAACTTTCATCCACTTCACCAACGTGTGGCAAGACACAAGGTAATGATATGGTGAGTGGTGATGAAACTTGCAATGGTGATAGTATGCTTACTTTTGATGATCCTTCATCTCTATCTCATTGCAATGCTTCATCTTTGGACTTAAACACTTGTAGCCCCATAAATGTTTTACATGCTTGTGTTGATAGTCCTTGCATATCATGTGTAAATTTCTTGAATAAATCTCATGATGATATGCTTGCTTTGTCTTGTTGTCATGATACAAATGCTTCTATTTCCTCTAGTATTTGTGATGCTAACCATATAGAGGAAACCGAAGAGTCTTTGGGCCAAGACAAGGTCTTGAATGGAGCTTCAAGTATTTCTTCATCTTCTTCTTCTCACGGTTCCCACATATGCCTTATGGCTAGGTCTTCAAATCATAATGATGTTGAGGACAATAGTGAGGATGATGAAAATGAAGAAGACTATATTGAGTATTTAAACAAGAAGGGTAAGGTGGTCTTTGATGCTTTGCATAACCATAAAAATGTTTTGCCCAACTTCTTTGAAATCATGAGTTGTGCTATTGAGAGCACGAAACTCATTGAGATGAAGGAAGAACAAATTGATAAAATGTTTTCTCTTGAGCGTGAGTATGCCAATGATATCCATGATTTAAAATATGCTCTAGAGGAAGAGCAAGAGCTTCGGGTTTCTCTTGAGGAGAAGCTTGAATCCATTGAGGAGTCATGTAATGAAATTATTTCTAAACTCACTAAAGAACGTGACCTCGCTCTTGCCAAGTTGTCTTCTCCTATTCATAATGATAATGATGCATGTGCTACTAACTCTACTTCTTGTGAAGCATCTATTTTGAAGGAGAATGTTGAGCTAAGGGCTCAACTTGAATTGCTAACTAGCAAGTATGGGAAATTGGAAGAAATTCATGAAAAGCTATCTAGCTCTAATGAGGATCTTCTAGTGTCCCATGCTCGCCTAAAGTTTGCTCATGAGGCTATATCTATAAAGGTAACATCTTGTGAGCCTCATGTGGGCACTAGCACTATTTCCCAAAATGCAATATTGCCATATGCTAGTACTCGTAATTCATCCACTCATACTATTTCTACATCTAGTGATGGATTACCCTCCTTGCCTTGTTGCTCTAACAATGTAGCCTCTACTTCCACTAGTACTTGTGTTGTCACTAACCATGTAGAGGAAATCAAAGAGCTCAAGGCCCAAGTTACTTCATTGAAGAAAGACTTGGAAAAACGTCATGAAGGGAAGTCCACACTCAACAAGATCTTGAGTGTGCAACAATCCCCCAATGACAAGAGTGGACTTGGATTTATCTCTAACAACAAGAAGAAGTCCAAAATATACAAGAAGAAGAAGGGCCAAGAACAAGTCAAGAATTTGGCCAAGATTGTTTGCTTCAAGTGCAAAATTGAAGGGCACCATGTTAGATCTTGCCCTTTGAAGAAAAAGGCACTTAGTGAGAAGCAACAAGGGAAGCGGCCTCAAGTTCAAGCCCTTGCTCAACCTCAAGTTGAAGAAAGGTCACTTCCCAAGAAAAATCAAGCTAATGCTCCCCTTGTGGAGAAATCAAGTGAGAAGAAGGTGAAGAAAAGAACTTGCTACATATGCCATGAGAAGGGTCACCTATCTTCTTCATGCACTAGTGGTAACTCATCCAACCCTATCATAATTGAAGATGCTTATTCACTTTGCAAGGATAAGGTTGGCAATGTGTTTGCCAAATTTGTTGGTGCTCAAAGTGGTGTCAAGAAAAGAACCATTTGGGTTGCCAAACCTATTGTTTCTAACTTCTTAGGACCCAACTTGGTTGGGGACCAACAACCATTACTTGAACAATAGGTGTTGGTGGAGGGCATTGGAGACTTGGCTATATCATGAAGAATTAAGGGATCTTCATCAATTATATTTTCTCAAGTCAATTCATTTGGATTATCTTATTTCTATCATATATCCAATGTTCCTCCTTGCGGTAACATGTATTCAACTTATCTACCTTGAAAGTTACTCGCCCCTTTGCATGTGTTGGGTTTTGTATCTTGCATGTGTTTGTATATGTTGTGCTTCCTACTTGCTTCATTTTGAGTAATCAAGTATGTGCATGTTGGTTTGCACACCATGTACGGTTGTTCTTGTTGAGCCTTTTGCATCTCGTTTTATCTAACTTGGCTCTTGTGAGAGATTATTGGACCATCCCATTTTGGGAGAGTGATATGCTTTGCACCTCACAATCCTAAAAATGTGTGTACATGAGGAATACCACTTAGTGTTGATAATTAAAGATTATCTAGTTTCTATGTGGTATGTCATTCTCATGAGAAATTCAAATTCTATAATGTCCATTAATCATCTTGTTAGATTTTATTTGCCTCTTGTGAAAAATAAATGTATTATCACATTATGGGGGAGTAATATACTTTGTGCATACTACAAACCAATATAATGTGTATATTTGAGGTTGTGTCACATAGTGTTGATATTGTAAATTATCTTGCTTCTATGTGGCATGTTTTCTCAAACAAGTTCTAATTTGCCAAATTGTTTTATTGCTCTTGTTTTAGATCTTGTTTGTGAGATACTTTCTTGATAGGGTTTTCCTAAAATGTGGAATGCTACATCAAAGTTGGAAAACCATTTGCTTCAAGTTATCTTAATCATTGCTTTGCGTGATTGTTTAACTATTTGAGTCTATCAAGAATATCTTCTTTAGCATGGTGATTAATTCTTATCCTTCTCCGTATGCTTCTTTGTTGTGAAGATGATCTTGGATTTATATGTAAACTACCACCGGGAAATAAATCCAAATACCTCTTGTTCTTGGACAATTGGTACTATATCATGTGGGACATGTATATTGATCATCTTTACATTGGCTATTGCTTTTAATTGCCTTATCTCTAGCCAAAAATGTAGTTGTTTTAGCTCTCATTGTCTTCCATGACTTTTGTTATTCCATTTGATTTCGTTGAACTTGTTTTGTGTTATTTCTATGTAGGTAGATGTGATGATCCCACTTGTGTGCATTTTGTATTCAAATGCAAAATCATAAATAATGCACTAATCTTGGGGGAGCTCTCCTATATTTGTTATAACACACTCTTTGTGCTTATTTCATTTGGTATTGGTTTTTTTTTGAAAGACAAATCTTTTCTTTTTGGTACTTAGTGTGCCATCATAAAAAGTGTGGAGAGTTTGGTTTGTTTGTTTGAACCTTGCTCTCTTTGGGAGTTGGTGATCTCATTCCTCATTATTTATTTCTTACTCTTAAAATGAGATATGTCTTTGAGCATGTGTGTTTTAGTTATGCTTTATGCTCATTGGCTTTTGCTTGGTTCACTAGTTGAACTTTGGAGTCAATCTTGTGTTGATTTGATTCTTTGATATAATTTGGACAATCTTTTGTAGCTTCACAATTTTGTATGCTCGCTTGTCCTTCTTGGTGTTTTTTCCAAATTGTATCTCCTTTGGCTCTTGAAAGTCTTGTGCATGCATATTTACTAAATGTATATTGTATGGCATGCTTTTGCTTTCTTTGATCAAATATATAGGAGAAGCTCCATCAAATCCTAAATCGGCTAAGATGTGCATGAAATTCAATTTCATATATATATGCACATATTTATGTGGAGTTTGTCCTATATATTGTAGTTTCTAACTACTTTGGACCCAATGAGTTTGGGGACCATCTTGTACTTGAACTTTGTTTTAGGTACATGGAGATATATTGGTGCTTGTCTCAATAATAAGGATGAAGTGGTGACTAAATGATAATTTGAGGCAAGCTAGGATTATTGAAGAACTCCTATCTACTACATCCTACCTTTAATATCTCGGTAACAAGTATCTTCTTCATGCATACTTCTCTAATATCCAACCTTGTGTAGGTTATTTTATGGCATTGAAAATCTTTATTTGCAATTTGTGCTTTTTGCAAGGATTCTAATGAAACCTCTTTATTGCAAAGGTGAGCAAGTTGAGATGAGGACATATTATTGGAAACATATAAAAATCATGCTCATGATTCTCCTATCCCATATATGTCAACTTAGCAATCTTTTTGCATATCATTTCCTCAATAAGCTCACATGTGTAAAATTGATGAAATTGCAAATTTATTTCTTTCGTTTGGTATCCTTCGTTTTGATACTTGTTGTTTTTATCAAAGCATCCCAACTATCTTCTTTCCCTTGTTGATATTTGTGATGTCTTTGACATGTTGGTGGTTGAAGTTTGTCAATATACAATAAGATAAATTGAGCCTTTGGCCATGCTTTAAAAGCAAAAATCTCATTGGTATATTGCATGCCTTCATTTTGGATATCATGTTCTATTCTTAGTATCTATTTTGTGTGTACATGGTTCTTTATGATAATTATCTTTGTGATATTGTCTACTTAGAATCTTATACACATGAGAGATGATATCTCATTATTTGATATCTTATTTGAACCTTATGTGTTGGGATGGAATGCTAAGCAACATCATTCATTGAAGACTATGTGGATGCTCTATGCTAATCCTTGTATTAGTCTTATAATATGTTGTGTCATTTCTCTCACACATTCCTTGGTTGAGCCTTTTATATGTTATCCCTTACTTTTTGCTCAACCATTTCTTTGATGCAAGTGTTAAGCTTAATTTCTTCTCTATGATCTCTTGCAAATGGTTGTGTTTTAAATGTTATTGAGGGAGTGAGGATTCCATGTTGTGCAAATTGTATTCAAATACAAACATTCCAATTTTTGCACATACCTTGGGGAGCTTCCTCATTTCATTTAAAGCACCATTTTGCGGTTAGCATAGTATTTAATTTCACTTGGTATCATTTTGTGTTGAATAATATTGAGGGAGTGATGATTCCATGTGTGTGCACCTTATCTTCAACTCAATAGAATATTTTGTGCACACACCTTGGGGAGCTTCCTCATATTATTTAGAGCACCTTTTCGATCTTATCATAAAATCTTTATTCAGTTTGTTCTTTGGATTGTTTGATTGCTCTCTTCATTTGTTGAAGTTTATCCATCGTGTTATCTTATTTTTTTTGCAATCTTTGATCCTCAATATAGTTTGGTTTCCTTCATATATTTGTCTTTGTATATGTGCATGTGTCTTCACTTATTTCTTTTGAATATGCACACCGTTTTGGAGGAACTCACACTATATTGGCCTTCTAATTTTTTCGCCCATTTTGGCAATGGATGCCAATGGGGGAGAAGTTTCGAGGGTTTAACGGGAATTGGCTTTGATGCTTTGGTTTGTTCTTAAGCATTTGCCTTGCATGCTTTGCATGGTTGAGTATATAGTGGAAACTCCACCAACAACCTTGGTTGGCAATATATGCAATGAAATCAAGATCATTCACACGTGCATAGATTGTGGGGGAGTTTGCTCTATATATGGTGGTTTTACTAACATCACATACTTTTATAGTATTTGATGTTAGTACAACCATATTGGTTCTTTGAATTCATTATATAAACCCTCTCAAAGAGATTGTCATCAATTACCAAAATGGGGGAGATTGAAAGATCATATCGAGCCCCATGTGTGGTTTTGGTAATTAATGACAATCCCTATGGACTAATGGTTGCATTGAGTTATATGTGTAGGACTTGTCCATAGACAATGCTTGAACCATTTGTTGGAGTCAAGGTTGTAAGAAGAAGATTATGTGTTGACCAAGGTGTTATTCAAGGAGTGATCCAAAGATTGGTCTTAAGGGAGTTGAGCTTATGTTAAGTGTGTCTTGAAGAATAAGATTGAGTGAGCTCTCATGTGTATCCTCAAGACACCATCATTATGGAGAAAGAAGATTTGATTCGAGGATTGATCAAGTCAAAGCGCAAGTTCAAGATGAGCAACTAGAAGAGAACATATGCTTGAAGCTTTCCATCTATATTGTGATCATGGATATGTGAAGATATGCTTAAAGAGAGTCTCTTCCATAGTAGAGTATGGGGGAGCAATCCGCAAGACTTCACCAAGCAAGCTCAATCAAGAAAGGTGGTCCAACTTGAGAAGATCAAGATCGTCTTTATCCACCTCAAGTGGAATGCTCAAGGCAAAGGTATGATAGTGTTAGGGTTTCTTTCTTACCGGTCTCATGGTGTTTGTTGTGAGACCGGGTTATAGGATCGGTAGCCGTACTATCAAGAGGGGCTCTCGAGTGAGTAACTTAATTGTATCGTTCGGAGAGAGCTCAAACCTTTGCATACTTGGCATCATCTTTCTTGGTTCTTATTTGGGTTTTATCCATGTGAGGTTCTAGAGCTTGTGGTTATTTCCATGACAAGCTCTAGCTCATCAAAAACGGATTTCACATGAAGCTCTTATTGCGTTTTTGATGTTTGGAGGTTTTACCGGTTTGCCTTCAAAGAGAGGTCAAACCTTTCATCATTTGGTTTTATACTCCCTTGTTGGACTATGATGTTTCTATGGATGAAGTTGTAGAGCTCGTCGTGGTGATTCCAACGAGCCCAAGATCATCGAAAACGGAGTCCGGATGAAAAAGTTATCACCGTTTTCGTATTGCAATTTCTGCTCGGCGTCACCCAGTAAGGGGGGCGGATATTCCGGCCAGGGGGGCGGATTATCCGGCCTGGGGGCGAAAATTTCGTTTCGGAATTTCTGCTAAGGACCAGAGTCGGTGTCACCCAGTATAGGGGGCGGATAATCCGGCCTGGGGGCCAGATAATCCGGCCAGACGGATTTTTTGGCCATATTTTGGCCGGATAATCCGCCCCTAAAATCCTGCAATGGCCATATTTTGTGGGGGGGCTATAAAAGGCCCCCCTTCTTCTTCCTTGGGCTGTTAGCTACTCCCTCTCTCTCTCCTCCATTGTTGACCTTGAGTAGCTTGCTCTCCCTCTCCATTCCTCCCATATTTCTTGCATCTTTTTAAGGGAAAAGAGAGAGGAGATCTAGATCTATCTTTCCACCAATCAAAATCTTCTCTTAGTGAGGGGAACCTCTTGTGGATTTAGATCTTGGAGTTCTTTGTGGATTTCCTTTGTTCTTCCTCTCATATCTCTCCATAGCATTAGTTGCTTTGGTAGGATTTGAGTGAGAAGGATTTGAGCACCTTGTGTGCTCTTGCCATTGCATAAGTTGCATCGGTTTGAGTTCTCCCCGGAGATTCGAGTAAGTGAAAGTTTGTGAGCTTATTACTCTTGGGTTCTTGGAACCCTAGACGGCTTTGTGTCTTTGTGGTGCCTTTGTGGCTATTCTTGGGAGCCTCCAATTAAGTTGTGGATGCGTGCCCCAAGCTTTGTGTAAAGGCCCGGTTCCGTCTTGAGGAACCCCTTAGTGGAAGAGTGAGCTAGGCCTTTGTGGCGCAAGCTCACACCGGAGAATAGGGTGAGGCCTTTGTGGCGTTGGTTAGGCCTTTGTGGCGATACCACACCCCTCCAACGAGACGTACTCCCTTTCAAGGGAGGAACTCGGGAATACATCATCGTCTCCGCGTGCCTCGGTTATTTCTATACCCGAGCTCTTTACTTATGCACTTTGCATTGTGATAGCCTTCGTGCTTGAAGTCATATATCTTGCTATCACCTTGTTACTTGTATTGCTTAGCATAAGTTATTGGTGCACATAGGTGAGCCTAGTTTATTTAGGTTTTATGTGCTTGACAAAATAAACGCTAGTTTAATTCCGCTTTTGTTCAAGCCATTCGTAAAATTTGATATCGCCTATTCACCCCCCCCTCTAGGCGACATCTGTGTCCTTTCACCTTGGAGTAGTTGCTACTTCATTGAGATGTTTTAAAATGGTTTCATAAACAAGGAGTGGACAATGGAAGATGAAGGAGTTGATAGATTTTCTGAAAAAGGGCATTGTGTATAAGTGTTCGCCAAACCAATTACCCCCGTGCAACCACATTACCCCGGTATGGGCCAGGGCTTAGTTTGAAGTTTATCTGTCTTAGTGCGGGGAGCCTCACACTATATAAGGGTTTGCAGGACCCCAGAATCCGGGTTGCCGCCAGTTTGTGGGCAATAGTAAATTGGGATCCTTCGGGATTTATCCGGCCGGAAGACACTTGGGTTCTCCCGCCGTGGCGCCGGAGTTACGCTCTAAAGGAGGTACTGCCGGGACATGCCGGGGAGGTAAACTCCACAGGGCAGGCACCCGTACTAAGGTAGATAGATCGAGGGCTTCGATCAATTATCCGAACCCCGCATACTTGCGTATGACGGTCCGTGGTGGTATCCCGGCGGATTTATCGAATGGTGTGGGTAAAGTGTACAACCTCTGCAGAGTGTAATCTATTCGAATAGCCGCGTCCTCGGTCATGGACGGTTGGAATGGCCATACTTAACCTGTGTCGAGTTTTGGTTTTACAAAATGTTTTCGAGAAAATGGAGAAAGGTGCCGAACGGAGTACTCAGAGGGTACTGCCATGGCATGGTTATGGTTCGGAGTACTTGCAGGGTACTGCCGAGGGAATGGAGATGGTCATGTGTGATTGACCTGGTCTTACAAAGGAAGGTGGTCATGTTTGATTGACCACCGGCTCTCTCTTGAAAACCAAATGAGTTTCCCCCTTTCCTAGAGATTTTTACTAAAAAGATTTTTTTCTAAATGTTTTCTTTAATAAGGATATAGAAATGTCGTAAGACATGCTATATCGACATGAGAAATTGACTATTTAGGATAAACTAGACTAGAGCCCTTCTTTGTTACAGCCAAACTGCATATCAGTTCACTCTCTCTTTAGATGGTTTGCGAGTACAATGCAAAATGTACTCACGGCTTTGTCCCTGGCGATTAACTTGGTCAGACCTGGAGCAAGAACTCAATGAAGATGGTGATGGTACGATGACACCGGTGCGAACTAGGAACGTCTCCCAGTCAGTTGCCTGTAGGGTAGTAGGCATGACGTGGGTCACCAACGCTGCTTGGTATCCGCTGCTTAGTCATAGACTTGCCCTGCGTGGCAATATCATGCTTGGTCATGTGACCAATTGTAAGTAAATTATTCGGTACTGTAAAGGATAATGTAATTCTGTTATCAACTCGGATATGTGGATTCACGACACACTGATCATGGGATCGTGAATTGTATGCATATCGGGTATTCCGGATGGGTAATCCGGGGTCCCCACAAGAGACGTGCTCTTTTGATTTACACGGATCTCTTTATTTTTCTCAAAATCCATGGATATCTTTATTTTCTCAAAATTTATTATGCACAAACTTAACACGACATGCTCTTCCTGCAAAAAAACACACTACAAGATCGTGCACAAATACGACATGCTATTGTATAAATCACAAACACGACATGCGTTTTTTCAATCCTAAACCAAATAATGATCTTACTATAGGTAGCATACTTTCCTTTGCTTCTCAATATCTTTCCATCTGCCCCACCGGTTACAAGCACAACCCTTAACGCTGCCAAACCATGCTATCGTGGGTTCGAATCCCAGACGCACCCCACTTTTTTATTTATTTTTTGACCCTTCTCATTATGACAAGGGTATAGCTAATAGAGCCCATTATCTTTGTACCCTTGAGGCCCATTAAGCTAGGCCCAGGCATAGTCATAGTCGAAATACGAGTCTGTATCATATAGGGATGCTGTAATTTGTATTGAACACGACCGGTTCCTTGAGATCTGGCCACCTATATATAGGGGCTAGGAGAGGTGATGGCGCGGTGATGATGATGCCAGAAAACTTGTTGGCGTTGATGTCGCAGTGATAATGATGTGGGAGATTCTTCTTCAATCCTCGGCAACGGCGACAGAAAACTTCTGGTGCCAAGTTGACGTGGGAATGTGTAGTAAATGACCGGCCAGTTGGAAATCCCAAGAGAAGGTTTGATGAATATAGCAACAAGTTTTCCCTTAGTTATGAAACCAAGGTAGTCAATCCAGTAGGAAAAAGCCAATACGACTGAAGGTGATGCCCACTAGCTACGTACCACTCTAACAAGGGCGCCATTAACAATATCTTGTTAGCGCTTCTTCAACCAGTAGCAACGTGGAACCTGCACACAACACAACCAAATACTTTGTTCCCAACTTACGATGAGGTTGTCAATCTCACCGGTTTGCTTGAAACAAAGGAATGAGCGTATCGAGTGGAAAGCAATAGTAGAATGTGAGTAAAGTAAACAATGCAAGTAAAGTAAACAGGTGATAGTAATATAAAGGAAATAGGACCGGGGTCCACAGTTCACTAGTGGTGTCTCTCCATAAGATAAAATAACACATGCTGGGTAAACAAATTACAGTTGGGCAATTGATAGAATAAAGACAACGTGATATGTCGAGAGGATCACTATGAGATTTACTCTGGGCATTATAACAAGATACATAGACCGCCATCCAACTGCATCTATGACTAATAATCCACTTGTGGCGAATCAATCCGAGAACTCCACAAGTATTAAGTTGCAAACAATAGATAACTGCATTAAGCAAAGTGTGTAATGTAAACAAAGCATATGCCCTTGAGCATATGAATGTTGTTTTTCCCCTAGTAGCAACAGCACATGTACAACCTTAGAGGTTTCTGTCACTCTCCCAGATTAAATAGAGGCATGAACCCACTATCGAGCATAAATACCCCCTCTTGGAGTCACTAGCAACTACTCGGCCAAGATAGCTACTAACAACAGAGAGCATGCAAGATCATAAACAACATAGAGATAACATAAGATAATATTCAGCACATCAACTCAATCATAACACTAATATTCATCGGATCCCAACAAACATAACATGTAGAATTACATAACGGTGATCTCGATCATGTAAGGCAGCTCACGAGATCTAAACATGAAGCACATGGTGGAGATGACAACCATCTAGCTACTGCTATGGACCCATAGTCCAAGGTAGACTACTCACTCATCGCGCCGGAGGCAAGCATGGCAATGAAGAAGACCTCCGGTGGCGATTCCCCTCCCCGACAGGGTGCCGGGAAGAGCTTCTGGACCCTCCCGATCTCGGGTCAACGGTGGCGGCGGATCGCGATGTATTCTGGAAAAGTGATCAGGTATTTAGGTTTTTCCCGTCGGGGGGTCTTTATCGGCGAAGGGGCGTCGTCAGAAGTGGCCCTGGTGGGGCTCACCATAGGGGGTGCGGGCCAGCCCCAGGCCACGCCCCCTGGTGGTGTGGCCCACCTGTGGCTCCTCTCCGTCTCCTCTTCGGTTCTCTGGAAGCTTCGGTAAATTTCTAGACGTCTGGCTTTTGTTTTGTCCAATTCCGAGAATATTTCCTGTGTAACTTTTCTGAAACACAAAAACAGCAGAAAACAGGGAACTGGCACTGTGGCATCTCGTTAATAGGTTAGTTCCGGAAAATGCATAAAAATGCCACGAAGTGTAACGAAACACTAAGCAAATGGTGTAAAAACAAGCATGGAGCATCAAAAATTATGGATACATTGGAGACGTATCAGCATCCCCAAGCTTAACTCCTGCTCGTCCTCGAGTAGGTAAGTGATAACAAAAGAAATAATTTTTGAGGTGACATGCACCTACACAATCTTGATCAAATATGTAAGCGTTGTGCGCTGGGATCAAAAGAACTTAAAACTTGGGCATGAAAGATATAATCTTGATAGAAGAAACTTAGCAACCATGTTATAACATGAAAAAGAACACAAATGGAAGATCATGAAAATGAAACAATGAACGTCAAACGTGTGTTCAAATCATATGGAAAAACATACAAATGGTTTTCAGCTTGTCCTTTATGATAGAGCAAAACATAAATGCATAGGACACCTTCAAGTTTAAGAGGGCGACTAGATACAAATAATTTAAGAACAAGTGAAACCAACAATATGAATCAATCAATGAAAACTTTGGGACAATGCACATTATACTCAGAATGACAACTATGCTCTCTTAGACGGTGCATAAAGGTAGAAGGTGGAGACTCAACATAAAAGTAAAAGAAAGGCCCTTCGCGGAGGGAAGCAGTGATTAAACATGTGCTAGAGCTTTTCATTTGTAAAACAGAGATAAAACTTGGGTTTTGAGAGGTGGTTGTTTCATCTCAACGACTAGCAATGGGGTCTTACTATCTTCCATAATAAACAAGTGAGAGCGGTTCCGAGTTCTTTGAAAATTTGGCACATTGGTGCTCTTTTATAAAGCTTTGGCACTCCTCCCCACCTGTTTTCCTTTCTCAAACCATGGCTAACTGATTCCATCGGGTGCCCACCAACATTCACATACCATGGAGGAGTGCCTTTTTTTCTTTTTAGAATTAGATTGCAATGGTCTGACCAGCTCTCATGCAAAATTAATGACGAGGAGATGAAGCTGCCTAGTCGAGAGGTACTTAATTTAATATGGAAGATAGCAATTCCGACCACTACGTCCCCATGAGCTAAAAACCGTGGCACAAAACAAGAAGTAGTTGAAAGTTTTGAAAGGTAGCATATGAAAATTTATTTGGAATGGCTTGCAAATACCATGCATAGGAATTTATAGTGGACACAATGGTAAACTTGGTTTTTAGGAGTTGGATGCACGAGTAGAGCTCATACTCAGTACAAAATGAGGGCTAGCAAAAGACTGGGAGCGACCAACTAAGAGAGCAATAACGGCCATAATCATGCATAGCGACAAAGCGACATTAAAAGAAGCATAAGATGGCATCAAAAGTCAAAAACTAAATGATTATAGAGGCTATGGCGACTTTGTATGAGTCTAACATGTGTGAGCATGCGCCAAGTCAACCCAAATAAAGCATCAAAGGAGAAAACCAAAATAATGCTTCCAAATAATTAAAACAAGGCATGATTTTTTCAAAGGCTCATTAAGCAATCTTAGTCATTTGAGACAAGTCATGCTACAGCAAAACCACTAAGCATACTATCAAAAAGACATCAAGCACGACATGCAAAAGCCTAGGCCGCAGTCTACACAAGCTCCTTCTTGTACCACTTTTTTGCATAAAGCTTTTTCTCTTTTCCAACACCGTTTGAACTTTTTATAAACAACTCTTTTGAAGAAAACCAACATGGACCAGAGGTCAAAATATACCTTGATAAAAAGATATAACAAGATCTGAACACAAATCAAGGTGAAAATCGAAAGCTAAACGCAGTTCTAGAAAAAGAAGAACACTCGATCAAGTTAGTTTTTCACTCTTATCGTTCAACGAGTGTTCTTGGCAAATGAAAAGCAAGGCAACTTCTCCAAAAGAAATTTGTTGAGGTCCAACCATTTATTGCAGCAAATAAAACTAAACAAATTGAAAACTAAAAACAACTGACGCTCCAAGAAATACGCATAATGCATGAAGCAATAAAAATATAATGTTTTGAAAGGTGACCTAATTTTTACCGATGAAGAAGGGGTGCCTCGGGGGCATCCCCAAGCATTGACGCTTGTACTTCTTGGATATTTCTTGGGGTGAAATGGGCATCCCCAAGCTTGATCTTTTGTCCATTCTTCAACTCATCTCATCATTCTCCAATCCCTACACTTGAAAACTTCCTTCATACAAAACTAAACACAAATCTATTAGCAACATTAGTGTAAGCATAATATTGAATCAACCCTTTTTGCTTCAGGTTTCAACTCAAAATCACCACATATAAAGCATATACTACTGTAGCAACTTCCCCAAAAGTTCCGTGATCAAAAGAACTAAAAAAGAAAGCGATAAAGCGGCGAACACAAATATTGGCAGAAATCTGTCAAAACAGAACAGCTGATAAAGGTCGAATTTTTAGAGGGTTTTCTGTTGCTCAAATCAAAAAGTGTTCAACTAATGAAAGTTTGGATATAACCTGGGGCATATGCACAAGAAATCGCAGGTCCAAAAGATATACAGATAATTTTCACGAATTTTTACAGTGCAGCACTGAAAACTGTTTTAGGACAGCAACATCCCCAAATCTTACCTCACTCAAATTAGAGGCTTATCTTGGCACAAAAACGAAATAAAAAGGATAAGGAGCAGTTATTATAGTATTAATAACTTCCAAGACTCAAATAAAAGAAAAAGAACTGAATGTAAAAATATTGGGTTATCTCCCAAGAGTGCTTTTCTTTAACGCCTTTGAGCTAGGCTCAGTAATTTGAGAAGATGCAAACATAAGAAATATGAATTGAAGCAAAAGAGAGCATCGAGGAGCAAATATAAAACACATTTAAGTCTAACCCACTTCCTATGCATAGGAATCTTATAAGAAAATAAATCAAAGAAGCACATAGTAACAAGTATGGGTAGATAAAACAAGAGCAACTTTGGAACTTTCAATATAAAGAGAGGTGTTTTAGTAACATGAGAATTCCAACAACCATATTTTTCTCTCTCATAATAATTTTCAGTAGCATCATAAACAAACTCAACAATATAAATATCACACTCATCCTCCTTTGTTAAGCATGGAGGGCTATCAAATAAGGTATTAGTTAAAGAGTTACTCTTATTGGGAGGTAGACATGGGTAGCTCCATTCTTCCTCCTCTTGATCATCACTCTCCTCCTCTTTTTCATCCAATGAGCTTCCAGTTTCAGCAATTTCTTCTTCCATAGGCTCCTTCAAGGCATTAGTATCTTCCGTTGAAGAGCATCTATTAAGATATTTAAGAATACTAGCAAACTACCCATGCGTTGCTACGGGCAACAACATATGAATACAACAATGGTTTTAAGATCACAGCTATCTAATACTTAATGCTTCATATACTTTTCTCAAATAAGAATAGATTTCGCACTTTTTTGCATGCATTATGTTGGAGATTGTGCAGTATTGAATAAGTGCATGTAATGATATTATGTATAACATTCATTGATATTTGAGTATATTTACAGTGAAAAATATGAAGGAAACAAAATAGCAAAAATTCAGGCTTATACTAAACACAACGAAGGCTAATTTGTGCCCACTTGCATCATGTAATAACCAACTCAAGTTGGTATCCCTATAAAAAACTGTCGTTTGGTACTATGTAGTTAATGTAACATAGAGAAAAATTATGTGATTTCCTACTCAAAGATCATGAACCGTGGTTTCAGTTTTGTACGTTCTATCATTTGTTTAGCCAGTTCGTGTCCTGTCCGTCCACTTAGCTTATCAAAGTAACAAAATCAGCAATATAATTTAGCACAAATATCTGTGATTTAGCCTATTAGAATATTCAGTTCTTTGGTAGATGAAACCATTGTTGGGACTTGGGACTCTGCAACAAGCAAGCCCAGTGAGCTGTACCTACATTTTACAGAATCAATCCAAAAAACTTAATGAGTTTAGAGGCTTCTATGGTTCTATAGAGATAGAAACAACAGAAATTGTATGAGCAACTTATACAATTTATTGTATAGTTTCAGAAACAACAGAACGGACAACTGAACAGAGGCTCGAGTCAGAAAAGAAACTTGAACGGGGCAGTGATACGTCTCAAACGTATCTATAATTTTTGATGCTCCATGCTTGTTTTTACACCATTTGCCTATTGTTTTGTTACACTTAGTGGCACTTTTA
Source organism: Dactylis glomerata (assembly GCA_007115705.1). Taxonomy (NCBI): domain Eukaryota; kingdom Viridiplantae; phylum Streptophyta; class Magnoliopsida; order Poales; family Poaceae; genus Dactylis; species Dactylis glomerata. The sequence continues at coordinate 2,891,664 of QXEO01000383.1, forward strand.
TGCATTTTCCGGAACTAACCTATTAACAAGTGCCACAGTGCCAGTTTCCTGTTTTCTGCTGTTTTTGTGTTTCAGAAGTGATACACAGGAAATATTCTCGGAATTGGACGAAACAAAAGCCGGAAGTCTTATTTTTCCCGGGAGCATCCAGACATCCGAAGAGAGGAAGGAGAGGGGCCACAGGTGTAACGCCCCAAAACCGGCACCTTGCAGATTATAGCGAGCACGCCACAATCTACATGATGTCGCTTTGGAAACGCACCACCAAGCGCCTCGTGCACGTTGGAGCATGCACGTGATGCGGGTGGAATCGAGTAGCAACAGTTACACAAGTTCACGATGGAACCCACAAAAGAATATATATACAACTGCAAAGACTCCACGAGTCAAGAATCCAAATATACATCACAAAGATCCGAATCATACATAAAGCAAATAGCGTCCGAGTACGGACAAGAATACAAATGGGCCTAAGAGGCCTGAAGATAAACGATGGCGTCCGAACCCTGCCCAGGCCAAGCCGGAAGGGTAACCTTGCTAACGTCGTCGCTCCCATACCTGTGAAGATCGTCGGGCCAATGGTTGCCGAACAAGGAGGGAGAAAGAGAAAGGAAAAAAGAAGAAAAACGAGGGTGAGTACCGAGGCACGTACTCGCGAGACTGGAATTCAGCTGTGCTCGCCTACAGGCTATATGGTGGACTTAGCGGCAACAAAAGCACTAAACTACAGAGACACACTAAAACTTTCGTCTAAATAGAATAAGATAAGAGAGCGCATGAAAGTAACCAACTAGATACTAACACAAACATAACCCAGCCGATGAATCACCTCCTCGTGACCAAACGAAGAAGCAAATGTCAAAGGCACTCACACGGTTACCAAGTTTTATTGCAGGTTTATTATTGTAGTTGTGCTATCTTACTATACAAGTTTATTAGTATTGAAATAGCAGGTGCAAGTTGCTCTATGATCGAGTAGTACAGCTCCAAGTCGTCCATAACCGCGGACACGGCTTTTCGAAAAGATTTAACCCTGCAGGGGTGCCCAAATGTACCCACACGTACGATCAATCCTTCCGGCAAATCTCGCACCCTTAATAAAAACAGGTGCGCCATTAGGATAGTCACGACTCGCACTCTCCTTCACTACAAACAAGTCCAGGAAGCCACCTAACTAAGTTTAACCCGTATCAAGAGTCCGGCCGAATCTCCGAACGGACTTAGCTGTTTGCGCCGGCGCTGCATAATGGGCTGGAACCTCGCTCTGGGGAGGGTGCCCACCTGCAGTCGTCCCGCACCTACACGAGCGTGCAGAAACAAAGGGGTTACAAGGCACTCTGGGGCTTCCCCCAAATAAAATAGGACCATAAGATACAAGCTGCACGCTCGACAAGAAACAAATGGAAACACCTCGAACTAGTTGTGGCCACTGGACAAGTATGTAGATTCCGGCAGTGATCAAGGGGAGGCCCAGAAGCGTACCCACGTATGGTTAGAGCGCTCAGTCTCAGAACAGTTCATGCGATCTCGGGGTCCTAGGGGACACAAGTGAGCCGTCGGAAAACTGGCAAAATGACTCACCGATGCCTCTGCTTAATTCAATTTTAAGTATTAACAATAAAGTAAGCCATGAGTATTTCCAACAACATATATTCAAAAAGTAGAACAAGTGATCACTTACCCAACCTGACAAGATAAAACAACTCCAACAACCTGAAGATGCCTACGACTCGCAAGGCCAACTCAAACAACAAGCACATGGGTAATAGGGATGTATGAAAGGTGCTATGGCTTTGCTTTGGATAAACAGGTGGATAGGACACGTGACTCGAACAAAGCATCGCGACACAAGGCTAGAATATAGAGCTAGCGAGAGCAAAAGTGTTAAATGGGTAGAGAGAAAAGGGCTCGCCTGAAAAGATTGTCGAAGAACACCCGAAGAACTTGTCGTTGCTTACATCACCACGAAGCGTCCTATCCGGGAAGAAGCAAAAATGCTACAACAAACAACGGATGCAACACTTACAACTACGGAGAAAGAATCGGCATGATCATGTGAAGCATGCTTGACATGGCAAGTACGATGCAATGCAACTTATTCAAATTAAGCGGAATTCGGAATTCCGACACACATATATATGGTTCAAGTTGTTTTACTACACGACAATTTAAATGTTGTTTAGCATGGCAAAGACAAAGCATGGGTGAGCTAATCAAAATTAAATGAAGTGGGGAAACCATATTTGGCATATCCCAATTACTCCATATGTTATGTATTAAGTGAGATGCAAAATACCACGTCACGACAAGATGCGAGATGCAAACAGTAGTATGGATGTCATATTTAGATTCTACACATTTTTCTGATAAACTTTCATATAAAATACTTTTCATTCCGAGTTACGAATTAAAAGATATGAATTTTGCAAATTTTGACAAACTGCAGGAATTTTCTGAAAACAAAAACGAGGCTGGGATTTTTTTTTCTCACCGAAAGAGAACCAGCCCTGGCCGCTGTCCGGTGGGGCCAGGGATGCTGACGATGCAGGGGACGCTGGGTTGACCACCGGTTGAGGCTGATGGGCGGGGCCTGGCTGTCAGCACAGAATTGATAAAAAAGTGTGGCGCTTTGGGCCTTAGGCAGGATTCGAACACGGACCTGCTAGATCGGGATAAAGGGCTCAGGCCACTGCGGTACACTGTTGAATACGTACAGACAAGGAAGCTATGATTTATATTGTGGCGAAGTGACTGTCTGACCTGACGAACTGACGAAACTGAATACTGCTTCAGTCGGTGACAGGGAACGAGGACGGCGACGAGGTTCAGAAACAGCAGCGCGGCCCGGACTTCAGAGGAAGATAACGGGATGCACAGGGCACGGATTCGAGCGCGAGTTAGTGCGTTGGAAAGCTGAAACATCCAGCTATATGATGGTGCTAAGAAGATCCACCGAAAGGCATTGAGGACGAGGTGGCTGGGCTCGAATCTTGACGGAAAATCAGATGCGTGGCGATGCGAATGGTCACCGTGTGCGCGCGTTACTGCGTAGATATGGAGCACCAGATGCGCGCTTGCTTGCGGTGCCAGCGAATGAGTAGAAAAGCCGGAGGACGCCAAGCTAAGCCCGCTCTTGCGAACATGGCAGAAACGAGGACGGGAGAGCGGCGAGGTCGAGGTAGAGCCGGTCAGCACGCGTGGGGCGGAGGCAGACTTCTTTGTCGGTGGCGTGCTTGGCTACGGGGTCGCACGTCGGGAAGAATCGCATGCTGGCGAGCGTGGCGACGTCTGCAGAGGTCGACGAAGGCGTTTGAAGACGAACAGGCTAGCGAGCTTGTCGGGGACGCGCACGGTGAAACAAACTGTGAGGAGTCGAGGAGGCGGAGCTGCGGCCGACGACGACGGCGAGCACGCACGGCGCCGGGAAGAAGAACTTGGCATCGGGGAAGTAGACGAGGGCGACGTAGCGGTTCAATTCCCGCACTCAGGAGAGCTCGAGGTGGATCCGAGCAGCGGGGCAGCGTCGAGGTGCTGCCATGACGCTCGGCAGTGCTTCAGATATTTTTCCTCGGGGAACAAGGGACTGAAAGGGAGAGGACGGCGGCGCGAGGGAGAGGAGGAGGCTAGCTAGGGTTGCAGGGCTAGGGGATTTTATAGAGTGGAGAAGGGGATCCTCGGACGTCCCATCGAGCTTCTGGACGCGTGGCACCGGTCGGATTGCTGCCGTACAGAAGGAAGAAGATGGGCAGCGAGAGGAGCGCCTCTCCTCGTGACAGGTAAGGTGGGCTTCAGGTTAGATGGGCCAGAACGGAGAGGCTAGAAGGAAAAGACTGCCCGCTTAGGAATAGAAATCTCTGGAATTTACATCGGATAGAAGACATAGAGAGAAAAATAGAGAACAAAGTTAGAAATAGAGATGGTACAAAGAGTGAAACCAAAAGGAAGAGAGAGGGAGGAAAAAGGGTTCCGACAACATTTTCAAAACTTGGTTTTAGTTCAAAACAATTTACAAAGATTTGCAAATACTATAATCTTACTTTTACTTTAAAATAAGAAAAGAGAATGGAGGACTTTCTAAAACCATACGAGAAATAAAATAATAGAGTTTGCTCCAAATAATTTTGGTGTTGACAAAAATATGCAAGGTTATAAGATGCATGATAATGCAAAACGTCACTATGATGCGAAAAAGAAAATAACAAACAAATTCTAATATTGGGGATTTTCCCGGGTCGTTACAATCGACACCACTAACAAGGGATCTCGCCCCGAGATCCATGCTCGTGTAGGGGGTAAGAGTTAGGTAAACTATCGGATCTTCTTTCTCCATGTTGAACTCCACGACACCACTAACAAGAGATGATTGCTCACGTTGACGATGATGCGCTTCTCATCGAGATCCTTCCAAAGATTAAATCTATTAGGATAAAAGGCTAGAGATCGTCCACCCACGTGGAAACCTAAACTCGAAGAAGCGGATAAGAAAGAGAACACAAAACTCGCAAAGGTAAGAGCAGAGAAGCATAGAAGGTAAGGAGAAAAATGCAGACTACTTAGATCTATCCAACTCATTTTTAGCAAAATAGTTTTGACACTAGACTCAACCCGTCTGTTGGCAAGGTTAACCTACAGGCAGACTGGACCCATGGGTATCGACAAAACCTGGGCTCTGATACCACTTGTAACGCCCCAAAACCGGCACCTTGCAGATTATAGCGAGCACGCCACAATCTACATGATGTCGCTTTGGAAACGCACCACCAAGCGCCTCGTGCACGTTGGAGCATGCACGTGATGCGGGTGGAATCGAGTAGCAACAGTTACACAAGTTCACGATGGAACCCACAAAAGAATATATATACAACTGCAAAGACTCCACGAGTCAAGAATCCAAATATACATCACAAAGATCCGAATCATACATAAAGCAAATAGCGTCCGAGTACGGACAAGAATACAAATGGGCCTAAGAGGCCTGAAGATAAACGATGGCGTCCGAACCCTGCCCAGGCCAAGCCGGAAGGGTAACCTTGCTAACGTCGTCGCTCCCATACCTGTGAAGATCGTCGGGCCAATGGTTGCCGAACAAGGAGGGAGAAAGAGAAAGGAAAAAAGAAGAAAAACGAGGGTGAGTACCGAGGCACGTACTCGCGAGACTGGAATTCAGCTGTGCTCGCCTACAGGCTATATGGTGGACTTAGCGGCAACAAAAGCACTAAACTACAGAGACACACTAAAACTTTCGTCTAAATAGAATAAGATAAGAGAGCGCATGAAAGTAACCAACTAGATACTAACACAAACATAACCCAGCCGATGAATCACCTCCTCGTGACCAAACGAAGAAGCAAATGTCAAAGGCACTCACACGGTTACCAAGTTTTATTGCAGGTTTATTATTGTAGTTGTGCTATCTTACTATACAAGTTTATTAGTATTGAAATAGCAGGTGCAAGTTGCTCTATGATCGAGTAGTACAGCTCCAAGTCGTCCATAACCGCGGACACGGCTTTTCGAAAAGATTTAACCCTGCAGGGGTGCCCAAATGTACCCACACGTACGATCAATCCTTCCGGCAAATCTCGCACCCTTAATAAAAACAGGTGCGCCATTAGGATAGTCACGACTCGCACTCTCCTTCACTACAAACAAGTCCAGGAAGCCACCTAACTAAGTTTAACCCGTATCAAGAGTCCGGCCGAATCTCCGAACGGACTTAGCTGTTTGCGCCGGCGCTGCATAATGGGCTGGAACCTCGCTCTGGGGAGGGTGCCCACCTGCAGTCGTCCCGCACCTACACGAGCGTGCAGAAACAAAGGGGTTACAAGGCACTCTGGGGCTTCCCCCAAATAAAATAGGACCATAAGATACAAGCTGCACGCTCGACAAGAAACAAATGGAAACACCTTGAACTAGTTGTGGCCACTGGACAAGTATGTAGATTCCGGCAGTGATCAAGGGGAGGCCCAGAAGCGTACCCACGTATGGTTAGAGCGCTCAGTCTCAGAACAGTTCATGCGATCTCGGGGTCCTAGGGGACACAAGTGAGCCGTCGGAAAACTGGCAAAATGACTCACCGATGCCTCTGCTTAATTCAATTTTAAGTATTAACAATAAAGTAAGCCATGAGTATTTCCAACAACATATATTCAAAAAGTAGAACAAGTGATCACTTACCCAACCTGACAAGATAAAACAACTCCAACAACCTGAAGATGCCTACGACTCGCAAGGCCAACTCAAACAACAAGCACATGGGTAATAGGGATGTATGAAAGGTGCTATGGCTTTGCTTTGGATAAACAGGTGGATAGGACACGTGACTCGAACAAAGCATCGCGACACAAGGCTAGAATATAGAGCTAGCGAGAGCAAAAGTGTTAAATGGGTAGAGAGAAAATGGCTCGCCTGAAAAGATTGTCGAAGAACACCCGAAGAACATGTCGTTGCTCACATCACCACGAAGCGTCCTATCCGGGAAGAAGCAAAAATGCTACAACAAACAACGGATGCAACACTTACAACTACGGAGAAAGAATCGGCATGATCATGTGAAGCATGCTTGACATGGCAAGTACGATGCAATGCAACTTATTCAAATTAAGCGGAATTCGGAATTCCGACACACATATATATGGTTCAAGTTGTTTTACTACACGACAATTTAAATGTTGTTTAGCATGGCAAAGACAAAGCATGGGTGAGCTAATCAAAATTAAATGAAGTGGGGAAACCATATTTGGCATATCCCAATTACTCCATATGTTATGTATTAAGTGAGATGCAAAATACCATGTCACGACAAGATGCGAGATGCAAACAGTAGTATGGATGTCATATTTAGATTCTACACATTTTTCTGATAAACTTTCATATAAAATACTTTTCATTCCGAGTTACGAATTAAAAGATATGAATTTTGCAAATTTTGACAAACTGCAGGAATTTTCTGAAAACAAAAACGAGGCTGGGATTTTTTTTTTTCTCACCGAAAGAGAACCAGCCCTGGCCGCTGTCCGGTGGGGCCAGGGATGCTGACGATGCAGGGGACGCTGGGTTGACCACCGGTTGAGGCTGATGGGCGGGGCCCGGCTGTCAGCACAGAATTGATAAAAAAAGTGTGGCGCTTTGGGCCTTAGGCAGGATTCGAACACGGACCTGCTAGATCGGGATAAAGGGCTCAGGCCACTGCGGTACACTGTTGAATACGTACAGACAAGGAAGCTATGATTTATATTGTGGCGAAGTGACTGTCTGACCTGACGAACTGACGAAACTGAATACTGCTTCAGTCGGTGACAGGGAACGAGGACGGCGACGAGGTTCAGAAACAGCAGCGCAGCCCGGACTTCAGAGGAAGATAACGGGATGCACAGGGCACGGATTCGAGCGCGAGTTAGTGCGTTGGAAAGCTGAAACATCCAGCTATATGATGGTGCTAAGAAGATCCACCGAAAGGCATTGAGGACGAGGTGGCTGGGCTCGAATCTTGACGGAAAATCATATGCGTGGCGATGCGAATGGTCACCGTGTGCGCGCGTTACTGCGTACATACGGAGCACCAGATGCGCGCTTGCTTGCGGTGCCAGCGAATGAGTAGAAAAGCCGGAGGACGCCAAGCTAAGCCCGCTCTTGCGAACATGGCAGAAACGAGGACGGGAGAGCGGCGAGGTCGAGGTAGAGCCGGTCAGCACGCGTGGGGCGGAGGCAGACTTCTTTGTCGGTGGCGTGCTTGGCTACGGGGTCGCACGTCGGGAAGAATCGCGTGCTGGCGAGCGTGGCGACGTCTGCAGAGGTCGACGAAGGCGTTTGAAGACGAACAGGCTAGCGAGCTTGTCGGGGACGCGCACGGTGAAACAAACTGTGAGGAGTCGAGGAGGCGGAGCTGCGGCCGACGACGACGGCGAGCACGCACGGCGCCGGGAAGAAGAACTTGGCATCGGGGAAGTAGACGAGGGCGACGTAGCGGTTCAATTCCCGCACTCAGGAGAGCTCGAGGTGGATCCGAGCAGCGGGGCAGCGTCGAGGTGCTGCCATGACGCTCGGCAGTGCTTCAGATATTTTTCCTCGGGGAACAAGGGACTGAAAGGGAGAGGACGGCGGCGCGAGGGAGAGGAGGAGGCTAGCTAGGGTTGCAGGGCTAGGGGATTTTATAGAGTGGAGAAGGGGATCCTCGGACGTCCCATCGAGCTTCTGGACGCGTGGCACCGGTCGGATTGCTGCCGTACAGAAGGAAGAAGATGGGCAGCGAGAGGAGCGCCTCTCCTCGTGACAGGTAAGGTGGGCTTCAGGTTAGATGGGCCAGAACGGAGAGGCTAGAAGGAAAAGACTGCCCGCTTAGGAATAGAAATCTCTGGAATTTACATCGGATAGAAGACATAGAGAGAAAAATAGAGAACAAAGTTAGAAATAGAGATGGTACAAAGAGTGAAACCAAAAGGAAGAGAGAGGGAGGAAAAAGGGTTCCGACAACATTTTCAAAACTTGGTTTTAGTTCAAAACAATTTACAAAGATTTGCAAATACTATAATCTTACTTTTACTTTAAAATAAGAAAAGAGAATGGAGGACTTTCTAAAACCATACGAGAAATAAAATAATAGAGTTTGCTCCAAATAATTTTGGTGTTGACAAAAATATGCAAGGTTATAAGATGCATGATAATGCAAAACGTCACTATGATGCGAAAAAGAAAATAACAAACAAATTCTAATATTGGGGATTTTCCCGGGTCGTTACAACAGGCCTCCCTCACACAGGGCTGGCGCGGCCCAGGCCCTGGCCGCGCCACCCATGTGTGAGGAGCCCCTGGCTGCCCTCTCGCGACGCCCCTTTGCCTATATAAAGCCTCGGGACGGAAAACCCTAGGGGATTCGGCAATTTTCCAGAAGCAGTTCCGCAGCTCCGCCGCCACCATCGACGAATTTCGGGGGACAGAAGTCTCTGTTCCGGCACCCTGCCGGGACGGGGAAGTGCCCCCGGATCCATCTCCATCGATCTCCATCGCCGTCTCTGCCGTCTCCATCGACCTCACCGCCATCTCCATCAACATTGCTGTCTCCTATGATGAGGAGGGAGTAGTTCATCCCCGGGGCTAAGGGCTCTACCGGTAGCTATGTGGTTCACCTCTCTCTCCCATGATGTGATCTTTATGTGATCGTGAGCTTTGTATCATGTTGAACAAGTACATGTTATTATTCAGATATTTTGTGTACTCTAGCAATGTTATTAAAGTAATCTATTCCTCCTGCTATGGTGTAACGGTGACAGTGCGTGCATCATGGTGGTACTTGGTTTAGGCTATGATTGTGATCTCTTATGGATTATGAGAATAATTATTGCTATGATAGTATTGAGTGATCTATTCCTCCTTTCATGGTGTAATGTTGACAGTGTGTGCACCGTGTTAGTACTTGGTCTAAGTTGCAATGATTTCTATCTTGAGTTGTGATCTGATTTGGATATCTTTATGAGTGGTGTTTGTCAAGTACTTGATGAACTTTAAGGGGTGCTTTTGTAGCCACTACACAATGATTAGTGTTATTCAATAGGAGAGTAATTCAGAGTGCCTTAGCAAAGAGAAGTTACTTGTTCAGTCATGTTATATTGTTGGGAGTGTGTCCACTAGTGAAAGTATGATCCCTAGGCCTTGTTTCCAAGCTTTGCATACCGTTTACTTGTTATTTTGTTACTTGTTTGCTCGCAGCGATATTTATTTCACATCACGTTTGCTACTTATAATCATCTATACCACTTGTATTTCACTATCTCTTCGCCGAACTAGTGCACCTATACATCTGACAAGTGTATTGGGTGTGTTGGGGACACAAGAGACTTTCTGTATCATAATTGCAGGGTTGCTTGAGAGGGATAGCTTTGACCTCTAACCTCCCTGAGTTCGATAAACCTTGGGTGATCCACTTAAGGGAAACTTGCTGCTGTTCTACAAACCTCTGCACTTGGAGGCCCAACAAGTGTCTACAAGAATAGAAGTACGTAGACATCAAGCTCTTTTCTAGCGCCGTTGCCGGGGACGTAAGGTAAAAGGTACTCGCATCCTCCTGTGTGAGTGCTCGGAGTTATTTCCTTTAGATTCTGCAATTACATCTTTTTGTTTCTTGTTTTTATTTTCACTAGTTAGGCTTAATGGAAAACAAAGAGTTCTTTAGTCTTTTTCCTGATTTTAGATTTGAAGAGAAAATTGAAAATCCTTTGGAGCTTATTTCGCATAGCAATGTTATTAGTACGAATGCTTTGAATACTGTTAATGCTAATGCTATAGAAAAGTCTAAGCTTGGGGAAGCTAGTTTTGTTATGTATGATATTTTTAGTCCCCCAGCTTTAGTGGAGAAAGTTTGCTCTGATGATATTTTATCTCCCATATGTGATGTTTCTAATGATGCTTGTGCTCCTCATCCTTTTAAAATACCTACGAAGATTGTTGAACGTGTTAGGGATAACTGCTATTTAGGTGATGGAACTGTCCATCCTGGTGATCATTTGCTCTTTATACATGAATTATGCGAGTTGTTCCAGTGTGCAGGTATTTCAATGAACCAAGTTAAGAAGAAACTATTCTCTTTATCACTGAAAGGCAGAGCCGAGAAATGGTATCGGCTGCTTAAAGATGGTCCATCTGTTGGCTGGGAGGAAATTGTACCTCTCTTTTATTCTAAATTCTATCCTCCAAGTGAGATTCATAAAGATCGTAATCAGATATATAATTTTTGGCCTCATGAGGGAGAAAGCATTGCCCAAGCGTGGGGAAGATTGAAGTTACTAATGCATAAATGTCCTATTCATGATCTTCCCCGTAATATTGTTATTAATAATTTTTATGCAAGGCTTTCAGGATATTACAAGGACTATCTAGATGCATGCTTTGATGGGTCTTTCACAAGCAAGGATGTCGACACCAAGTGGGGTCTGCTTGAGACAATTCAAAACAATATTGAAGGTTGGGATAGCGACAAAGGTAAAGGATCAGGTATGAATTACGAGTTTGATTGCATTAAGTCTTTTGCTGAAACTGCTAATTTTCAAGAGCTTAGTGCTAAATATGGTCTTGATCCTCAAATTATGGTTGATTGCTTTAAAGCCTTTGCTTCCCATATGAATGTTCCTAAAGGAAACGGGGACGTGTATCATGAACCTTTTAAGGACACTTGCATAGAAAGTGATATTGTTATTGATGATTGCAATAAACATGCTCAAACTTCTAAAAGTACTATTTCTTATAAGCATGTTAATTTTTGTGGAATACATCGACCTTGTGAACAGAGTTACAACAAGGAAGATTATTGCATCACCCACGCAAATGAAGAAACCAGCATGTGGCTCAAGGATCTAGATGTGCTTGGTGAATGGGTTTGTGAGCTTTATCCTTTTCTTTGTGAATTTTGTGGTGAAAAAGGTCACTTTAATTTTCAATGCCCAATTAATCGAACGAGTACCGCAGATTTGTATTGTGATGATAAGATTACTCTCAATCAGCATGATGAGCTTACCTTGTTTTTGAATTGTGAAGAGATATCTAGAAAGCTTTCTTTGGTTGACATGAATGATGTTGATATTAATAGCACCCTTCTTGGTTGTCATCTCTATTGTGCTAAAGATTGCCTCGCAAATACTTACTTACAAGATCTTATTAAACATGATGATTTGCCAAGCTATGATAGGACTAATAGATGTTTCGATCTTATTAATAGAGAGGAGGAATCCTCCAAAGTTTCTTCTGTTGTTTCTGTCAGCAAGCCAGATTATGTAGAGAAGATGCCTTTCCCTCCTAAAGAATATGAGGAGAAGATGCCCTTCAAGTCTCTCCCTCCTAAAGGAGAGAGTAAGAAGAGTAAGAAGAAGAAGAAGAAGAAGAAGAAGAAGAGGAGTAAAAGGCGAGAGGACACGGTATCTTCCCCTAAGCGTTATGATCCTGCTATAGATTATGATAATTCTGATTGGGATGATGTTCCTATGCCTGTTACCTATGTTAGTGATCATGATTGGGAAAAGCACTCTACTTTTGATATTGAAAATCTTTTTGGTACCAATTCTAAGGTTAATAATTGTTGTACCATTAGTGCTATCCATGTTCCTTCTTATGATGATATGTTTGATGAGTATGCTTTGCGACATAGTAGTTCTCTAGCTTGTGATGATGGGTATAATATTTTCAGTTCACCTACTTTTGAGGAGAAAATTAGTTATGATTGCAATATGCCTCCTGTTTTTTATGATTATGGCGATGAGAATAATTATTCTATTGATTCTGCTCCTACTACTATTGTTCATGTGGGGAGTATTAATCCTTTTATGCATGTGGCTCATGATAGGGATGCTTTTGTTAATTCTATTCATGATGCTACTGAAAGTTACTATGAGAGAGGGAAACATGGTTTGATGGATCTCAACATTATTAAGTTTCCCCTCTTTATGTTGCAATTCTTGAAGTTGTACTTGTTTTGCCTTCCTATGCTTTTTGCTTTGCGCTTTTATGACTTGTCTCTTTACAAGACTATTTTTCATAGAACTGGTTTAGATTTAAATGTGTTCCATACTTGCTTTTTGATGCTCTCTATTGCTTTAAGTTCCTATATGGCGCATTTGCCTCAAGCTCTTATATGGCGCCCACATGAGCATCTTTGCAAATTTCTACGCCTAGCTCAAAGGCGTTAAAGAAAAGCACTCTTGGGAGATAACCCATTGTTTATTTTCAGTAATTTTTCTTTTATTTGAGTATTGGAAGTCATTACTACTGTAATGACCGATCCTTATCCTTTTTATTTCATTTTTGTGCCAAGAGAAACCTCTAAATTGAGTGAGGTAAGATTTGGGGATGTTGCTGTCCTGAAACTGTTTTCGGTGCTGCACCGTAAAAATTCGTATAAATCCTCTGTATATCTTTTGGACCTGAGATTTCTTGTGCATATGCCCCAGGTTATATCCAAACTTTTGTTAGTTGAACACTTTTTGATTAGAGCAACATAAAATCCCTCAAAAATTCGACATTTGTCAGCTGTTCAGTTTTGACAGATTTCTGCCAATATTTGTGTTTGCCACTTTATCGCTTTCTTTTGAGTTCTTTTGATTATGGAACTTTTGGGGAAGTTGCTACAGTAGTATCTACTATATATGTGGTGGTTTTGAGTTGAAACCTGAAGCAAAAAGAGGTTGAATATATGTTATGCTTACACTAATGTTGCTAATAGAATTGTGTTTAGTTTTGTATGAAGGAAGTTTTCAAGTGTAGGGATTGGAGAATGATGAGATGAGTTGAAGAATGGACAAAAGCTCAAGCTTGGGGATGCCCATCCATCACCCCAAGAAATATCCAAGAAGTACAAGCGTCAAAGCTTGGGGATGCCCCCGAGGCACCCCCTTCTTCATCGGCAAAAATCAGGTCAGCTTTCAAGACACTATATTTTTATTGCTTCATGCACTATGTGTTTTTCTTGGAGCGTCAGTTGTTTTAGTTTTCTTAGTTAGTTTTGTTTTGTTTGCTGCAATAAATGGTTAGATCACATCATGTTTCTTTTGGAGGAGATGAACTCGCTTTTCATTTGCCAAGAACACTCCATTTTTCACTCCTATCATTTCAACGAGTGTTCTCTTTTTCTGCTACTGGGTTTAGCTTGCATTCTTCGCCTTGATTTGTGCTCAGATCTTGTTATATCTTTTCATCAAGGTGTATTTTTTGCCTCTGATCTTTATTGGTTTTCATCAAAAGAGGTGTCTACAAAAATTTCAAATGGTGTTGGAAAAGAGAAAAAGCTTTGTGCAAAATAGTGGTACAAGAAGGAGCTTGTGTAGACTGCGGCCTAGGCTTTTGCATGTCGTGCTTGATGTCTTTTTGATAGTATGCTTAGTGGTTTTGCTGTAGCATGACTTGTCTCAAATAACTGAGATTTCTTAATGAGCCTTTGAAAGAATCATGCGTTGTTTTTATTATATGGAAGCATTTATTTGGTTTTCTCCTTTGATGCTTTATTTGGGTTGACTTGGCACATGCTCACACATGTTAGACTCTTACAAAGTCGCCAATAGCCTCTATGATCATTTGGTTTTTGACTTTTGATGCCATCTTATGCTTCTTTTAATGATGCTTTGTCGCTTTGCATGATTATGGCCGTTATTGCTCTCTTAGTTGGTCGCTCCCAGTCTTTTGCTAGCCCTCATTTTGTACTGAGTATGAGCTCTACTCGTGCATCCAACTCCCAAAAACCAAGTTTGCCATTGTGTCCACTATAAATTCCTATGCATGGTATTTGCAAGCCATTCCAAGTAAATTTTCATGTGCTACCTTTCAAAAAACCTTCAAAATACTTCTCATTTTGTGACACTGTTTTCAGCTCATGGGGACGTAGTGGTCGGATTTGCTATCTTCCATATTGTCTTACTCCAAAAAGAAAAAAAAAGAAAAAAAGAAAAAAAAGGCACTCCTCCATGGAATGTGAATGTTGGTGGGCACCCGATGGAATCGGTTAGCCATGGTTTGTGAAAGGAAAAAAAGGTGGGGAGGAGTGCCAAGTTTATAAAAAGAGCACAAAAGTGCCAATCTCTCTCTCTCAAAAACTTGCTTCATTTTTGTATGGAAGATAGTAAGAACCCCATTGCCAGTCGTTGACAAAGACAACCACCTCTCAAAACCAATTTTTATCTCTCTGTTTTACAAATGAAAAGCTCTAGCACATGTTTAATCACTGCTTCCCTCTGTGAAGGGCCCTTTCTTTTACTTTTATGTTGAGTCTCCACCTTCTACCTTTATGCACCGTTAAGAGAGCATAGTTGTCATTCTGAGTATAATGTGCATTGTCCCAAAGTTTTCATTGATTGATTCATGATCATGGTTTCACTTGTTCTCAAATTATTTGTATCTAGTCGCCCTCTTAAACTTGAAGGTGTCCTATGCATTTATGTTTTGCTCTCCATGAAGGACAAGCTGAAAACCATTTGTATGTTTTTCCTTATGATTTGAACACACGTTTGACTTTCATTGTTTCATTATTCATGATCTTTTGTTTGTGTTCATTTGCATGTTTACAACATGGTTGCTAAGTTCTTATTGTCAATATTATATCTTTCACGCCCATGTTTTAAGTTCTTATGATCCCAGCTCACAATGCTTACATATTTGATCAAGATTGTGTAGGTGCATGTCACCTCAAAAATTATTCTTTTGTTATCACTTACCTACTCGAGGACGAGCAGGAGTTAAGCTTGGGGATGCTTGATACGTCTCAAACGTATCTATAATTTTTGATGCTCCATGCTTGTTTTTACACCATTTGCCTATTGTTTTGTTACACTTAGTGGCACTTTTATGCATTTTCCGGAACTAACCTATTAACAAGTGCCACAGTGCCAGTTTCCTGTTTTCTGCTGTTTTTGTTTTTCCGAAGTGATACACAGGAAATATTCTCGGAATTGGACGAAACAAAAGCCAGAAGTCTTATTTTTCCCGGGAGCATCCAGACATCCGAAGAGAGGAAGGAGAGGGGCCACAGGCCTCCCTCACACAGGGCTAGCGCGGCCCAGGCCCTGGCCGCGCCACCCATGTGTGAGGAGCCCCTGGCTGCCCTCTCGCGATGCCCCTTCGCCTATATAAAGCCTCGGGACGGAAAACCCTAGGGGATTCGGCAATTTTCCAAAAGCAGTTCCGCAGCTCCGCCACCACCGTCGACGAATTTCGGGGGATAGAAGTCTCTGTTCCGGCACCCTGTCGGGACGGGGAAGTGCCCCCGGAGCCATCTCCATCGATCTCCATCGCCGTCTCCGCTGTCTCCATCGACCTCACCGCTATCTCCATCAACCTTGCTGTCTCCTATGATGAGGAGGGAGTAGTTCATCCCCAGGGCTAAGGGCTCTACTGGTAGCTATGTGGTTCACCTCTCTCTCCCATGATGTGATCTTTATGTGATCGTGAGCTTTGTATCATGTTGAACAAGTACATGTTATTATTCAGATATTTTGTGTACTCTAGCAATGTTATTAAAGTAATCTATTCCTCCTGCTATGGTGTAACGGTGACAGTACGTGCATCATGGAGGTACTTGGTTTAGGCTATGATTGTGATCTCTTGTGGATTATGAGAATAATTATTGCTATGATAGTATTGAGTGATCTATTCCTCCTTTCATGGTGTAATGTTGACAGTGTGTGCACCGTGTTAGTACTTGGTCTAAGTTGCAATGATTTCTATCTTGAGTTGTGATCTGATTTGGATATCTTTATGAGTGGTGTTTGTCAAGTACTTGATGAACTTTAAGGGGTGCTTTTGTAGCCACTACACAATGATTAGTGTTATTCAATAGGAGAGTAATTCAGAGTGCCTTAGCAAAGAGAAGTTACTTGTTCAGTCATGTTATATTGTTGGGAGTGTGTCCACTAGTGAAAGTATGATCCCTAGGCCTTGTTTCCAAGCTTTGCATACCGTTTACTTGTTATTTTGTTACTTGTTTGCTCGCAGCGATATTTATTTCACATCACGTTTGCTACTTATAATCATCTATACCACTTGTATTTCACTATCTCTTCGCCGAACTAGTGCACCTATACATCTGACAAGTGTATTGGGTGTGTTGGGGACACAAGAGACTTTCTGTATCGTAATTGCAGGGTTGCTTGAGAGGGATAGCTTTGACCTCTAACCTCCCTGAGTTCGATAAACCTTGGGTGATCCACTTAAGGGAAACTTGCTGCTGTTCTACAAACCTCTGCACTTGGAGGCCCAACAAGTGTCTACAAGAATAGAAGTACGTAGACATCAGGCAGGTTGGTGGCCTGAGCTAGAGTGGCAGGACGGTTGTGCTGCTTGTCCCATGGTGGATCTATAGGAGAGGTCGGATGTAGACAGCTGCGGCAGTCGGGAAGGAACCGGAGAGGTGGACGGTAGAGTTTGGGGCAGAAATCAAAGAGGACGATAGCGGCAGCAGTCGGGGACGACGAGCATCTTCCGCTACGTCTTCTGCTCGAACTCCAGCAGCCAGAGATGGAAGCCAATGGGCGGGGAGATACGAGGGCAGGCGCGCGCACGCTGATGAGGAATCGAGGAGCGGACCGGCGGCGAGGCGGGACGCCGCCGGAGCACCTAATCTTTGTTTTTTCTACTCCATATTTTCCCCATCGCCACCAAAATTTCCCAATCTTGTGCTTCTCCCCTGCGGCTCTCTTTCTCCTTAGCCAGTATAAACATCCGAGCCAAAATTTTGCAATCTTAGTGCTCCTCCCATGCGGCTCTCTTTCTCCTTAGCCAATATAAACATCCGAGCCAAAGTCAGCCCGTGCCCATGTTGGCGACTTCCAATCGCTCGAGCTCAGCAGCCAAAACGAACGGTGAAGAAGTCAGTGTGATGAACACCGGGCAACCTTACCACCTTCAAAACCTGGCCCTCCACCGCAGAACACTCATTCTCGATAGCCTCCAGGGTCTAGGCTGACCATGTTTATGCCGCCGTCGCCGTCCCTGTACAATACCTTGGCCGAACCCGTCGTTGAACACCATCGCGTGGGCAGGCGCCAGAGCGCGCTCTGCTGGCTCCACGCGAGGCAGATCCTCGACGGCCGCGCGAGGTTTGGCAGGCCGGGCGGTCTGCGCCGAGGAGCACCGGCCGGGTGGGTGGCTGCAGGTATGACCGCGGCATGCCCGATGTAGGACCGTGTCAGGGAGACACGAGTTTCTTTCAGATGGACGGTTTTTATTCCATCAACAGGACGTATCAATTTTTGGACTGGGACATCCTTGCTGGGCTGGGCTTGTCGGGTGGTTCACGAACGAACTAAAACGTGTCGGACGACCTACCAACCAACGTACCACCGATAGCCGGTTTATTAGTAGAGATAGTCATTTTCTTCCTTGTAACTATCAAAGCAAAATGTAATTATATCATAAACCTCATATTTATAAGGTACATCATCAGTATTTTCAAGCAAATAAGCAAGTTTGAATGCACCCTTCCAAGCAATAAATTCTTCAATTTGTTCCACATCATAAAAGTCATAATTTCCATTAATATAAGAAGATATGGTAACATCATCATTATACTCACATTGAAAAGGGAGGTGTTTATACCTCCTACAGCAACAAGATCTATCAAAGCAATAAGTAACATTATAAGTAGAGCACACATTTCTAGCAATGATATACAATCTATTGATTTGTTCCCATAAGTGTTTCCCTTTTTGTGACAAGCGGTGTTCCTCATAATAATTTTGCTGCTCTTCCGTGAACCCACCTTGCCAAAAAGATTTAGTTTCAAAGAAACCAACCATTGATAGAAAGCATGATAAAATAACAACTATAGTAGGAACTAATTTTTTTGTATTTTTGATAAAATGATGCAAGTAAAAATAAAGTAAAGCAAAACTTAAAACAAAGTAAAGGATGTGCGTGCGAAACTCCCCTTGTAGAAGTCTTCTTTTTCCCCGGCAACGGCGCTAGAAAACTTGTTGATGGCGCGGTGATGATGATGCTAGAAAACTTGTTGGCGTTGATGTCGCGGTGATGATAATGTGGGAGCTTCTTCTTCAATCCCCGGCAACAGCGACAGAAAACTTCTGGTGCCAAGTTGACGTGGGAATGTGTAGTAAATGACCGGCCAGTTGGAAACCCCAAAAGAAGGTTTGATGAATATAGCAGCAAGTTTTCCCTCAGTTATGAAACCAAGGTAGTCAATCCAGTAGGAAAACGCCAATACGACTGAAGGTGATGCCCACTAGCTGCGTGACACTCTAACAAGGGCGCCGTTAACGATATCTTATTAGCGCGTCTTCAACCAGTAGCAATGTGGAACCTGCACACAACACAACCAAATACTTTGTTCCCAACTTACGATGAGGTTGTCAATCTCACCGGTTTGCTTGAAACAAAGGAATGAGCGTATCGAGTGGAAAGCAATAGTAGAATGCGAGTAAAGTAAACAATGCGAGTAAAGTAAACAGGTGATAGCAATATAAAGGAAATAGGACCAGGGTCCACAGTTCACTAGTGGTGTCTCTCCATAAGATAAAATAACACATGCTGGGTAAACAAATTACAGTTGGGAAATTGATAGAATAAAGACAACATGATATGTCGAGAGGATCACTATGAGATTTACTCTGGGCATTACAACAAGATACATAGACCGCCATCCAACTGCATCTATGACTAATAATTCACTTGTAGCGAATCAATCCGAGAACTCCACATGTATTAAGTTGCGAACAATAGATAACTACATTAAGCAAAGTGTGTAATGTAAACAAAGAATATGCCCTTGAGCATATGAATGTTGTTTTCCCCCTAGTAGCAACAGCACATGTACAACCTTAGAGGTTCCTGTCACTCCCCCAGATTAAATAGAGGCATGAACCCACTATCGAGCATAAATACCCCCTCTTGGAGTCACTAGCAACTACTCGGCCAAGATAGCTACTAACAACGGAGAGCATGCAAGATCATAAATAACATAGAGATAACATAAGATAATATTTAGCACATCAACTCAATCATAACACCAATATTCATCGGATCCCAACAAACATAACATGTAGAATTACATAACGGTGATCTCGATCATGTAAGGCAGCTCACGAGATCTAAACATGAAGCACATGGTGGAGAAGACAACCATCTAGCTACTGCTATGGACCCATAGTCTAAGGTAGACTACTCACTCATCGCGCCGGAGGCAAGCATGGCGATGAAGAAGACCTCCGGTGGCGATTTCCCTCTCCGGCAGGTGCCGAGAAGAGCTTCTGGACCCTCCTGATCTTGGGTCAATGGCGGCGGCGGATCGCGATGTATTCTAGAAAAGGATCGGGTATTTAGGTTTTTCCCGTCGGGGGGTGTTTATAGGCGAAGGGGCGTCATCAGAAGTGGCCCTGGTGGGGCTCACCATAGGGGGGCGCGGGCCAGCTCCAGGCCGCGCCCCCTGGTGGTGTGGCCCACCAGTGGCTCCTCTTCGTCTCCTCTTCGGTTCTCTGGAAGCTTCGGTAAATTTCTGGATGTCTGGCTTTTGTTTCGTCTAATTCTGAGAATATTTCCTGTGTAACTTTTCTGAAACACAAAAATAGCAGAAAATAGGGAACTGGCACTGTGGCATCTCGTTAATAGGTTAGTTCCGGAAAATGCATAAAAATGCCACGAAGTGTAACGAAACACTAAGCAAATGGTGTAAAAACAAGCATGGAGCATCAAAAATTATGGATACGTTGGAGACGTATCAAGAGGCCGGCCAGGGACATATTGAGATTGAGCCAAGTTCAATACCACGCTTATTCTCGATACACGCCTTGTTTGACTGATCTTACCTTCGAGTTCATCTGACGCCCTCTTCCCCCGATCCTAAGTCCTTCATTTAGGACATTTGTCGAGTTAACCCTCGTCAATTGGCGTTGACCGTGGGGAAGCAACCCGTGGAACGCAGAGCAACTCCGGCGTTTTTACGTATAAGAATACTTCGCTGATAAACTTCACGACAATAGCAAATAGAGAACTTCGAGTTATGACCCTCTATACCGAGAACATGAGGCCATAGGTCGGGTTTCTTGGGTCGACTCTACGATATGTAATACGACAATTTTCCGCTCGGGGGCTTCAACCCTTGAGTCGTTATGATAAAATATTATAAATATTATTGAGATCATGTGTTCATGTTTTCTCACGAGTAATTATGGGATTGTTCACAACACTCAATTCGGCAATCAAAGAGCAACCAACAAACAAGCAAAATCACATCGATGCTAAAATAAAACACCTCGGAACATTGACAGTTCCCTTGGTCTCATAGTAAGGACGATACCATAAAGCAGATTTCATCACATATAATTATTACATAATTCGACCAAAGAGTACAAGCAAAAGGATTACATCTAGAAGAAGACAACATTTATTGAAAGTGTACTTCTGCCTCATACTTCTTTTGGCATTGTGTGCAATCAAAGATCTTCATGTCAAACTTTGACGTGCCGCAGTGGTAATCGAAAAGCATGAAGAAGCCTTGATGCAGATCATGATCCTCTGCAAATTGGGGCCAGCCACCCCTGAAGTACATCTCGTCATGTCCGTCATAGTACACCTCTACTTCATATGGAGTTCCTCCTCCAGACTCTTCGCGCGGGATGGCTTCACGGAGCTCGCGCCCGTCCATAAATTGAGTGAACTTGAGCAGAACATGCTGCTGCTCACGGCATTGAGCACCAGCGATAGCAAAGATGGAGAAACGATTGACAGGAGGAGGAGGAGAAGCATTGTGAGGAGCAGTGTTCGCATCCACAACTTGGCGAGCAACAGAAGAGGAAGGTTTAGGTTTGTTCTTACTCCCCAATGGGCGGCTGGGGTGCCGCTTCATGGGTATGGCAGATGACGAAGCCACCCTGGACAAATCCTTGGGCTTGTTTTTACTGCCACGCGGACGGCCGCGCCCACGCTTCTCCATCACGGCGCCGGCATCTATGTCGATAACACCGGCGTCCGCCATCAGGAGATCTGTTTGGCAAGAAGGAAACCCTAGATGAGATTTGAAGGATGAAGGTGATGCGGCGGAGGAGACCTACAGTGGACGGTTTAGGGTTTCCCTTGGCAAGCCAGGGCCCCTTATTTATAAGGTACCTTTCATGGGCCTTTACAAACTAAAGGTCCAATTAAATTACGGGCTTTATCATTTCGTCCAGAAGAGAAAGGAAACAGTAGAAAAGCAAAAGAGGTTTATCGTTATTCAAGAAAAATAAGTTGGGAAGAAGAAATACTTGAGTCTATAACAGGCTGCAAGCACCCTCTTATAGCCTCGGGGGCAACTACCATCAGGAGCGCTAGGCGCGCATACCGACAAAATTAAACAAAAGAATAATGCGACTTGGAAGATGAGAAGACAGAATACTTGAGCCTATACTCGAAAAACTTTCGACTATAGCCTCGGGGGCTACTACCATCGGGAGCACTGGTCGTACACCCGATGGCGATAGAAAACATTGACTACTAATCGGAAGAGTCATCGACTTCATTGTCGACAAGATTAACTCGAAGTGGTTTCACTACCATCGGGAGAGATTTGCGACGTGTTGAAAAAAAACAACTCGGCGATTTTTTACATTGAAACAGTCAAACAAGGCTGGAGTAATTAAAGTTATGATTCTCGAGTTGCGTCATCGCGACAAAACTTGAATGCCGTGATTGTAACAAATCATGAAGGTAAGACCCCAGGATCCGTCCTGTGTGGCCTAGTATACGCACCTAAATGCGCTCTGCTAGTAATTTTCCGTATCCACGATGCGAAGAAAAATCCCGGTGGATACACTGGGTACCCTGAGAATTACTGGGATCCTTTCTTTGTAAGTCCTAAATGCGGCAAAAGATTGGGTTAGACCAGGTACCAGACTCAAGTCCAGGGGCTTAAGTCTGAAGTAGGTAGCAAGTTTCTGCTCTGGCAGTTAACTGGTTTTATGATCCGTCAGATAAGCCAGGCTTATTAACTAAAATCCCCTTGAGAAATAAAATAGATTGTTTAAATGAATACAGGGAAAAGATGAAGTCAAAGATTGACCAAGTTGAAGATATGAAGATTTGAGATTCAACCCGAATCTACAATTCTGGTAGAATCTCGGGGGCTACTAACAAGGATATAGCTAATAGATCCCGTTATCTGTGTACCCCTGAGGGCTGTTAAGCTAGACCCAGACATAGTCATAGTAGAAATACGAGTCTGTATCGTATAGGGATGCTATAATTTGTAGTGAACCCGACCGGTTCCTTGAGACCTGGCCACCTATATATAGGGGCCAGGAGAGGCCGGCCAGGGACATATTGAGATTGAGCCAAGTTCAATACCACGCTTATTCTCGATACACGTCTTGTTTGACTGATCTTATCTTTGAGTTCATCTGACGTTCTCTTCCCTCGATCCTAAGTCCTTCAGTTAGGACATTTGTCGAGTTAACCCTCGTCACATTGCCCATCCCTAATGGGCCTAATTGGATGGAGTTGGCCCATTAGCCAAGGAGACACTCAGCTCTCGGCTTTGGGATACTTTTTTTTACAGAAACCTTTTTTTCATTTATTTTCCCAAATTCTAGCTTACAAATTCCTCCCAAATTCATACCTTCTAATACAATTTCAACATTACAACCACTGCAATTACCATAACACCTACAAATGCCCAGCGGCGGAGCCAGAAAAAAAAATCTGTGGGGGCAAAGCTTTAAAGTTGCACAGAAAATTTTCAACAGCAACAAAAAATAGACTCATGAGCAAGTGTAAATTTTCATTGCAATAACCATGGTAATAACAAGGTTCAAAAGAAGAAATCCTTTCCAGGAAATCTATGGCAACAGCCCCCCACGGTCATGAAAACCTTGATAGCTATACATGATGGCATCGGTAGTTATCAACTGAAACACGTCATTTTCAACATAAGTAATGAGACAATGGTTCAAAAAATCATCGCCTATTCTATTTCGCAGGCTAGACTTGATATATTTTATTGCAGAAAATGCTCTCTTAACCGTTGCCGTGGCAACCGGTAAAACCAATGTTAGCTTCAGCAAAAGAAACACAAGAGGAAAGGTTGTATGCTTCTTTTTTTCGACTAATTTTTGGCAAAGATCACCAACACCTTTCAAATCTGAGAATCTGTTGTCATCCCGGATGTTTTCAACAAAGTTATCAAGTTGGCAACTAAGTTCTTCAATCTTGCTTTCAGTAGCAAAATCATCAGGATATAAGCGAGCCATTGCCAATATGTTGTCCTTGTTAAAGTTGGAAAAAGAGCCAAAAGGATCCAAGCAACCCATTCCAAGAAGCAAGGTGGTGCCGCTTTCACTGAAACGGTCATTAAGCTCCACATGCAATAAGTCGATGATGGCATACATGACACTTTGGTAGTAATCCTCATTCGATATGCCATCAATCTGAACTCTGCGCTTTGACTTTGATCCCCGAGGAACATGCATCTCATCCATATCTGGAAGATTGATATCATGTTTGATGCAAAACTGAATAACTTGGGCAAACATATCTTCCCAACCTTGGTCTCTCATTTCTTGAAGTCTTTTCTTAGTTGTACCAAGATATGAAATAGCATTAACAATGTCTTGGTCCTTTCTTTGCAAAGACGTGCTCAATTCATTTGTAATCCCAAGTATAACCTTCATGATGTGCATCATAAAGACAAAATCAAATGTTTGTATAGCATCCAGGACTCCTTTTGCTATAAGCCTATCAATAGCTTTGCCTCCATTTTGTGCAATATCATCGAGTTGCTGTTCTGGGCTGCCCACATCTTGGCAAATCTGTCCATTATTATTTCTGAAATAAGTTACTTCTAATCAATAACTTAGCAAAATTTCGCTCAAACTATTTAATGGGCAAATGCACAACCAACAGATCGGTAGGATTGCAACTTACAAAGGGCTCAAGGTCACGGAGAGATCAAATCGGACAAATTGGCCGGCGCACTTGGCGCCGTGGTGGACAGCGACCTGCCGGTCTTGTGCTACTCACAGCTGCGGCGAGCGGCCGCGTTGGTTTAGCTGAAGATGCCCCGAGCGCTCCCTCTAAGCTCCAATCTTCCCAGCTTGTTGCGATTAAAGAATTAGAGAAGAAAAATAGGGATTGGGGCTTGCACGGGAAGAGAGATTGGGGATTGCGGTGCACATACAGAGACAGATGGAGTGTTGGATTGTCTTTTTGCTAGAAGCCCCAATATTTCTACCAAATGTGTGAATGACAGTGGGGTCAAGAGCTGTGACATGTGGGTTCAGTCGTTATACTTCTAGCTGGGGGTCAAAAGTTAGCCAAAAACCTGTGGGGTCAGCTGACCCCACATCCTAGACACAGCTCCGCCGTTGCAAATGCCCAAACGCAATTGCTAATTTGTGCGTTGTCCGTCCTTACGTCGACTCGCTCCTTGACCTCCGTGTTCCCGAGGACGCCGGTGGTGTCGGCTGCCGCGCGCTCCGAGATGGCGAGCTGGTGGGCCTTGTGTTCGAGTTCCTTGGGGCGATATCGGGGTCAACCGCAGCCTATGTCGAGTGGACCCTCGCCCACCTCGTCGACCAACCGGAGGTCCAGAGCAAGCTGCGTCGCGAGATCGACGACGAGGTACTCCCCATCTCCAGCAAGAGCCTTCGCAGCATTCCGTACCTGAACGCGGTGGTGCTCGAGAGCCTCCGCATGCACCCGTCGGTGCCATACATCTTGCGCGGCGCGCACGGTGAGGGTGCCAAAGCACTTGGGGCGACCGCTGGCGCTGTGCTGGTCCATGGCTTGAGGGTTCTGTTCAATCTAGGTGATATCGGAAGAGACAACAAGACATGGACATACCCGGACGAGTTCCGGCCGGAGCGGTTCCTTGCGGGAGGCGAGGCGGAGGACGCCGGCGCGGCGCCAGGACCCAAGGAGATCAGGATGATGCCGTTCGGAGCGGGACATAGGCACTGCCCAGGCATGAACATGGGAATGCTACACATCGTATTTTCTGGCTACCCTCGTCCGCGAGTTTGAGTGGGCGCCATCGGCGGAAGACTACCGCGGCGGCATCGTCGACATGACGGAGCAGAACGGGTTCATAAAACGGATGAAGAAGCCACTCTGCGCGCGTGTCATGCGACGCACTTAATCCTCCCCAATTTCTACTTGCTGTGCTTTCCCGTTTGCTCATTTGATCCAATAATCACCCGTTCTGTTCGAATGTACGTTCATCAAATCATGTGAAAACGTGTCTCTGTTGGACTCAATCTATATAGCCTGAGTCAGACCTGGAATTTTCGATAAAAGCTACAGATATTAATATGATGTGGTTGAAGTTAACAAATACCATAGCCACCTAAGAGCATCTCCAATAAGGATGAGGTAAAAGAGGGAAATTGACAAAAAAAAAAACTGATTTTTACATCACCTGAGACCAAAAATGGGTCTCCAACAAATTGTTGGAGAATTTTTTGCCTTCTTTGGTCCAGACCCAAATACTAAATCCAATAATTTTTAAAATCCTAAAGGCCTCTGTGGCCCATTCATGCATGGCAAGAGGTGGAACAAGTATGAGCATGTTAAAAGAGGACTCTCACACACGCGCGCCATACCTAGCCACGACGCGCGTCGTGGTTTGTTGAATTGAGCGTCCAGCCGAGTCTATTTTTTTTGCCACACAAGAATAAAATTTAAACGGTAGCAGATGTTGAAACGTTTTGCTAGTGGACTTTGAATGTGAGGGCTGTTTGGTCTCGTTCGTTTCCTCTTCCGCCCGCCTCTCACCTCCTTCTGTGGCTTTATAGGAGAGGTCGCTCCACTCTAGAAAGACACAAGTCCTGGTTTCAAAGCTTTCCAATGCCTTAAAGGTCGTTTGCAGCATGCACCGTGAGCCGGGATATTATCTATTTCATGACGTTGCAACGTCATCATCATGGTCTAATCGTGCCCTCGCGCCCAGTACACCGCAAATGTCATCACAACGGTCAAAGGAAGGGGTTTGTCCCCGTCATATATATTTAAGAATAATATTTGAGGAGGTAGAGGTGAACAACCAAGTTAAGAGAAAGACATGGGGGACACCTTTTTTTGTCCTCCTCATGTGCATCATGAGTGCCAACTTATGGTAGTCTGGATTTTTTGAGCCGTCTCATCCGTTTCCAAAATCTGAAACAGTAAGTTTCTTTTTATTGATGGTTATCACTTCATAAAAATAACTATTCATTTATCAAGTTCAGCTTGCAAATGCTACCTTCATGATGCATGGTTATCTGTATTTGTTACAAGGGCCGGCTTCTTATGTTAAGTACATGTGAGGGATTTGTTGCATACACACAATATTTGTCACATTGGTATTTTAGAAATGTTATGACATTTTGAATGATTTTGACACCGTGAGATGAAATGTTTTTTTTTGAGGCAAAGCAACGGAGGGCGAACAGCCCACCTGAATTTTCGTGTTAAATCAAAGTGAGATGAAATGTTGCAACAATTGTAGCAAACAGAAAACATAACTACATCGATAAGGATTACACCGCACTGCTCTCACGTTTAAGTAAGACCGGCCACCACATAGAGCGCACCACCCAAAACCACACAGAGCATAGGTCCAACGTGTCATATTTGAACGGCAACTTTGGATAGAATTCATGACGAGAGTGGACCGGACTCGCAGAAGAACTACAATACGGCGGAACGTCCATATATAAAGGAGTAGAAGCGACCTGCTCGAGACCGATAACAAACGGATCGTACTAGCAGCGGAAGCCGCGTCTATCGGCGGCCATGGCGACGAAATACTTGATCGTCACCCTCCCCGTGCAATCCGCCGCCGGCGACTCGGAGAACTCGCTCTGGCGCCGCCTCCAGGACGCCATCGCCCGCCAATCCCGCGACACCCCGCTCTACCGCGTAAGCATGCCAACCGTCCTCCTCGATTCTCTCTGCTATACTCCAATCTTCCGAGCTCACTCCTCCGCCTCCCCTTCGTGCAGTTCACGATCCCGCGCCTCAGGTCCGGCACGTTCAACTCCCTCATGGCCCTCAGCGACGACCTCGTCAGGGTGCGCCCCATCCTCCCCTAAGCTTTAACCGTCTCGCTCGCTAGCTGCTGTTAGATCGTTTTGCTGAACTTCTGACGCGATGCGATCCTTGTCTGTCTGTGCAGTCGAACGCCTTGATCGAGGGTGTTTGGCACAAGATCAGGAGGCAGATCGAGGACCTAGAGGGTGAGGAAGGCGCCGGGAGCGGCACCCTCGCCGTGGACGGCGTCCCCATCGAATCCTACCTCTCCAGGTCAGACTTCAGCTATTGGTTTTCGCGTGCGTGTGACGTGTGTCTGCTTAATCATCAGCTGAAAACTCTAGCGTTTGCTTTGGAATGCTGTTCGTGTAGGTTTGTGTGGGACGAAGAGAAGTACCCGACAAAGCCACCGCTCAAGGAAACCGTCGCCAGCATCCTGTCGCGGGTTAGAAAGATCGAAGATCGCTTGAAGGTGATAGCTAGCTCTGCTTCTGTTTCTTCAGTTGTTTTTTCCCAGTATGGCCCGATTTCTGCTAAGATATCTACTCCTATGTTGAACATTAATATTTAGGGCAACGTGGGTACTGTATTTTGGATAGTGTTGGTTATCGAGTAAAAATCTACTCTTCATCTACGAATCCATTAATATACGCTAAGTAGTAGTCGTGGTTTGGTCTTCATGCTTGAATTTGTGAAGTTCAAAGCACATGAGCTTATCAGCTTGCTGCTATCGGCCAGTGCATTTTGGGATGTATTGTAGTTATTACTCTACATAGCAGTTGTATCTCAACTATTTTCATGCTTGCCTCTTCTAGCATTTGACTTGTCTCAAGATGTTCATGCCAATATTGAGGAAACCATTAGAATTCAATGGTGCCTAGATTTTTCAGGATGAAGGAAAATGTTAGCGTGATCAACTAAAGTATAAAACCCCAAGTTGAACTCTGCCCATGATATTATCTTTAACCTTCCTGGAAATATTGCCTTATGGGGCTCAATCTTGAGTTTATGAATCTTCACTTCGTTTTGATAACAGGATAAAAATGGTTACATACAGTTTTTTGGGGGCATTGTCGAATTTACAGAAGCTGAACATGCCCTTTTATTTCAGGTTCAAGCAGCGGATTATAATTCTGTAAAGAACGAGATTAAAAAAATCTACAGAAAGCAAAATATAAGGTAAATTATCTCGGCCCACTTCCCACGACTAGTCTCTATAGGAACATGTTAAATACTGACGATATGTTGCTGGCTTACTGCACTTAAGTCTACGTATAAAAAGAATAAGAAAAACATGTTTCTCCTTTCATCATATTTTTCCTATTCTAATCCATTCACGCTTCTTGTCTGACAGCTTAACGACACGTGATCTTTCGACCCTGGTAAAACCAGACGATATTATCACTTCGGAACATCTAACAACACTTCTTGCTGTTGTTCCAAAATACTCCCAAAAGGATTGGTTGTCATCCTATGAGTTTTTTGACACATTTGTGGTAAGTTTGAAAATTCCGGGAATTCACTCGGGTAGTGTAATATTGGTCACCAACTGTATATTGAACTATTTGCAGACTGTGCTCTCCATATCTGCAATTTCCTATTCTACATTGATGTTTTTTTTGCTCTCATGTTAATACTATACCTTGAGAACTCACCATCAGAGATATCTATCAAATTCTAAACTCGCAACTCATTCACTCGGATGCTGCTTTAATCAGCCCTTATGATGATAATTTTTCCTTATCTTACAAGTTTTCCTATGTGCGATTTATCCACTTCATCTAGTTGTTTAATTATAGGTGCCGAGATCATCTCAAAGGCTTTATGAAGATAATGATTATGCTCTCTACACTGTAACACTATTTGCTAAGGTTGTTGACAATTTTAAAGTTCGTGCCCGTGAGAAAGGTTTTCTGGTAAGTTCGTTTCCCTGACCTTTTCTGAAACTTCTGTTTACACTTAAGCTTAGTTTCGCAAGGTAACTTTAATCCCAGGAGCATTGGCCATAGCTCTAAATAATCTTTTTTGTTGTTCCTCTCATTCTTTTTCCGTTACACCATCCATTAACTCAGAAAACGTACTGGATTCCAGATCCGGGATTTTGCGTATAGTCCTGAAGCACAGGAAAGCAGGAAGGACGAGCTGGAAAAGCTCCTGCAGGACGAGGATGCCATGAGAACGTCTCTTCTGCAATTCTTATATGCCAGCTACAGCGAGGTACATGTCTCTGGCTAATAGAAATAGACAATGTGTAATTTCTTTACGTGCTATTTCATCTCCTTGAGTAGTAGCCTGGATGTATGATAGTGCATGTTCTCCGTTGCCAATATGAACACCTATATCCTCATGGTTCCTCGGTTGTAACTGCTTTTGCTGACCATGGTACAGGTATTCAGTTCCTGGATGCATTTTACTGCTGTATATCTCTTTGTAGAGAGCATTCTTAGATATGGTCTACAAACAACTTTCCTGGTAATTCCCCCCTACTGTTCCATGATTGTCAGTTTTATACTTTCAATTATCTGATGGATACGTGCCGCTCTTGCTTTTGCGTTGACCAGTGCGTTGTTCTAGCACCGTCTACGAAGAATGAGAAAAAAGTAAGCAGCATCCTAGAAGAGCTCTGTGGCTTTGCCAATAGGTAATTCATTGTTTGGGCTGTAGTCTATTCATTTTTGGTTCCTAGTTGATCATACTTCTCGCTAACTGAATGTTTCAACTACAGCCATTACTGGAAGTCTGAAGATGATGATCTCGAAGGCGAATCCCACCCTTATGTCTCCTCCACCATAAATGTTGTGTGAGCGTGATATGCTCCTCCATATCTCTGTGGTCAGGCAATGTTCTGGAGAAACTATGCATAGTCAGAACGATCGGATTGTTCAAACAAAAATTCTTTTTTGGTCTATCTCTTTATAGTACTATTCTGTACTAGGGATGAGCCAATCAGTATAAAGCTTTTGGGAACCGTTATGTATCCTGCTACAAGATGTAAATGTAAATATATCCTCTCACAAGACGGAATTTCCTGAATATAAGTTGATCCGTCAGACACATCAACGAGAGCCGGAGCTGGGTTGTTGTAACTAGTTTGTCTTTGCATCTAATACAGTGGTCATTAAGCATTCTAAACCTCGTCAGTTTACTTTTTGGTTTTAGCACTTTAACCCCGATGAACACAAAGATATTGCATGATGCATCTTCATTCCATCTGTCTACAGTGCCATAACGACCATCTGTCTGCAGTTTAAATTTGGCCAAAATGATGATTCTAACCTTTTGCTGAAAGTTCAGTACAAAATGCTTTCAAAATTTTAAGTAAATCTGACCCTTAGGGCGGAAAGTCCATTTGAAACATGGACACCAGTGATCTCTGTAGTTTCAGATTTTTGAAAATTTCAAAACTTCACATTTTATATCTTTAAAAATTATAGCGTTAAATATATAGAAAGATATATACTATAGGAGCATACGTGAAAAAGTCCTGTTAAAAAATACTTTATATTCTAGGATATACAAAAAAGACAAGTTTTTGACAAAAAAATATATTATTTTACTACTACTTTACTACTATTTACTATCAGAAATTTATCTTTTTTATATCTTTCAAAATACAACGTATTTTTTAATAGAACTTTTTCGCACACACTTCTTATACATATCTATCTATATATTTAACGCTATAATTTTTGGAGACATAAAAGTGTGAGATTTTTTAAAAAATTCAAAATTCTAAAAGTTAAGGGAGCACTGGTGCTCATGTGCACCAAATCCCCTCTCCCCTTAGGGCTGCTAAATATGGCGGCAGTAGACTACACGGAATTCCATGAAAGAAGACCATTTTCCCTTGCTCTAGCTTTTTTTAACTACCCCTTTCTCTTTAATCGATCCCTTCTTTCTAGAAAAAAAAAGGAAGAGCGAACCAAAACAAAAAAGAATCCTGAAAACACTCTGCAACTTACGCTCTCATTGCGGGGCAAGAAAGAAAAGACTAAATAGAAGGGTAAGTTTAGTTGGATTCTGCCATCTGCTCGCTTATCCTCTAGGTGCATTTGCTCGCTTATCCTCTAGGTGCATGAGACAGCGCACGCCGTGGCGGAGCTAGCTCCCGGCGACGCTGGGCAGCTGCCCGGGCTTTGCCGAGGAAGCTCCATTAGAATTTGAGCCATGCATAGAGATTGCGTGAGGTGATTAGTGGGCAAACACTAAACTAGCTACACACATTCATTCCTTGCCCGGGCTGTATGTCGTGCGTAGCTCCGCCATTGAGCGCACGTATGTTGATTCGAGCAACCTCGGAGTTGTGGTTGTGCTTTGACAATGGCTGGTCGTGCGGCGGTCTTGAGGCTTGGTATCCTGTGTACTCATTATTCTTGGCATTGCGAGCTTTGTTGTGTAGGAGTGTGTTGTAGTTATTGATCTTGTCTTCGAAAACTAGATTTTCAGGACCTTATGGCGCCCGGTCTCTATCGCCTGCCGTCCCTATGGAGATCGAGATTCGCACCCTGGCCCCACAGCGGATAGAGTTGACCCCTACTCACATAGGGCTCCTAGCGATACGGCGCGTACAGCCGTGGTATGGATAACCCCCCGATACAGCGAGCCGAGATGCTCTGCCACCCCGTACGGTCGAGAATGACGGCCCCCACCCTCCTCTGCCCCACTTTCCTGTCGCCGGTGAACTGGGACTTCAAGATCTGCCCGGAGATCTCGACGGAAGATTGCTGGAGAGTTGACGATGATGGAGACCCCGGTGGGATTCACCGGCGTGCTGATCAGGTAATCCGCGTTCTTCTGTTCTTCCCCTTTCTCAATTCGATCTGTGCTCAGAGCTGATACAGGATCCAAAACTGCAGCACGTCCTTTCCAATCTTCGAGCCCCTAAATTTAGAAGGTCATCCTCCTGTATCGAGCTCTGAATTCGACCCCAGCAGGCGTGTTCTTCCGTCCATGTATGCATCATCGAAGAGAGGCGATTCTGGCTCTTGTTCATTCCGAGATGAACCAGATCGAAGCAAAGGAGTCACCCTGCAGCATCCTCGATCTCCATGAGAGTCAAGATCATCAAATTCACCGGGGAGGGAGCAGTGATGCGCCATCGCAGAAAGAATCTACTTCCCGCACATCTGCATCAGGAGGACACCGCAAGAGGAGGTATGGCGCTGATTTAGATAATTTGTTTGTAGTCCATCCATTATTCATATACTGGAAACCATTCTGAAACCGATCAGCACATGTATGTACCTTTGATATCTAGCAAATACAACGCACTTGATTAACCCGACTTGCTCAAGGCAGATCGAATTGAGTTTTTTGAGTGCCATGACACAAACTGAATCACATGGCATGTGATGCTTGCCCCTTAACTTTTGTTGTATTCATGCCGACAACTTTAGATATGGTGCAATGGATTGTCCAAGGCTCACTGAGATCTTCAATCTACATGTTAAAAGCGTCTATGATCATATCATTGTTTTCCCCTTTTGTTATGCAAAGTGGCAGTATTCTATATCAAGCTTTGTCTTAGTTTGACAATTTACGATGTTTTTTCACTGTCATAGTTGCCACCATGTATATGTTATGGATCAGCCCAGGTTGTTATTCTGCAATCATTAAACCTAAGGCACTTCAAAAAGGTTGTTACGATGGTAGTTTCAAATTTGATGAAGTAATAAGGTCCAGATTAAGTGGAAGTCTAGTGTTTTGTTAATTTGATCATTAATATCCCACAACTACCAGCTCGTTTCTGTCTTAGTGTGTTCCAAATATATCTCAACCAAAAGAATAGACGCCCATATCCATTTATATATGATTGCTGCTCCAAACATGAATTTGACCTTATCGGCAGTAGTGCTATTGTCAGGCCTGGCTGTTGTTATATTCAGTTGTGTTTATTGTTTTGCACTGATGCAGGTGGTCAGAAATGACAATATCAACAGGTGGCAGTGAAACAACCCCCGAGCACTCTTCCTTTGAAGAGTATGCAGACCTTGGATCGTCAGACGAACAAAAAACAAATGGTGGTGGGTCGCCAATTGATGCGTTCTCTATCCCTGATCATGATACGCCGGTCGAAACTCATACACTGTGGAAGAAAAGGTTAGATTGACATCATTCCAGGAATAGCACCCTGTTTTTGGCTTGGCAAGACACTTCACTTTTTCCGTTCCTTTGCCCGTTCGGCCATATGTATGAAGTACTCATCCGTGACACACATGTAGTCCGAGCTGTTAATTGATGTTCTACATGAACGCTAAAAATGATCGGTGTGAGAAGTAGACTATCAATTCATACTTGAATCCCACATGCTGTTTGTAATTCTGAATTTATGTTTAAAACACTTAGCGGAGGATGCATGACACCCTTGTCGATCGAATGGATATTTGTTGTCCCTATGGTATCCCAAATATAATGCTTCTTGCTACATTAACACTAGAGTTAACCTATGGGATGTTAACAACCTGGTTCCGTAAGCATTAGACACATACAAGAAAAGCCTGATTACATGTTTGTTTCAACTGTTTGAAACAGATTATAATAATCCTGTGCTTGACCATTCAGGTTCCGGTGGGGGAAAATGCCAGATGCAAGGGAGTGAACCTCTGGTAGGAAAAGTGCTCTCGAGCTAGCCATGAGGCGATCAAAGGACAGAAATTCTAATGCCATAGTAACACCCGAGATTGGGATGGAGTTCGATTCATTGCAAGAGGTGTATGAAATTTAGGTCCGTACTTCATCATGTTCAGGTCTCGCCCAAGCTCCACCATCAGCTACTTGTTTTGTTGTGTGGGAGAAATTTAGGTCCATACATCATCATGTTCAAGTCTCGCCCAAGCTCCACCATCAGCTACTTTTTTTGTTATGTGTGGCAGTAGGAGGTTGATATGACTCAATTTTCAGTTGATCAGTTGGCTAAATTTGGGTGCTAGCGATAGCAAAATATTAGAAGTACATGCAATAAACATTCAGATATATATTGCCAGTATTTGAGTTCAGTCAGCCTCCATGCCAATATCCTCTCCAGTTTCACTGTGGTGTTTGTGGCCAGAGGAAGCCGTGATTGATGAAATTTTGCATGTCCATTAAGGGGGATGCTTTTACTGATGTCTAGGCGTGAGGTCAAGGCTGGTGACTGAACTTAACATGCATGGCCTTGTATGCACACCGTGAATCAATCTTGAAAAATTATTTTCAAAGAAGGCTACTGAGAGCAGACAATTTTTAGTATTATGCTACTTCTAAAAGTAAAAGGTGCAAATGAATTTTGAAAATCATTCTTATTTGTTTGTGATCATATTACACTTGTAAGCAAAAAAACATTCACTCTCTCGTATCTTTAGTAGAGCCTGTGCACTTGTAAGAAATTCTGGTAATATTTTTAGAATGTCATCAGTCAAATTAGTTCCGCAGTGGCGAAGCACGGGAAGTGTGCTATTTTAGCATAAAGAACCTTTTGACTTGTTTCAAAATCAAGCTCAAAATTTAAAGCCTAAACGTTACACTTTTCTTAAATGCCATGATCTTTTTGAATAACCATACGGAACCCTTTGCTTCAACAAGAGGTAGATTCGTTTGGTTTATGGGCTTCGATATGGCAACGAGTGGATAGTTTTGTGATTAAAATTCAAAAATCTTGACCAAAAATGAAGAACCTTTCGACTTGTTTTCCACTCATTGCCCAAGCTTTTACATTGTTAATGTTACTCGTTTAATAATAACTACATGATGAGTGTCACGTGCACGAGAACTAGTACCCTAAGGCTCTGCTTTGATATGGTTATGTAAGAATTAAAGTGGTTCATTTCTTATAGACTGGTCTATGTGCGAACCCTAAGGCGTATTACTCCCGCATGGGCTACACATACCTTAGTGATGCGAACTGTTTGGTCTAAGCGTGAAGAACTTTTGGAGTAGAAAATAACATATCGACCTCGATCCTATTTGGTCTAAATGTGGAGAACTTTTTGACTAGAAAATACACTTTTTGGGTAAACGTGAATAACTTTTCCACTAGATCATACCATGTCGATCTTAATATGTATCTTATTGGTATTACTCATATGATAGACAAACACTACGAAACTCTCGATGTAGTATACATAATCCCCATTCACTATGTCATATATACCAAATCTAGAAGCATACATTGGCATAGTTACACGGATACCTTACGGCTCATTTCTTAATGGAGTGATAGTTATACGTAAACACTACGAACTTTATCTCCAAATGCGAAGAACTTCTCGACAAAATCCGCGCATTATCTTGTTGGTGGTATACATATACTATGGTTAGTACACCACGTATAGAAGCACACCAATGGAAGAGTTGCATGGGAACCCTAAGGCTCGTTTCTCACGAAGGGGATAGTTTTATGATAGCGTTTCGATCTTTTCTATTTAGCATAAAGAACCTTTTGACTTGTTTCGTATTCAAGCTCAAAATTTAGATCGTTAACGTTACCCTCTTGTCAAGGTCGTGATCTTTTTGAAGCTCCATACGGAACCCTTCGCTATAACAAGTGGTAGATTCGTATGGTTTGTGGGCTTCGATATGGCAACGAGTGGATAGTTTCAGGATATAAATTCGAACTTCTTGACCAAACATGAAGAACCTTTCAACTTGTTACAAACCAGTTGCCACTGTGGTATCCCCTTGAGTATAAAAGGAGGGCCAGGCCACGGTAGGTAGGGAAGGCGAAAGTGTAAGGCAAGGCAAGACACACAGAAGAGAAGAAGGCAAAGGCACAAGCAAGAGGGGTAGTAGAGAAGCTAGGCTTCAGAGAGAAAGGAGTGTGGAGACCTACAAGATGTACATCTTGTGAGCCTATGAGAGAGGATCGAGAGAGCTCAACTCTCAGATCCAAAGAGCTATCTTCTACTTCATAGGAGATAGAGTAGAGTAGGAGTAGATAGCCTTCTTTAGGGGTCGTACGCCTCCAGGCTCCGCCTTTGACATCCTTGTACACCCGCCGACGACATCTTCTTCAATAAGCTCAGACATGATGGACGTAGGATTTTATGCGAGATCCCCTCTCGTGGCCTGAACCAGGGTAAATCGCCGTGTGTTCTTGTGTTTGCTCTATGGAAGGGGCGAGGACGTCTTACCCGTGCACTTACCAAACAATCTAGGGGGATCATCCCCCGGTGTCCGCGAACGCACCCGCGACATCTTGTTGGTGGCATACATATAATATTTAGTACACCACGTATAGAAGCACACCAATGGAAGAGTTGCGTGGGAACCCTAAGGCTCGTTCCTCACGAAGGGGATAGTTTTATGATAGCGTTTCGATATTTTCTATTTAGCATAAAGAACCTTTTGACTTGTTTCGTATTCAAGCTCGAAAGTTAGACCGTTAACGTTACCCTCTTGTCAACATCGCGATCTTTATGAAGCTTCATACGGAACCCTTCGCTACAACAAGTGGAGATTTGAACTTTAGTGGCATCCTACGCCCGAACATGGTCGCTCCTCCAAAAAGGTCTGAACTAGGAAGACCAACAAATGCAAGAGCGAAACCTCGTTACAAGGTCTGTGTGCCTCAGACAAAATTCTGCACTATATGCCGTGGCAAGGGTCATAGGGCTGATGGTTGGCCAACGAATAAAAACAGCACCAAAAAACCCCGCCAAGAGGCCCATTGCTCCAACTGTGGTCTTGCTGGTCACAAGAAGAATAACTGTTTGACTGCTAACCCATGAGGTGTCGACTGACACGATGAGACATCTTCATGCTTTTGTTGGTTACCACACCTCGTGGTAATGTCCTTTTGAAATTGATAGATCTTCTGTAATCTGAAATATTCCTCTGCTATACATACTTTTGCTGGTTACCACACCTCGTGGTATCATTACCACCATGTAATTTGTTGAGATGAACATGCATACAAGGACTGTCTCTAATCATGTCCATGTCTTGTGTACTGAACTTAGGATGTCCACCTACCCTGAATATGTATTGAAATGAAAAAGTACTCGTTACCAACCATCTAGCATATTATTTTGATATGATTTGGTATGGATTACATAATGTTTTAGGATTAAGGGTTCATATACAAAATTGTTGTGATTTTTTACTTCATATATGGAACGTCCTTATAATTCAAAAAACATTAATTGTACCGACAAATGTGAGTGCTCACAACTGCATTGCACTACGTATGTATAACCATTTTGATCTCTATCTTGCGTCTTATGGTTACATATGATCCAATGTGCCAAACTTTACACTGCATACATGAGAACTTTATTGTTACCTCACATATTGGGATACATATTATCCATCATTTCGAACTTTCTGACGCATGTAGAAGAACTTTATTATTTAATATTCAAGATGCTCCAGCAGTGTTTCCGAACCCATAGCGCTCCGAGTCCACATGATAGATTCGTGGGCTCGCTCCATCTAAACGGGACGGTTACATGGAAATGTTGCGGTCCCTATGACTAAACTCATTGTAACCTGCTGACTTGTTTCCATATCTGATTCCGACTTGTCAAATGAATCATGAAGAACTTTCTAATGAATCATGAAGAACTTTTTAAAGAACATATTTGTGTCCGAAGACAGCTCTTGTGTCCAGGTACGGACATCATGAATATCTTGTCGTACGTTTTGGATTGACTAATGCACCGGCAATTTTCATGAACCTCATGAATAAGATCTTTTATGCCTTACTTGCACAAGTTTGTGATAGTATTCATAGATGATATCTTGATCTACTCTAAAGATAAAGAAGAACATGCCAAATACTTGAGGATTGCTCTATAGATTCTACGAGAACATCAATTGTATGCCAAGTTCAGTAAGTGTGAATTCTGGCTGGACCAAGTGGAGTTTCTTGGGCATGTGATCAGTAAACAAGGCATAGCAGTGAATCCAAGCAAAGTAGCATCTGTTCTGGAATGGGAGGCACCAAAGAATGTCAAGCAGATTAGAGGATTTCTAGGAATGGCAGGGGTCGAGAATGACGGCCCCCACCCTCCTCTGCCCCACTTTCCTGTCGCCGGTGAACTGGGACTTCAAGATCTGCCCGGAGATCTCGACGGAAGATTGCTGGAGAGTTGATGATGATGGAGACCCCGGTGGGATTCACCGGCGTGCTGCTCAGGTAATCCGCGTTCTTCTGTTCTTCCCCTTTCTCCCCCGTTCAGATCCGAAAGAAGGACTAATTCTATCTCCCCCGTTGCGGTTAAGTATATACCATCGTTGCGATCTTCATTTCACTTATAGATGAACCTTATTTGTTTGATATTCATACCGGACCAGAAAAGTATTGTGTGTTACCTCGCATGTAGGGTTACTTATGTTCTGATGTTCTGAACTTTTCATCGCATATAGAAGAACTTTATTATTTGATGTGAAGAGAGATAGTCTGAACAAATATCTCCCATTAACTAGATATTGCAAGCTTAGTCATATATGGAAGGACCTTATCCTTTTTAGAATATCAGTTCGGATCCAAAAAAGGACTAGTGTTACCTTCCCTGGAGCGATTACGTATACATCGATATTGCGATCATTATCTCACTTATAGATGAACCTTATTGCTTTCGATTTCATATCGGACCGAAAAACATTTGTGCGTTACCTCACATTTAGAGTTACTTATGTTCCAATGTTCCAAACTTTTCATCACATAAAGAAGAATTTTATTATTTGATATCAAGATAGTCTAAAGAAATAACTCCCATAAACTAAACATTGTAAGCTTAGTCGTATGTGGAAGGACCTTATCCTTTTTAAAACTTAGTTCAGATCCTAAAAAAGGACTAACATTATCTCCCCCGCTGCAGAAAAGTATATAACATCGTTGTGATCTCCATTTCACTTATAGAAGAACATTATTGAGTTGACATTCATATCAGACTAAAAAAGGATTGTGCGTTACCTTCCATTTAGGGTTACGTATGTTCCAATGTTCCAAACTTTTCATCGTACATAGAAGAACTGTATTATTTGATACCAACCCTTATCCAATAAGGGGGTAGGGTGCACCCTATTTTTGGATTTGAAAAAGGACTAATTCTATCTCCCCGTTGCGGTTAAGTATACATCATCGTTGCGATCTTCATTTCACTTATAGAAGAACCTTATCGGTTAGACATTCATATCGGAGCAGAAAAGTATTATGTGTTACCTCGCATTTAGGGTTACTTATGTTCCAATGTTCTGGAATTTTCATTGCATATAGAAGAACTTTATTATTTGATATCAAGAGAGATAGTCTGAACAAATATCTCCCATTAACTAGGTATTACAAGCTTAGTCTGGAAGAACCTTATCCTTTTTAGAATATCAATTCGGATTCGAAAAAAGGACAATTCTATCTATCCCGTTGCGTTTAAGTACACATCATTGTTGCGATCTTCATTTCACTTACAGAAGAACCTTATTGGTTTGAAATTCATATTGGACCAGAAAAGTATTGCGTGTTACCTCGCATTAAGGATTATGTATGTTCCAGTGTTTCAAACTTTACATCGCATATAGAAGAACATTATTATTTGATATCAAGAGAGATAGTCTGAACAAAATGTCCCCCATAAACTAAACTTTGTAAGCTTAGTCATATGTGGAAGGACCTTATCCTATTTTAGAACTCAGTTCGGATCCAAAAGAAGGTCTTTTATCTCCCTCGTTGTGGTTAAGTATATACCATCGTTGCGATCTTAATTTCACTTATAGAAGAACCTTATTGGTTTGATATTCATACCTGATATGTTGCAAACATATCTATAATTTTTGATGCTCCATGCTTGTTTTACACCAATTACTTTATGTTTTGTTTACACTTCATGGAATTTTTATGTATTTTCTGGAACTAACCTATTAACAAGATGCCATAGTGCCAGTTCCTGTTTTTTGTTGTTTTTGTATTTCAGAAAAGTTACACATGAAATATTCTCGGAATTGAACGAAACAAAAGCCAAACGTCCTATTTTTCCCGACATGAAGACGGAGTCCAAAGCAGAGACAAAGAAGGGCCAGGGGCTGGCCACACCATAGGGTGGTGCGGGTACCGCATGGCCGCGCCACCAGGTGGTGTGGGCCCCTTGTCCACCCTCTGACATCGCTCTTCCGTCTATATATTCTCTCCGAGGCAAAAACCCTAAATCGTCCAGTCTTCGTCCACGAAAAGTTTCGCAGCGCTGCCACCATCGAAGACCAATTTTGGGGGACAGAAGTCTCTATTCCGGCACACTGTCGGGACGGGGAATTGCCCCCGGAGCCATCTCCATCGACTCCACCACCATCTCCATCGTCGTTGCTGTCTCCCATGATGAGGAGGGAGTAGTTCTCCCCCGAGGCTAAGGGCTCTACCAGTAGCTATGTGGTTCATCTCTCTCTTCCATGGTGTGATCTTTATGTGATCATGAGCTTTGTATCTAGTTGAATTAGTAGATGTTACTCTTCATCTGTTATGCTACTTAAGTGCTTTTATTATTGTAATCTCCAAAGACACCTTGTCCCATGATGTGAAGGTGACACTATGCGTATTATGTGTGGCTCTTAGGCTAAATTTTACAGTAATACTTATCATGAGTTATGATTTGAGTTGGATGTCTCTATGAATTGTGGTGTTTGTCTGGAACCGTCTAGTGCACTCAAGGTGACAGTGTGGGGTAATCTAGAGTGGGGAATGCGAACTTTAATGAGTGCTACTATTGCCCTACACCGTGATTAGTGTTTGTTATCCAACCAGAGAGTAGTTTAGGGTAGCATAGTGAAGAATGATATTTATATGTTCAATTATGTTATCATTGTTGAGAGTGTCCACTAGTGAAAGTATGATCCCTAGGCCTTGTTTCTAAGCATTGAAACACCATTTACAACCAGTTTTACATGTTTGCTTGCAGTGATTTTTATTTCAGATTGCAGTTACCACTTATAATCATCAATATTACTTGTATTTCACTATCTCTTCGCCGAACTAGTGCACCTATACACCTGACAAGTGTATCATGTGTGTTGGGGACACAATAGACTTCTTGTATCTTAATTGCAAGGTTGCTTGAGAGGAATATCTTTGACCTCTTCCTCCTTGAGTTCGATAAACCTTAGGTGATCCACTTAAAGGAAACTTGCTGATGTTCTACAAACCTCTACACTTGGAGGCCCAACATTGTCTACAAGAGAATAGAAGCGTTCATAGACATCAAGCTCTTTTCTGGTGACATTGCCGGGGATTTAAGACGAAGAAGCTCCCACGTCAACCACGCGCCATCAAAGCTCTTTTCTGTTACCGTTGCCGGGGAGGTAAGGTAAAAGGTACTCACATCCTCTGGCTACTAAGCTATCTTCTAGTACTGTTGCTGGTGTGTGAGTGCTCGAAGTTATTTTCTTAGATATTGCAATTATATCTTTTAGTTTTTTATTTTTATTTTCACTAGTTAGGCTTAATTGAAAAAAATAGAGAGCTTTATAGTATTTGTCTTGAGTTAGGACATGAAGTGTTTGAAGAGAAAATTTAAAAACCTATGGAACTTTATTTGCATGCTAATAGCAATGTTATTAGTATGAATTCTTTGAACACCATTATTGCTAATGCTATGGAAAAGTGTAAGCTTGGGGAAGCTAGTTTTGATGAGCATGATATTTTTAGTCCCCCAAGCACGGAGGAGAAAATTTACTTTGATGATACTATACCTCCAATTTATGATGATTACAATGACGAATATGATATTTTCAGTCCACCTACTATTGAGGAGAAAATTAATTATGATGATGAGAAAAATAATGATAGCTATTTTGTTGAATTTGCTCCCACTACAATTAATAAGAATGACTATGTTTATGTGGAGAGTATTAATTATTTTAAGCATGTGGCTTATGATAAGAATGTTTTATGTGATAGTTATATTGTTAATTTTATTCATGATGCTACTGAAAGTTATTATGAGAGAGGGAAACATGGTTTTATGCATTTCAACAATATTAAGTTTCCCCTCTTTATGTTGAAAATCTTGAAGTTGCACTTGTTTTGCTTTTCTATGCTTGTTGCTTTGTGCTTTCATGACTTTTTTCTTTACGAGATTCTTTTTTCATAGGAAGTGGGTTAGACTTAAAAAGTGTTTCGTATATGCTTTTTGATGCTCTCTTTTGCTTCAAGATCTTTTCTGGCGCTTATGTGAGCATCTTTTAAAATCACTGCGCCTAGCTCAAAGGCGTTAAAGAAAAGCACTCTTGGGAGATAACCCATGTTTTCTTTCAGTAATTTTTATATTGTTTAGTCTTGGAAGTTGTTACTACTGTAATGGCCTCTCCTTCTCCTTTTTATTTCATTTTTGTACCAAGAATAGCCTCTAATAGGAGGAAGGTAAGATTTGGGGAATTTGCTGTCCAGAAACAGATTTCTGTGCTTCTGCTGTAAAACATCGTGAAAAATCTCAGAATAGTATTTTGATCTGAGATTTTTTGTGCATATGCCCCAGGTTATTATCTAACTTTTGTTAGTTTCACACTTTTCTATTTGAAAAAGAACTCAAACAGAAGATTTTCAAAAAAATCGATCTTTACCAGATGTTCTATTTTGACAGATTTCTGCCACTATTTGCATTTGCCTCTTGATCTCTTTCTTTTTGAGTTCTTTTGATTGGAAGAGCTTTTAAGAGAAGTTGCTATAGTAGCTATTTTTTAATGGATGTTGTACTTGAGTTGAAACTGAACCAAAAGTGGATCTACTATCTTGCATACACTAATGTTGTTAATGAGAATTGTGTGAAGTTTTGTATGAAGGAAGTTTTCAAGTGTAGGAAATGAGAATGATGTTATGAGATGAAGGATGGACAATAGCTCAAGCTTGGGGATGCCCATTTCACCCCAAGAAATATCCAAGAAGTACAAGCATCAAAGCTTGGGGATGCCTAAGGCACCCCCTTCTTCATTAACAAAAATATCAGGTCATCTTTCAAGACACTATATTTTTATTGCTTCATATGATATGTGTTGTTCTTGGAGCGTCAGTTATTTTTGTTTTCAGTTTTCTTTTGTTTTTGTTTGCTGTAATAAATGGTTGGATCACACCATAGTTGTTTTGGAGAGAGACACGCTCCATTTTCATTGCCTAGAACACTCTAGTTTTCAAT
This sequence comes from Dactylis glomerata, assembly GCA_007115705.1. Classification (NCBI taxonomy): domain Eukaryota; kingdom Viridiplantae; phylum Streptophyta; class Magnoliopsida; order Poales; family Poaceae; genus Dactylis; species Dactylis glomerata. Next base: position 2,935,214 of record QXEO01000383.1, read on the forward strand.
CTTATTATTCTGTGAGTGTTCTCTTTTGCAAGTACTGTGTTTAGCTTTTGCTTTTCACCTTCATTTTTGTTCAGAACTTGTTAGTTCTTTGTAGTTAGGTGTTTTTAGACCTCTGGTATTTGTTGAGTTTTATCCTTGAGAGTTGTTTCAAATAGGTTGATTGGTGTTGGAAAAGAGTAAAATGTTTCATGCTTATAGTGGTGCAAAAGGAAGCTTGTTTAGACTGTGGCTTAGACTTTAGCATGTCATGCTAGATATTATTTTGATTATATGCTTAGTAGTTATTGTTGTAGCATGACTTGTCTCAAATAACTGAGAGTGCTTAATGTGCCTTTGAAAGTATCATGCGTTGTTTTTATCATATAGAAGCATAATATTGTGGTATTCTCCTTTGATGCTTTATTTTGGTTGACTTGGCGCAAGCTTACACCATGTTATGACTATAGACTAGTCACCTCAAGCCTCTATGATCATTTAGTATTTTACTTGTAATATCACTTTATGCTTTAATTAATAATGTTTTATCGCTATGCATGATTATGGCCGTTATTGCTCTCTTAGTTGGTCGCTCCCAGTCTTTTGCTAGCCTTCATCTGTACTGAGTATGAGCTCTACTCGTGCATCCAACTCCCAAAAACCAAAGTTTGCCCATGTGTCCACCATATCTACCTATTAGCATTTTTGCTATTCCAAGTATATTCATCATGCTTTTATCTATCTTCCAAATTAAAAAAATTTATTATGAGAAAATTATTTGATGGCACATTTTACTTTCTTGCACTTAATAAACTTGACCATTGCTCTTATAAAGTTTATATGCTTGCAAATTGTAAGTTGAAAGTTAGCACAACCAAGCTTTCATGGGGCATGTTTTCAACATTGCACTTATTCCTATTTAGTTGATATCATGATCTTTTGTTTATGGATGCCTAGCAATGTGAAATAAGTTGGAAACTTGTGAGCTCATGGAGTTTGCATATGTGTTAGAGAAACGCCTGGGCCGCTAATCTAATTCATGCATCATTCATGGTGGAAATTTACAGCATAACCATAGTGGACATTCGATGACGCATCTCAAAATAAAAAGCTATACCCAATGGTAAATAAAAGAGATGTCGAGATGTTCATTGTCTGTTTGTCCTGTCATTTTGATATGGGAAAGCTTCTATATCATCGGGCAGGAGGTACCCCGTTGGCATTCTCGATGATACATGTATGCTTAAAATGACAAGAACTTGCTTGAGACCTAAGTCGAGTAGCATGGTTTAGGTACTCGTATTCACGGGACATGAGATTTTCAACTTATGGTTTGTCAAGCATATAACTCGTACTTGTTCTCACATTAACCTTAACCACTCAAGATGCCAATGATAGGGGCAATGAGAGCTCAAAGCTAATAAGTACCATACTTTTTGGAAGCTTTATAAAACTTGAAATCCCTACTTCCCTCTGCGAAGGGCTTATCTTTTACTTTTATGTTGAGTCTTCATCTTCTATCTTTATGCACTGATTAAGAGAGCATAGTTGTCATTCTGAGTATAATATGCATAGTCCCAAAATTTATTATTGATTGATTCATGATTATGGTATTGCTTGTTCTCAAATTATTTATATCTAGTCACCCTTTTGAACTTTGAAGGTGTCCTATGCATTTATTTTTTGCTATTCCATGAGGGACAAGCTTAATACCATTTTACTATGTTTTCTCTATGCTCAAAACAAACAAATAACTTTCAATGCATTATTATTCATGATCTTTTGTTTGTGTTACTTTTCATGTTGTAACATGGTTGCTAAGTTCTATTGTTAGAATTATATCTTTTATGCCCATGTTTAGAGTACTTTGATCTCGGCTTGCAATGCTTTACATTGACCTGATCAAGTTTGTGTTGGCTGCATGTCACCTCAAAAATTATTTTTTGTTATCACTTACCTACTCGAGGACGAGCAGGAGTTATGCTTGGGGATGCTTGATACGTTGCAAATGTATCTATAATTTTTTGGGATTTCTATTTTCGTGCCCTCAGGTCGTTAGTTGTACTCAGTTTTCTCCAGCTCCTTAGTTTTTCCTCAGTTTTCCCCAAGCCGTTGTCTGAAACCCTCAAGGAGCTCGGACGTGAGGATTCCCGTTAAGTTGACCGTTTCCGTGCTGACGTGTGGGGCCGCGTCGTGTGGGGCCGCGTCGCGTGGGGCTGGTAGAAAGGGATCGCGTGGGACAGGACGAGACCGCGTTTGGTTGTACGTGAGAGCTCGGTTCTGTCTCTCTCGGGCCAAATTGGCATTGACTTTTCAAAGCGCCTTTTCAGAGCGCCTTTTTCCCCTCTCTCTCTGTAAACAGTTCTCTCTCTTTTCACCAAATTAGTATCAAATATAGAGAAGCTTCTATTTCTGTCTTTCTTCAATGATTGCTTCCTTTTGGCCCTCGTTTTTTGCCCAATATGGTAACAAATCTAGAAGCTAATCTAGAAGCTAGTATAGTATAATACATAAAATGCATACAGCAGCCAAAAGAAGCCAATAACGATGTTAATATTCACGACAAACTAAGCTGAAAATAATATAAGACGCAATGTATGCCCAACATGAAGGTTCTTCATTCTTCATCATATATTTCGGAGTCGCTATATTCCATGAGACGAAAAAAATATTGACTGAACTCCTTCCGTCTGCAGTGTGCAGCCAATAGATCCTCCAAACGGTATGGCCTTTATTCTATTTTCATACCGTCGGAATCTAATCTATCCACAAGTCGTGGCCACTCATCCCAGGCCTTTCTATCATCAAAGTACTGTCTGATATAACCGCCCTCGTAGTAGATGCAGTCAGGTCGAACTGTCGGGTGCACTCTGGGGTCGACGGAGATACACCGTTTATAACTGACGAAGAAGGCACGACTGCCAATGTTGACGGCATGGAGAGAGCGGCTCTCAGTGTCCACACAGTACACCAATGGTTGACCTTCCTCCAAATACCTGTTGCCAGGGCTGCCACCGAACAACACAAGCAGCAGATCACCATCAGACTCCATAAGGTAGAACTTGTCATTTCCAAGTTCTGGAAATGAAAATAGTGTGTCCATGTTGATAGTGCTCGCGCGCTTCTCCAACTGGACATTCTTGGTGCACACTAATGTTCCGAACTCAAAATTGTTCACAGCTATTGCATACAATTCACCATTGAACGGGGTAAGGCAACGCAGAGAATGGTCCTCGATCGAAAATCTTCCTTCTCCCCAATCTTCTACATCTATATCCTTAGTAGGAGAGCTCTCATCGACCCAAGCAATTTCATTGGGGTAACCTGTGCAAATGAAGACCATAGTCGGGGACTTCATTACAGCGACTGACTCCACAATCATAGATGGCATCTGCGCCTCAAACGTAGCGTTCAATGTCTTTGTGAGTTGGTTCAGAAGCCGTATCTTGTGCGGCTGGTTCCTCTGGGCAAGCACGATGACGCCACGGTAAAAGCCGACGAAGTAGTATCTAAAAGGGAGTTGATGAAGATAACATTCAGCACTAAGATGTTTACGATTGAAAATAAAAATAGATTAACTCTATAGATATGGAGGAATTTGAACCTTGCATGAACTTTCGTTAGATCGATGGTGACGTAGCGGGATGTGCGAAGGTTGAGGAAGGAGAACTCAGCGGCGCGTGGAAGGGCGTGTTCTACCACGATCCATTCGTGCAGGTGCACGTCGGGCTCAGATAGATCTGAGCGCCAATTTGTACAAACTTGCCTCAAAGCAGCGTAGGTGTCCACGTACTCCTCGTTCGCCAGTAAGCAGTCACCGATCTTGTGAAGTGGTCCGTCACCCTTAAGAGAGGCCCAGTTCACGGAGGCGCCACGCTTGGATGCGCCGCCCTCGGATGCGACGGGCTCGGAGGCGATGGGCTCGGAGGCGACGGGCTCGGGGGCGATGGCCACCGGCGCATTCTTCTTCTCCATCGCCGGCAGGGGAGCGCGCGTAGGGCGGCTGAGGTTTTTTTGAGAAGGTGATGGGACGTGAGAGGCGTGGTTGCGTGCGTGAGTTATGATGAGACTGTGTGCAGAGGGAGGGAGAGGGGCTCTGTACTGGCAAAGTGACGGTTCATCTCAGCAGTTGACGTTTTGGTCTCAACACGCGCACCGCGCGGCTAACCGCTGCTCACCGCGACACGCGTCCGTGGGACTACACGTCAGCACCGTTACGTGTACTCAGTTCTACCCTCGAATCTTACACTGGAAAAATATCTGTACTCAGTTTTCCCCTCGAGTAGTAATACTGCCTAGTGCAATATACTCAGTTTTACCCTCAAGTGGCTGGTCAACAGAGAGTCAACAGATGGGATTAAGCCATCTCATTGAGTCATTTCATGCGCAAAAAAAATCAAAAAAATAAAATCATAGTGCCTCCAACTCATGGGCAAAATAAAATCATAACAAACATATATAAATCAAGTTTTCACACAAATGGCCACTTCTGAAATCACTAGTAGCTATGAAGGTTCATGGCTTTCCACTCAAACCCCTTCTCAAAACATCTATACCCAAAACATAGTTTGTCTGAATGAGGCCATAATTTTTACACTCATGTATATTTGAATTGCTAATACTTTGAGGTAGGCCAACATGGGTTTCATTGTACAAAACATGTGTTTTTCTTTTTCTAAATCTCTTATTTGAATTCCTTAGCCTGTTTACTATTTACTTGCCCTTGTATCCTTGATACTACTCAGTTTTACCCTCTCCCTTCTCACAGAAGCCCAAACTTGGCCTGATTGGTCGAGCTGTTGTCACACGGATCATGCCCACCTACCGTCGATCCTATGATCCAACGGGCAGGATCGTGCCACCCTCTCTCTATCTGTCGGTGGCAAACTACTACCCTCTATGTATGCTAAATGACGAGTTTGCCACCGGATTCAACAAGTTGGGTAATCACGAATTTCTTGTAGGCATTACTTTTCACGGTAAAATGATAAACTATCACGAATTTCCATTTCTTGTAGGCTTTATTTTTCACGGTAAAATGATGAACTATCACGAATTTCCATTTCTTTTAGGCATTACTTTTCACGGTAAAATGATAAACTATCACGAATTTCCATTTCTTGTAGGCATTACTTTTCACGTTGAAATGATAAACTATCACGAATTTCCATTGCTTGTAGGCTTTACTTTTCACGGTAAAATGATGAACTATCACGAATTTCCATTTCTTTTACGCATTACTTTTCACGGTAAAATGATAAACTATCATGAATTTCCATTTCTTGTAGGCATTACTTTTCACGTTGAAATGATAAACTATCATGAATTTCCATTTCTTGTAGGCTTTACTTTTCACGGTAAAATGATGAACTTTCATGAATTTCCATTTCTTTTAGGCATTACTTTTTTTTGAGATATAAACCACCCCCACAATGGTCATCTCCTCCTTAATTTATTGTGTAAACCCCACAACGGTCATCTCTACCTTAATTTATGGTGTAAACCCCACAACGGTCATCTCTCCCTTATAAACCCCCACAATGGTCATCCCTCATGTCAATAGGTTCTGCCTCTCTCTTCTTCGTTTTTGCCTCTCTCTTCTTCGTTCACATACACTTGATCCATTGCCATGGCTTCCACGTCTCGGACGCCGACCGGAAGGGGAAGGGGAAGGGGAAGGGGCGGCCGGGGTGGTGGATCATCATCATTGCCACCACCACCGTCAACACTGCCATTGATCATAGAGGAGTTCTTCATCACCATCTATGAAGACCCTTTGGCCAAGAAGGTACGTACGCGTTCCCACATATATGATGCATGTGATTAATTATGTGCATGTTCTAAAAAACCTTTAATTTCTTTGCAGGCACTCCCACAAAAGTTTGCGGACTATCTTGACGGCCAGGAGCCCGCAAAGGTGTATCTGCGAGCAGCTGACTGCGCTCCTCGTCTCTGGACCGTGGAGGTCCTATTTGACAGACAAGGCCGGATGTACCTCGACAAGGGCTGGGAGAATTACGTCATCGCGCACGGTGTGGATTTCGGCTGCTTCCTACACTTCAAATATGAAGGCGATTATGTGCTCACAGTGAAGGTGTTCGACGGAACAATGTGCAGGAAGTACTACTATACGGACGACGAAGATACTGACGATGAAAGCGACGACGACGTGAAGCCATGCATCTAAGGGGATTATGACCAAGAATATATATGTAGCTTCATATGCATCGATTTATAGATCTAGCTATTTTCTATATATTATGCATGTAAAAATAATAGGAAATCGCAATTTCCACTATGATTCGAGCACCACAGCCTCCAAACGATGCCGATGCCGATATCGGCATGGTCAGAACGGGTATGCATGCTCGTCGCCACTGCTAGGTCACCGTCGGGATGCACCCTCAATCCCGTCCCCTCATTCGATCACTGACACACCAGAGATACCACCGAGGCCAATGACGAACGTACATACTGATGCCAATGCCGAACATGCACGCCGCTGTGGGCACGGCCACGCCGCCCCGCTATGCTGGACGCCACAGACCACCGCGAGGTCTTTCCCTTCGCCACCACACTCCCCTAGCACCTATCTATACACGCCAGAAAGGAGAGACACTAGTTTTCTCTACATTGCTCGCGTTCGTGTCCGACACCGTCAGTCAAAGTGTTGAGGTCGTCGTCGATATCCTCGACCATTTCTTCTCTTCTTTGCATGGTTAAACGTGTCTAGTTCATATCTATCTAATGCGTCTGGTCTCGCCTCATGCAGTTCTTTGTGGACGTCGATCTCATCTCGGCACCCCGCAGGCCACCTCCTCCGTGCCATCACTTTAGAGCTCCATTTAAAAATCTAACCCCACCTGTGTATTGCCCCTTGTATCAGCGTCATGGCCCCACTTGTCATTCGATATACCGAAGCCCCACTCATCCGCGTTTTGGTCAGGGATACGGCGATGCTTACGGTCAAATAAAGATGGATGCTCTGACGTGTCTTTGCGGGCTCTACGTGGCCCCACTAGTCAGCAGTTAACGGTCAAAGGTGTTCAACCGTCGGGAAACCGGCCGTTCCAGCACTGGTGACGGTTTCAGACAAGGGCTTGGACAAAACTGAGGAAAAACTAAGGAGCTGGGGAAAACTGAGTATAACTAACGACCTGAGGACATGAAAATAGATCTCCCTAATTTTTTATGCTCCATGCTTGTTTTACACCAATTGCTTTATGGTTTGTTTACACTTCGTAGAATTTTTATGCATTTTCTAAAACTAACCTATTAACAATATGCCACAGCAGTTCCAATTTTCTGCTATTTTTGTATTTAAGAACAGTTACACATGAAATATTCTCGGAATTGGACGAAACAAAAGCCAAACCTCCTATTTTTCCCGACAAGAATACGGAGTCCAAAGCAGAGACGGAGAAGGGCCAGGGCTGGCCACACCATAGGGTGGCGTGGGTCCCTCCTGGCCGCACCACCATGTGGTGTGGGCCCCTGGTCCACCCTCTGACATCGCCCTTCCGCCTATATATTCTCTGTGAGGCGAAAACCCTAAATCGTCCAGTCTCTGTCCACGAAAATTTTCGCAGCGCCGCCACCATCGAAGACCAAATTCGGGGGACAGAAGTCTGTGTTTCAGCACCCTGTCGACGGGGAATTTCCCTCGGAGCCATCTCCATCGACTTCACCGCCATCTCCATCGCCGTTGCTGTCTCCCATGATGAGGAAGGAGCAGTTCTCCCTCGAGGCGAAGGGCTCTACCGGTAGCTATGTGGTTCATCTCTCTCTCCCATGGTGTGATCTTTATGTCATCATGAGCTTCGTATCTAGTTGAATTAGTAGATGTTACTCTTCATGTGTTATGCTACTCAAGTACTTTTATTATTGTAATCTCTGGAGACACCTTGTCCCATGATGTGAAGGTGACAGTGTGCGCGTTATGTGTGGCTCTTAGGCTAAATTTTACAGTAATACTTATCATGAGTTATGATTTGAGTTGGATGTCTCTATGAATTATGGTGTTTGTCTGGAACAGTCTAGTGCACTCAAGGTGACAGTGTGGGGTAATCTAGATTGGGGAATGCGAACTTTAAGAAGTGCTATTATAGCCCTACACCGTGATTAGTGTTCGTTATCCAACTAGAGAGTAGTTTGGGGTAGCATAGTGAAGAATGATATTTATGTGTTCAATTATGTTATCATTGTTGAGAGTATCCACTATTAAAAGTATGATCCCTAGGCTTTATTTCTAAGCATTGAAACACCATTTACAACCAGTTCTGCTACATGTTTGCCTGCAGCAATTTTTATTTCAGATTGCAATTACCACTTATAATCATCCATATTACTTGTATTTCACTATCTCTTCGCCAAACTAGTGCACCTATACACCTGACAAGTGTATTGGGTGTGTTGGGGACACAAGAGACTTCTTGTATCTTAATTGCAGGGTTGCTTGAGAGGAATATCTTTGACCTCTTCCTTCCTAAGTTCGATAAACCTTTGGTGATCCACTTAAGGGAAACTTGCTGATGTTCGACAAACCTATGCACTTGGAGACCCAACACTGTCTACAAGAATAGAAGCGTTCGTAGACATCAATACCAGACCAGAAAAGTATGGTGCGTTAACTCGCATTTAGGTTTACTTATGTTCCAATGTTCTAAACTTGTCATCGCATATAGAAGACCTTTATTATTTGATGTGAAGAGAGATAGTCTGAACAAATATCTCCCATTAACTAGATATTGCAAACATAGTCATATGTGGAAGGACCTTATCCTTTTTAGAATATCAGTTCGGATCCAAAAAAGGACTAGTGTTCCTTCCCTGAAGCGATTATGTATACATCGACATTGTGATCGTTATTTCACTTATGGATGAACCTTATTTCTTTCGATTTCATATCGGACCGAAAAACAATTGTGCGTTACCTCACATTTAGGGTTACGTATATTCCAATGTTCCAAACTTTTTATCACATAAAGAAGAAATTTATTATTTGATATCAAGAGAGATAGTCTAAAGAAATAACTCCCATAAACTAAACATTGTAAGCTTAGTCATATGTGGAAGGAACTTATGCTTTTTTAAAACTTAGTTTGGATCCTAAAAAAAGGACTAACATTATCTCCCCTGTTGTGGCAAAGTATACAACATCGTTGCGATCTCCCTTTCACGTATAGAAGAACATTATTGAGTTGACATTCATATCGGACTGAAAAAGAATTGTGTGTTACCTTGCATTTAGGGTATGTTCTAATGTTCCAAACTTTTCATCGTACATAGAAGAACTTTATTATTTGATATCAAGTGAGATATTCTAAACAATTGTCTCCCATTAACTATATATTGCAAACTTAGTCATACCCGGAAGAACCTTATATTTTTACAATATCATGCTGCCAAGGGGAGGGATAGGGCGGCGGTGGCCAAGGGAGGTGGGGCCAGGGTGGCCGGCCCCCACAAACCCTGACCCTAGCCGACTAGGGCCTAGGGCCCAAGCCCATGGCGCCCCACCAACCCTTATCCAATAAGGGGCGTCTAGGGTTAATGGGCTCCCCTCCGGGAGGGGTCCGTTAAGGCGGGATGCACCTTTTTATTAATTAAATAATATTTTATTAATATTAATTCACTTTATTAATATCAATTACTTATTATTATTTTCCCTCTACTCCAAAACTCTTTCCGGACCCCTCCGAACGACTTTCGGACTATATCAAAACTTTTTCGTCTCTCTTCTGTCAACACTCCGATGTTTCCAAATATTACCAAAACCATCTTAAAACAGCATTGATACCTTAAGCATGTTACCCACAGTTCGAGAACATTCTAGAGATTACCGAGATCCCTCTCCGGTAAATGATCATTAGGGGGATCTGGGGAGCCATAATGATCCATGTGCATTCTACGGAGATCTTTTGTCGTTGAACCATAAACGTTGATATCTTATCCCTTTGTTTCTTTGATACTAGCATTGTCCGAGATCTGATCATCGGTATCACCATACCTCGTTCGATCTCATTATGGACATCTGCCTCTCTAAGGATCCTAACACACGTAGCTACTTATATTATGGGAAAATGATAGCTTTTGGGGGTATTTCTGACCTCTCTAAAGCTTGTCATACATTGAAACTCTAGCCAGTTCGGCCTGCGCAGTCTACCCTTTTGACTTTTCTACAATGCCGGTTAATCGGTGGGCTTTTTTTTTGTTTTGTTGTTTGGTTAGGCTATAGAAGCATAGAATAACACCATGAAGTCCAAAATGCCCCCTAGTAGACCCGTTATGCGAGTTTTCTGCCCTAAGCCCATTTGGGGTTATTTTTTTTAGAATTCAGTATAGTCTCCTGAATACATTTGGACTAGCTGCTTCATCTGCCTGAACGTTTTTATTAAGTATCTGTACGGATGATATGGTCTACCGATATCATGATTGTTTAATATTTTTGTATGTCGTATCATTGGTTAATTGGGTGTGAAAAATGGTGGGATCTTTTTGCACCATGCTTAGTATGGTTCAAGAATATGCGCATGCTGCTAGCCAAAATAAAAAAGGGGCAATTTGTGCTGGCTAAGTACTCTACTGATCATTTTTTGCACGCACGCAGTCTCAATACTAATAAAGAACTGATCACTGATGTTTATTCCGTTGAATGAAATGATGACTAAACCGATTTTTTCTGTCCCGAATGCGTAGCAGTACATAATCTCAGGGGGAGATCCATCCCAGATCTAGCACCGTCTATGAACTGCAATTTAGATGTCAGCAGCTAACTGTTAGAACAGTCGACAGTAATAGGGAAGATAACTTTCTGAAGTCTTTTAGGAAATGCAATTTTGTATATGCAAAGAGTTTGAAAAATGAAAATTTCCGGTGATCAGAAGTAACGGACCATCCAATAAGTTTTATCCCATGTGTATTTGTGAACGTTACATAATTTATCTTTCTCGTCAGTCGCAGACAACAAGAAATTAATGCAGCTGGTCGTGATTGTTTGGTTACAGAGTTGATGCCAGAAGCCCCGGTTAGTGTTGGTTCATGCCACCAGATTAAGAGTCTAGACCACTAATGCATAGATTAGTACAGACATAAGAATTAAAAGTGTAATGACACTACAAAGAATGACTCGTCAGTTCGTGGAACTTTTAATGTATACCGAAGAACTTTACACATAACCTGAATGAACTGCTACGCAAAGCCTACTGCTTTTAGTTTGACAAGTGTCAATTATGAGAGATCATTTCAGACTACATAGAGTGGTCGATTCTGTGAAGAACTTTACAGACAACCCGAATGAAATGGTACTCGTCACATGGAATAAACTAAAACAATCTTCTTTTAGTAACAAAATTATTTGATATATCTTCAAAATATGGGTCAAAACAGGTAGATAAGATGGAAAATGAAAATAGGATGCGTTGACAGGAGAGGGTACAAGCCTGTACCATCGATGGGCCCCGGTCTTGTCCCATCAAAGAGGCATCTACAAGTTGTCTGGTAGCTAAAAAGGACACTACCTGCACACACGCATCTCCTCTACAGGCTATAAAGCAGTATAACATACAAGATTTCCGTCGCAATACAAGGAGCAGGCTGGTCCCCGGTCAACATGCAACAGTCATCCACAGCAGGATCCACGCATAGATAGAGTCCTGGCGCCATAGCGTTCGGAGAAAATCCGCATTGTCTTGTCTTGAGTGAGTGTGTCGTGTGTTATTGTAAGTTGTAACTATTTTATGGGTTGTTTTTAGAAGATTTAGTGCACATGAACACCAGTGATCTTGTTTAAAAAAATTAAAACCATATTTTTGAGTTTAAAAATTTAAAAAAATATTCGCATGTAACCAACTATTTAATACTTTGTATTTTAGGCTAATAAAAATAACAAACATCTAGATCTGAGTATGTGTTTTCAAATTTACAAATTTTATCAGATTTTGTTATTTTTGTGTGGCCCATAATACAAAGTATTTCGTATTATTATTTAGCATACATATAGATTTCATCATTGGATGTGTGTAGATTTAATTTCATAAATTTTTGAAACTTAGAAGTATAAATTTTAATTTTTTAAACTGAAGCTCGGGGGCTAAATATACTTTCCATTTTAAGCTTAATAACAGATCTTCCACCGGTTCTGGAAAAAGAAAGGGGACGTCTGGAGGCGACTGATTTTTAACTAGAGATCAGTAGTCTTCCTCCTTCAGTCCCCCCATCTCCAACTCCGAGCCCCCACACCCGATCTTTGTCTAAACCCCCCTAACTCCAGTGAGGAAACTTTGGTGAGCCTCCGCACCCTCAACCCAAAGAACCTCAAGCATCCTAAACCTTAGTTTCTTTCCTCGTCTGCGCCGGCGACGCTGCAGCCAGCCGCGTCGTCCCCAGCTCTGGCGAGGTCCTTTCCTCATCTCTGCCGGTGACGTCGCAACCAACCATGTCATCTCCGTCTACCTTGAGATTATCAACCATAGCATATCTAGAGATGGAGGTAAAAGAAAGCTGGAGGAATAAGACAACTAATCTCTAGTTAAAGATCAGACCCGTAATTTCTAACAAATCAGAAAAAGAAAAGACGATCAGGGGCGCGAGGGCAGGGCAGCGACACCGTCATCGTTCGGAGCAAGCGTGACGACAAAGCCCGCACGTGGCGAAAAGAACCATGCCGGCGTCCATCCCAGGCCGAACTGCAAGTCAAACTCCACTCCGCTGTCCACTTTGCTTTTTGTGCTGTCGACGGCCAGCGCGTCCCGCATTCTCCGCCTCCCTCCCCTCACCTTGCCGCGCCGCCCGTCCTCCGCCGGCTCGCCTCGCTTTCGCCTTCTCCGGCGATCCGCCTCAGGCCCGGGACTCTCGGCGACAGACGGCCTAAAGGGCGCGAGGTTTGATCGTCCCCCACCCAAAAGTCCATCTTGTAGTGCGGCGGCGGTGCGATTTTTTCACCTCCACTAGTTTATTTGATCTTCTTTCTTTAGATGCTTATTATCGATAGCCTTGCGCCCGCCGTGCTAGAGAGGTCGAACCAACAGCATGGTTGCGATCATCTTTATCTGATATATGTTCTCGCCGGCCCATTATTAATCTTTGTCTGCTCAATTGGTCCATCTCCAACCGGTGAGGACCAGATATAATCTCAGATGGCCGAGTTCTTTCTCCTCAACACCGGCGCGAGAATCCCATCTGTTGGCCTTGGCACGGCCACAGGGAAAGCCGAGCCCGGCGTCGTCGGACAGGCCGTCTATGCTGCTGTAAAGGTCTCTTTCAAGTACTAGCTTCTTCTTTTTTTTGCTTCTGCAGAGCTGGCTCGGAGAAAACGTAACAGGAATCAGTACCTGGAACATTTCTTTTCATTGATTTACCTCAGCTGAACTATTCAATCACATCTCAAATGAAAGATCTGCTGAATTACATTCCAGTGTTGATCATGTGCTAGCTAGCTATACATTGTGTGGTTTAAAAACAGAAATGTTCTACTGAAGCTTATTGTTTCATTTAGTTTTAGGTATCAATTGTACCATTCTCACAGGCCTAAAATTTGGATCTTCTTGCAACACAGGCTGGATATCGGCATATCGACTGTGCTCCACAATACCGCAATGAGAAGGAGGTAACCAGTAACTATTTGAGCCGTATCGTTTACATCTGATCAGATGGATGTCCTTTCGATGTGCTTGCTGCTGAAATTTTGAACTATTTTGAAATGATTGCTTGGTAAATGCAAAAACGATGTGATGTTAGATTAAATGTCACTGCAATTATTTGTTTGCTTCCATGACCTGCCTGGGGAACAGCTCATTTCTCTACCACCCTCATCACCTCTATATATTTTGACCAAATGTGAAGTCATTTCTCTACCACCCTCATCACCTCTCTACTATAATACGGTGCCAAGCGCTTCACTCAATTGCTGGCCTAAGCTCTTTTGCTTTCGACTGTAATGTGATCTGTTGTGGATTGTTCTTTTTCCTTTTATGGCTTAGGCCTTGGTTACTCCTTAATCAGTGAAAAGGCAGAGCTCTTGCCCTGTTTCAAATAACATATTGTTTGTCCAATGTTTGCTTGCACACACACATAGTTATATTCATAGTTTCGGTTGGAAAGCTATAAATGGCAGAATATTTTATGCCAGACACTGTCACTGATGGTCTAAAGGTTACAGCATGATACCTAAATTTTATCAGCTATTCATCACTACTGACACTGTAACTGAATTATGGGCAGTTGGTTAGTCATGAGACTCGGTATCATCCACTCATCCATACATTTGTCTGAAGTCGTGTTGTAAAACTGACAATCTCTAAATGTGATCTGTTCTGGATTGTTTTTTTACCTTTATGGCTTAGGCCTTGGTTACTCCTTAATCAGTGAAAAGGCAGAGCTCCTGCCCTGTTTCAAATAACATATTGTTTGCTTGCACACACATAGTTATCTTTATAGTTCCCCAGTCAATTCTTGATCTTGCGCACTACCGGGACTGCCGTGTCTTTTTCCTACTCTAATACATATAGGAATAAACTACCATCTTGCATTTTGTTTGTGGAATTATTTTGATGTGGTCTGCACTGGAAAAAATGAGAGAATGGAGGAGTTAAATATTAACTGTTTGTGCACTAATGTTTTGTGGCACAGCTCAAAATAATGCACCAAGTCCGCAGGTGCACATGTTATTACAGTTTCGTTGTGTTAAGTTTGCAGGATTTTTATAAATGCCAATATATTTCTCTGCTGAGTATCCCTGATCTACATACTGAGTTTCTGTTGAAGGCTATAAATGACAGAACATTTTATGCCTACCGGTCACTGTCTCACTGTTCATGCTCGAAATGTTGCAGATTAATACAGAAATGTAGGATTTATTCAAACTCGTTGCCGAGTATTGGTGAGCTATCAGCCTACCACCACACTGAGTTTTCACTTCAAAGGATATAAATGACAGAGCACTTTGCGCATATTAGTCATTGTCTCACTGATCATGCTCTAAAGGTTGCAGCTTGATACTTAAGTAGGATTTTGTCAATCTCTCTGCCGAGTATTGATGAGCTAGCAACATACTGAGTTTCGGTTGGAAAGCTATAAATGGCAGAATATTTTATGCCAGTCACTGTCTCACTGATGGTCTAAAAGGTTACAGCTTGATACCTAAATTTTATCAACTATTCATCACTACTGACACTGTAATTGAATTATGGGCAGTTAGTTAGTTATGTGACTCTTGGTCTCATCCATACATTTGTGTGAAGTCATGTTGTAAAGCTGACAATTCTCTAAATGTCTAATCTTGTTAGTTTTTATCAGGAGATATATTATGCTGTATAAGTATGTATCTAACCAAACTGGATTGAAATCTATCTTCCGTAGATTGGTCTCGCTCTGAAGAAATTAGTTGAGGAGGGTGTGGTTAAGCGTGAAGATCTATTTATCACTTCTAAGTTGGGGTCAGGATTCATTTCCAACCTCAGTCGCATCATATGTAAATAAGTGGCCTATATAATTTGCAGTATTGTGTCCTCAAAAGGTATTTTGAATTTTGCAGGTCTGGTAATCATGCCCCAGAAGATGTGCCAGAAGGCCTCGACACTACCCTTGAAGATTTGCAGCTGGAATACTTAGACCTTTTCCTTGTAAACTTCTGTACTTAATTGTTCATCTATTTAATAGTGCATATATTGTGAAATTCCCATGGCTCACAGAATATGGAAAGTAGATGAGTTATGTTCTCATGCTTATCGCTCCCACTTAGCATGATTTTCGGCATCAAAACATTAGTGCTCTCTTTATTTGGAGTGCATAGAGTATACTGCAAAATACAACTTTGACTGAACAGTGAAGTCTCAA
The DNA here is from genome assembly GCA_007115705.1 of Dactylis glomerata. Taxonomy (NCBI): domain Eukaryota; kingdom Viridiplantae; phylum Streptophyta; class Magnoliopsida; order Poales; family Poaceae; genus Dactylis; species Dactylis glomerata. The sequence continues at coordinate 2,951,024 of QXEO01000383.1, forward strand.
ACTCACTAGGATAAAAAATTCATTATCCAAAAAAAGATAAGAGAGAAAAATGGTTTTAGCTGTATGCATATGTACCTGAGTTGTTTAATTGATAGTGTCCTATATTTTGCAGATCCATACTCCAATTCGCTCTAAAAAAGGAGCCATCCCAACGCCTGAAAACTTTCTTCCACTTGACATCCCTGCTACTTGGGGAGCGATGGAGAAGCTATATGGCTCGGGCAAGGCTCGTGCAATCGGTGTGAGTAATTTTTCTTGTAAGAGGATGGAGGATTTGTTTACTGTTGCTACTGTACCTCCAGCAGTCAACCAGGTTGAGTCCCATCCAGGTTGGCAGCAAATGAAACTCCGCGAAATTTGCAAGTCACGGGGTGTTCATCTTTCTGTAAGTTCTAATCATTACCAAATAGTAGCAATTTGCCCTCTCTTTTTCAGTGACCTTAGTGCTGGAGTGGTTTCTTGAAAAATACGTCTCTAGTTTGCTGTTGACAAATATTTTTTGCTTTTGCTTTTTCAGGCATATTCACCCTTGGGTAAACCTGGATCTCCTGGGTCCATGGGTAAACAATTTCTAAGCAATCCGATCATCATCTCTATTGCCGAGAAGTTACAGAAAACTCCTGCACAGGTTGCTCTACGCTGGGGTCTTCAAATGGGCCAAAGTGTACTTCCAAAAAGCGTCAATGAAACAAGGATGAAGGAGAATTTGAGCATATTTGATTGGTCTATTCCTGAAGATTTGATGGAAAAGTTCTCCGGAATTCCACAGGCATGTCTCAACATGTATATTTAATTTTAATGTATTTTTACGAGGGATATTCCTATCTATATTGTTTCGGCTGTGCTGCTTCCAGAATGTACCTTCTTAGAATGGTTATCTGAGATTGTTTTGGCTTGCTAAATGCAGGTTAAGACACTAAGAGCCGAGTTTGTACTTCACCCCCAAGGTATCTACAAAACTGTGGAGGATTTCTGGGATGGTGAAATCTGAAGCGTCTGAAGTTCTGCGCTTGAGGGCATCACATCATATTCCAACATAAAGCCCTTGTTGTAATTGGTTATAAATTTGTATGCAGATATTTTCATTTGAACCGCTGGCAGTAAATACCTTCTCTAGATGACAAGCTGAAACTATCTGGTTCGGTTCGGTTATGTATCTACACTGCAGTAAATATTGTTCTCCCAAATATATTTGACAGTAAACGTACTTCTCGTATACATATTTTCTGTAAGCATGATGAGCTCTTTTAGTTCGTTTCTGAACTTGAAAAATGAAAGTAAAGGGTGTGTTTTGTTCTCAGAGCCATACGCTGCACCCAAGTTATTCAATGTGCTTGAGGGTATCTCGGCATCTCGGGCATCTTTTCCTTTGAGGTATCTTGGCCTTCCGCTTTCGATTTGGTGTCTCCGGCGAAGAGACTTTTAACACCTCGAAGACAAGTCTGCCGCAAGGATTTCAACTTGGAATGGGAAATATGTAACCTTGGCCAATCGCACGGCCCTTGTGAAGTCGGTCATTGCCTCTCAAGCCATCTACCACCTAACACCGCTTTCCATTCCGCCGGGGACTTTAAAGTTCATCAACAAGTTGGAGAGAGCCTTTCTTTGGGCGGCCAAAGACTCCACCACCGGAGCCAAGTGCAAAGTCAATTGGGATGTTGTGTGTCGTCCTAAGAAGTATGGTGGTCTTGGGGTGCTAAATATGGACAAATTTGCTACGGCTCTTAGATTGCGTTGGCCATGGCTTGAGTGGACGTGCCCCGATAAGATTTGGGTTGGTTCAGGGAACCCGTGCGGGAAGAAGGACTTTGACATTTTCTATGTGGCTACCACCATCACGGTGGGAAACGGGGCCAAAACTCCATTTTGGCATGCTCCTTGGGTCGAGGGTCGGGCGCCCATTGACATCGCCCCCCTAATTTTTGAATCCTCCAAGCGCAAGAAGTGCACGGTCTCGCAAGCTATGGCCGACGGCGCTTGGATGAGGAACATTAACGCTATTGGAACCTTCACTTGGGATCATATTACTCAGTTTGTCGAGCTATGGATCCTCCTTCGTAATGTTCAACTCCATGGGGAGGTGGAGGACGTGATCACTTGGAACCTCACGGAGAACGGCCAATATTCCGCGTCCTCGGCATATGAAGCCCAATTCCTTGGTCTTGTGAATTCGTATTCGATGGTTTGGAAGGCATGGGCTCCCCCTAAGGCCAAGCATCATGCTTGGCTAGCTCTCCAAAACCGTCTATGGACCGCCGATAGGCTCCAAAAGAGGGGATGGCCAAATTGCGGCCTTTGCCTGCTTTACAAGCAAGTGACGGAGTCTACAAACCACCTTTTTGTCCATTGTCGCTTCACCGTGCGTGTTTGGGAGCTTCAAAAGGATTGGCTTGGCATCCATGAAATTCATCCGAGACAATGGGCGGGTATTAGCATCAACGAGTGGTGGTCCCTTCTCGCCTCCGGCGCGAGCCCTCATCGCAAGGCGTTAGCGACCCTCACCTTGCTCACCGTGTGGGAGATTTGGAACGAGAGGAATGCTAGAGTTTTCCACAATAAAAGCTCTCCTTCCTTTGTAATACTTAATAAGATTAAGAGCGAGGCACGCTTATGGGTGTTAGCGGGGGATAAAAAATTGGGTAGTATTATACCAGGAGAGTAGGCTTTTGTGTTGTATTCCTATCTCTTGTAACAACTCTTCTTAATTAATCGATGAGGCAAAGCTTATGCCTCCTTTTGTTTCAAAAATGTTATTCAAAGTTGCGTGATTGTTTGGTTCAAACAACACCTTCAGCGTGACTCATTTTCTCGCAACTAGTGCCTCGTATGTGTCATATGTTAAGAACGTGTGACAAGATTACCTTAGCCAAACCTGATTATAGTTAAGGAATTGTGACCTAAGCGTATACAGGTTTATGAAATATTGTACGCCACACTATGGCAAAGTTGTGCCTTGCCAAGCATGCAGGCCCCAAGTCTTGCCAATTGTGATGCTCCTCTGAATTAGAGGATCGTGTGTGCCTTGCCACGCGAAGATATCGTGACAGAATGCAGATACAGACAACGCTAGCATGTTCTCTACTAGCACCAAAATCGACCTTGTGTCACCAACAGAGCACTTATCTCATCTACTACAAATATCATTGTAGGACAAATTAGGAAAAATGAACTTCAGAATTGTTTTGCTAGATCTGACAGTGCACGTCTCTTCCCAAAATGTGCTTCGTGTTAAGCGTGGCGACAGAAGAAAAATAATCCCGGGACGGCAAGGCCGTTGGCACCCCGGCGAAAAGAACTCACACTCCACTCTGCAAGTCTGCATACTATATTCTCAGCTACTTCTCCCATCTCCGCCTTGTGCTGCCATTCCCCTTCCTCAGTTCCTCGGCCGCGTCTCCTTCTCTTGGCGCCCTCGTCTTTGCCTTCTCCGGCGAGCCGGCTCCGGGGCTCTTGGCGAGCGATTGCCCGGCCCAAAGGGCGAAAGGATCGATCAGCTCCAACGCCTCCCAGAAGTAACCCATCCATCTTGTGCCGGTTTATTTCACGATTTTAACTTGTAGTAGCGCCTGCAGACTGCAGTGCTCTTCTTCCTTCTGTTTGGAGATTTGTCCATCTCCGTCTTTGATATATAGTACTAGTCGATTCTTTCAATTCGTTGCTCCTTCTCCCTCCTTATTTTTTATCTTGGTAATCTTTTACCTGGAAAATTCAGAACTTGACACTACATACCTTACATCTCGAAGTATTCATGTGGGTGCTGGATCCCCAAGTGCCAGTGAAGGGAGTGATATCATTACCTTCTCTGCAATTTGATCTCGCAGGTTTCAGGCACCAGATAATTAACCGGAGATGGCTGACTCCTTTGTGCTCAACACTGGAGCAAGAATACCGGCTATCGGCCTCGGCACAGCGAAAACAGAACCTGGCACCATCGGGGAGGCCGTCTACGCTGCTGTCAAGGTCATTTACTGGAACCTGCATCTTGCACTGACGGAACATATATTCAGAGCCATAACAGCTGGAAGCTCTGTTGATTGATTCACCACATTAGTTAAACTATCAAGTCCCTTCTGAGATGATTTATTCTGTTTGGTTAAATTATTTTTTAGTCATGTCTAGCTGGGAGTTTATGCTGATACAATTATCTCTGCTAAACTAACGATCTTATTAGAGAGATTCAAATTTGACTTGTTGCTGAAAGTACTCAGTCATATGCTACAACTGTGTTATCTAAGCTCAGGAAAATGCTGCTGAAGCTTCTTTTTTTTTCTCAAACACGCACCAAAATGTTTGTCATTTTGTATTAGAACGACGAGAAAGCTTCTTATGTTTGAATGTTAAACTGTACCATTTTATACAAATCTAAGAATTGTATGCCTTTACAATACAGGCTGGATATCGGCAAATTGATTGTGCTCCAGCATACCGCAATGAGAAGGAGGTAATACTTGAGCCATAGCTTCCGATCAGATCAGAGGATGCCCTTGAATGTGCCCGCTGCTAAAAAAATAAGACTGACTAGTTTGGTACTTGCACAAGAATATGTGATGACAGATTAATGTCGATGTATCATTAATTGTTTTCTTACATACTACTACCTCTGTTTCGGTTTACTAGTCCTCCCCATATCCCTAGGTCGTACATTTTACCAACTTAGTATGTAATATATGTTATAAAAATTATACCATTTGAAACCTTAATTGTTATACTTTCTAATAATATAATTGTTATTTTATATAATTTATATTATATACATGAAATTGACTACCTAGAGATACGGGGAGGACTAGTAAAACTTGTAATACTGAGCTCTTTTACGGTGATTGGTATGGAACCGTGGTACCATTTGGAACCATCCGATTTGATTTTTTATGATCGTTGATTAAAAAAAGATAACTTATTTTAAACTGGTTGCAATGCTTCCGTCCGATACAACACATAAGTACGTATTGGAGATTAGGAAAAAAAAACGCTTGCTGGGATCGCACATGACCTATCACGCGTGTCGTCACTGGCCTCCCCATCGTTCTTATTATCTCGCAAGTGATGACTGATGAACTCCCGAGCTTCCAGATCCCGGCGACGGGAGTGTTTCTTTGCTCAGGTCCGCAGTGCTGCTGCACCTCAACCCTCTTCTCCAGATCTTGCCGCTGCCCGTCGGCGTGGCTGACTCCGGCAAGGAGCTCCCCCAGAGCACGCATGGAGCGAGTGCTTCTTTGCTCAGGTCCGCAGTGCTGCTGCACCTCAACACTCTTTTTCGGATCTTGCCGCTGCCCGTCGGCTTGGCTGACTCCGGCAAGGAGCTCCGCCGGAGCACGCATGGAGCACTCGGGAATGGACAGAGTCAACCACAGGTGACCAGGCGAGATAGCTAGGCTGAAGGTCGGTGCGTGTGTGCCACGCCTTACCGCGCTCGGAGGCGGCGGCCTCGGTGGCCAGGAGCGCTTGGCCATGGGAGGAAGCCATGCTAGCGCCAGCCCTGTCTCGGGATGGGCGCGACGCTGACCTAGGCGAGGCCGACGGCCAAGCTACGCATCCAAAACAGGAAGGGGTGGCTCGGACATGACGCTTGCGAGCTCGCGGAGGTTCGGCCATGGCGGCCGCGCCACCGGCACCAATATCTCCTGGTCCCTCGCCGGCCCCTACGCCGAGTTTTGCCTCCCTGCGCCCGGCCGCCGCCTCACCCGACCTCCTCCCTCTGCAGGCACCCTCGTCCGTCCCCACAACGAACTCAGCCAGTGCGTCGTGCTGCCTCGGTTCCTCAGCGCGAACGTCATTTTCATCGACCGCCCCGAGGCACCTCTTCCTCCCTCGCCTAGCGCCGGCGGCCGGCTTCATCGTGCCTCCCCGACAGCCAGAGCGGGCATCACTGGGGATAGAATGAGGGTCGCCAGGGAGACATCGGGCAACGCCGGGAGAGAGAGAAAATGACTGAGCCGGAGAGAGACCGACGGGGAGAGAGACGGTGAGATGGTCTCGGTGATTACTGTGTAGAATCATCCGGTGATTTGACAAGAACGCTTGTTTTTTAGGATTTTGGTTAAATAAATTAAAGGTATCCGTCCCACATTATAACAGTACCGGTCCCACATTATAACGGTACCGGGGTACCGTTCGGTACCATCAGTCTGGTACCGTCTATTTTACCACCATTAGATCGGGGTGGATGAACGGTTATTAAAAATGACAATCATTGTAAAACTTGTATATGCCTTGGCACAGTCTCTTCTTGATTTAATGCACTATATGTTACTGTACTGATGTGTTTTGTTTCTATTACAACGAAACATGGTTCTTGTCCTTGTCAGGCAACTAAAACAAATAAAGTTGGCAGGATAGTGGTTAGTTGTCAATTCAGTCAAGTATAAGACAAAGAGAGTGACACGGCCTTATTTTTTTCGAGAATGACAGGGGCTAGATAAGGAAGTACATTGAATGCCTATAAACACCATAATTCATTATCTCAGACACTGCAACTTTCTCAACTTGCTTGATATTTAAACTATAGATCATTGAATTTTTCGTGGTTAGCTATGAGAGTCTATATGATATTCATGATATCATCCATATGTGTTGTCTGGAGTCATATTGTACTACACAAAAACTGTCCACCTCCAATATTTTTGTTTCTGTTAAGATCTTTTTAAGTAGCTAAGTGAATTCAGTCTACAACCTTTTATAGATTGGTCTGGCTCTGAAGAAACTATTTGAGGATTCTGTGGTTAAGCGTGAAGACCTATTTATCTCTTCTAAGCTGTGGTTAGGCTTCATTCTTTTACCTTAGTTGCTATCATGTGTAGAGGAATAACTTAAGAAATTTGCAGTGCTGTGTTACCAAAAGTTACATCGAATTTTGCAGGTCTGGCAATCACGCCCCAGAAGATGTGCCAGAGGGCATTGACACTAGTCTTGAAGATTTGCAATTGGACTACTTAGACCTGTTCCTTGTAAATTTCTATACTTGACCTCATTTAATAGTGAACGTATTGTGATGATATTGCTCATGGTTCACGGAATACTAATGTAGATACATAATCATGCTTACACTTCAGAGCGACAGTTTCTGCTTAAAAGCACATGAAGGCTCTTACATATTTGAGTCATTAAAATAAATCTGACAATATGACTTAACGGAACAGCGAAGCACATTCTCAAGATCATTGTGAGATAGAAATGCTATAACTTTATGCTGTACCTGAGTTTTTTGTTTATAATGTCCTACACTTTGCAGATCCATGCTCCAGTTCGTACTGAGAAAGGAGCTGTCCGAAGCGCCGAAAACTATATTCCTCTTGATGTTCCTGCTACGTGGGGAGCAATGGAGAAGTTATATGACTCTGGCAAGGCTCGTGCAATCGGTGTGAGTAACTTCTCTTGTAAGAGGATGGAGGATTTGTTTGCCGTTGCTAGGGTAACTCCAGCAGTCAACCAGGTTGAGTCCCATCCAGGTTGGCAGCAAACAAAACTCCGTGAACTTTGCCAGTCAAAGGGTGTTCATATTTCTGTAAGTTGTAAACATCACAATTATACTGACAGTTTCCCCCCTTTTTTCAAAGCAGTACTGCCCTAGTTAGGTGGTTCTTAGATGTTTACTTCCATTTTTGCAGGGATATTCACCGCTAGGTAGACCTGGATCACCTGCATTCAAGGGTCCAAGCTTTCTTAGCAACCCTATTGCCATCTCTGTTGCCGAGAAGTTACAGAAAACTCCTGCACAGGTTGCTCTACGCTGGGGTCTTCAAATGGGCCAGAGTGTAGTTCCAAAAAGCACCAATGAAGCAAGGATAAAAGAGAACTTTAACATATTTGATTGGTCTATTCCTGAAGATTTGATGTCAAAATTATCTGAAATCCCACAGGCATGCCCCAGCACCTCTGTTTTTTCTCCATAGAAATCTTCCTGCCTAGGTTAACTATAATGGTTATATTGCCATAAATGTGCACTGATAGTATTATGCAAAGCTTTCTCCTTCTCAGAAGAAAATCTCAAAAAATCATGTTCTGTATAATCATTCTTGAGAAACATTTTGCATGTAGACCATAGAATTACCCTCTGATAGCTATCTAAGATTGTTTTCCACTGTATGAAGGTTAAGACGCTAAGAGCTGAATTTGTAGTTCACCCCCAAGGCATTTACAAAACCGTGGAGGACTTCTGGGATGGTGAAATCTGAATTTCTGCACTAAAGGCTTCGCAAAAAGCATGTCAGCTACTTCTGCTATTGGCTGTATTCAGATGCAGATATTTCCCTTGAACTGCTGGGAACAAATGTCTTGTTTTACAGAACAGAATTAAAATAAGGATCACATATCTTCTAATATACTGATGTCATTTTTTTTGAGTGACACAAGTTCTACTATCAGAACTAAGGTACATACTAATAACAGCGTGACAACCTTACACAAAAGCCTACCAACCAGATTGTTCAGTTTGCGTTGACATGAAAACTAAGCCCGAGAAACAGAAGCTTTAATCATCCTCTCTTCCGAGCATTGAGCCTCCTATCTGAACATACGCCATCTGAGTGTAACCGTTGAACACGGATGCATCGAATCTCGCTAGACCAATCCTCTGAAACAAGCCATGGCGTCCATCCTGGATGATAGGATCAGATGTGCGGGCTGGGTCATACCTTGTTTGGTGGGTTAAGGATGGACCAGCAACAGGAGGTAGTTCCCAATACAAATCCAACACGGACTCAACAAGCCTGCTGTTTTCGAAATGCTCCTTGTGTGAGATGGACTCATTGCTTTTGCTGAAGTTGTCGCGTATGTAACCTCTGATACCCCACCACGCACCATCCTTCCCACATAGCTCGTCAATTTCCACAGCCTTCTCCCAGAACTTATTCCTCTTCGACCTTAACCTCGCTTCATCACTGTCCCAGAAGCAGCTATGTCCACCACCCCTGATGTGTGCTTGATCACATATCTGTCTCAAGGAATAATGGTCGCCTGTACCGGTGTCATAGTTGTCCTCAAATATGAGATGCCTGAATCCAGCCTTGTGCGCCTGCTTCACCCTCTTGAGCTCACTCTGGTGGTCATCGAAGAAAACAAGCACCCTGCTGAGATCAGAAACGCCATGCTTCCTCAGCAGCTTCTCCCAATCCACGCTTCCAAAGTCGATGAAACCCTTCCCGGCTAGATAAGTGCAGTTTCCATCAACATATGCAGGCCCCTTCTTGCGGTACCTCTCGGGGTGCCTGGGCGAGAGCGATATGATCCTGGTGTTGGGCATGGCCTGACGCAGAACCCAGGTGGAGTGCCCCTTGTGCGCGCCGCTCTCGACCATCAGATCTGGCTTGAGCCAGCGAGCCATGAACCAGAGCCCGAAGCTGTGGTCGAATCCCATCCCGTACATGTTGTTCTTGATGGGGCGCGTCTCGTATATCGGCACGAATTCCTCTAGGGCATTGAGTAAATCCTTGGAGGTCCAGTCGACTGTCTTACCGGATTTTGATCTGCACCAGGGGACGCCGAGGGATCCGAAGTCGGAGGCGGCCGCGGCGTCCGGGAGGGCGAGGAAGCGCGCGTCGAGGCCCGGCGGCGGGCAGTCGGGCCGGGGGTGGGCTCGGCCGGCGAGAAAGGCGGCGGAGGCGACGGCCAGGAGGAGGAGGAGCGAGGCGGCCGCGCGGTGGGAGCAGTGGAGGCGGGCGTAGGCGGCGGCGGCGGCGGAGAAGAAGGCGGGGTGCGCCTTCCGGGTCTTGGACTCGTCGTCGTCGTCCTCTCCGGCATTGGTTGCCGCGGAGGACGACGAGGCGCCGGCGACGCGGGCGGAGAGGCCCGTCTCGTGCATATCGGCGGTGGGGTAAAGCAAGGGAGAGACTGGTTGTGGAAGTGGAACAAACCACACCGTGAAGACAGTGGAGAAGACCTAGACTTGGAATGCGCCTTTGGTGCCGAGGAGAAATTCAATAATCGAAGCCTGAATCCGAAAAGTGGTTTGGCCAAAACATATTTCTGAGATTTTAAAAAAATGAAATTCAACACGCATATACACATAAACATTTCAAAGTACTGTAGAAATTTCGGACAAGAATTGTTGTATTTTGAGCTATACCAAAACGAAAATTTTCTGACAAAAAACTTTGATATCCCTATACGCAGCCACAAACTTTTTTTTAGCTCAAAAAAATGCAACGTAATTTCTTCTGAAACTTCGCACGAGTATTCAAGACATGCTTATGTATTCATGGAATAAATTTTAAATTTCTTTAAACATAATATTCAATTTTCAAATATTTCAAAAATTGGGAGCACCAAATCTGCTCTCGCCGGAATTGGCAAGATATGAATGAACAAATCTGAATCTCTCTACCTCCCTCCCCCCCCCCCCCCCCCTCGTGTTCTTCTACTAACTGCTCCCGAACACAAATTCTATGTCTATGTTTTCAGATCTCACGATCCTGACAGCTAATGAGTGTAATGAACGAATCTGAATCTCTCTATCCCCCCCCCCCCCCCCCTCATGTTCTTTTCCAATTTTGTGGGAAACCGGTGTGATAGTTAGTATCATAGGTGAGTCCGATCGATGGGATTGTCGATCTTCAAATTTAGATATTGATCGAATTTGACGTTGATATCCCATAATACCGGACATTGGCATGTCGGACCACAAACCTCGAATGATGACGCCTCCCAGACCCTTGCCGCAGACCCAACATCACCGTCGGGAGGTTTAGTCTTGTGTATGAGTATGGAATTGTGGCGTTTGGCGTTGTGATGTCCTCGAGCTCTTTTTTTTGAACCAATGAGCGGTGTTGGGAAGCTGAGAAATCATTCTCCTCGTAAATGCCCATGGTGGATGGTGGTGGGAAAAGGTATTGGCCGAAGCTCGTCCCCTCAATAAGCTTGTGGCCCAACCTCCAGATCTTGAGGTTTATTCCTTCTTTTTGTAGCTCTCTTCAAGCCCCCATAGTGGAGGAAGGGAAGTTAAGGAGGATCGACTCGATTCATGTAATCTCACTTCTCACACCAATCGGGTGTTGAGGATCATCACCCGTGATGCTTGATGGCAAGCTATGGCATTTATGGTTGTATTCGGTGTTTGTTACGCCATCGTGGTATCCTCGTGAAGTGCAGTTGGACAATATTGACGGAGTGGATTTGATACTCACCTTGGTACCTACTCACCCCCTAATCACCGTTGGATCTTGCACAACATCATTGGATTGCACACGTCGTTTCATGGAGAGAGAATAGAAAAAAGGTAAAGATTCTCTATATCTTGTCGCTTATCGTTGGAGCCAGGCTAACAGTTAACTAAGCGCTCTCTATGTCTCCAACTAACTAAGGGCTCTTACTAATTAACTAAACGCTCCATGCTCACTTTACCTAATTAACTTACCAAAGCAGAATCGACTAATATAATCCCTAATTAGTACTGCAGAAATAATTAGTACTGCAAAAATATACTGTCACATTTCCGTACAGTAATTCATTGACCTTTCTGAATCTCATCCTCACGAATCGGAGTTGGGTTGGACACTGACGACCTTGAACAATAGATTTAGATTTATTCATGTCTCGTCAGGCAAAAAAAAAGCATGCAAATTTAGATCTCTCGGCAGCTTGACTGAGGTATCACAAACACACAGATCCGAATTTAACGATACAAAAATTCATCAACATTACACCTGTAGCAGCGTGAGCAGGCGGAGGACCAAAGCTTCTGCTCTCCGGCAGGCAGCAGGTAGATGAGGAGCCGCCCTCATCGGCAGGCAGCAGGTCGCAGGGGCAATTAGCACATGGCGGCGGAGGACCACAGCTTCTGCTCTCCGGCGACAGAGATAGGTGCGGCCTCCTGCCGGTGGCGCGAGAACTGCGGCCTTCTACTGAGAGTATTAGAGCATCTCCAGCAGCGGCGCTAAACTAGCGCGGCGCTGTAATAACTGCTTTTTTGGGCGCGCGCGGCGCGGTATCTTCCTCCAGCAGGCGCGGGATAAAAGCGCGCGCGGGGGATCTTTAGGCGCGCGCGCTGCTGCTGCGCTATGTTGGGCGGCAAATCTCCCGCGCGTCGTGGCGCGCGCGCTACAAAAGCCGCGCGTCGCCCGCGCCCAACCGCCACGCACGCGCGCCTGGAACGTTCCCCTCTTCTCTATCCCTTTCCTCGCGCGCACACATCCCAACCGCCACGCGCCCCGCCGCCATGCCGCCTCGCCGGCGCAGCGCCTCCGGCTTCACCGGCGTGCGCCCGCGCCCGAACGGGCTCTACTACGCCGAGATCCGCACCGCCGGCTTCCGCCTCACGCTCGGCACCTTCAACACGCCGGAGGAGGCGGCGCGCGCGTACGACGCGGCGGCATGGCGCCTCGGGCGCCCGCGCCGGCAAATGAATTTCCCCGAGACGGAGTCGCTCGAGGAGGCGCAGTTCCTCGCGCCACCACCGCGCCTCATCACCGAGGAGGACCGCCGCCTGCATCGCGAGGCGCAGCGCCGCCTGCTCATCGCCGAGCACGACGAGCGCGCCATGGCGAGGTGGCGCGCCGAGTTCCCGCAGGATGTGCAGGCGGAGCTCGAGTTCTACCGCTCGAGAAGGGCTGAGCGGCGCGCCTACCGGGAAGATCGCCGCCGGCGCAAAGCATTCATCAACGCGCAGCTCGCGGGGCCGCAGACCATCGACGAGGACGATCCGAGGTGGGATGACCTGTGGATGCAGTCCGAGGACACCTCCTCCGATGATGATGATGAAGCGTAGAATGTAGCTTTGTAGTTTGTAGTTTTAATTTCTGTTGAACGCAATGTATTTTCTGTTCGTCGCGGTTTAATTTTAGTCTATTTTCTAGATCTTGCAATCAATCTGTTTGTGTGCGCGCGCGTGTTTGCGCGCTGTAGGATGCAGCGTCTGGCGGAGGCGCGTCTGCGCGCCGTGTATTGCCGCGCGCGTTTACAGCTTCTGGGGATGGCCGCTCGAAAATGGCGCGCGCAAATCATCTACAGCGCGCTGGTTCGGCGTTTTACAGCGCGCTAGTTTAGCGCCGCTGCTGGAGATGCTCTTAGATGGCCTCTCGAATATACGGTAGTAGAACGCCTCCTTGACCTGAAAGGAAGAACAACTATTCAGCAAGCAAAACAGAGCAAGAGGAAGCTACTAGCTACACGGTCAATAAAATCTAGGCGACTGTTTGGTTGGGCTTAAATTTGGCTTTTGGCTTTGGGCTTATAAGCCACAAAAGCACCTAAAGAGGTGCTTTTGACTTTGGCTTTTGGCTTATACTATCATGCAACAATGTCTAGACCAAAGCCAAAAGCCAAAGCCAAAAGCACCTATTTAGGTGCTTTTGTAGCTTATAAGCCAAAATCCAAAAGCCACAAATAAGCTCAACCAAACAGCCCCTTAAGTAGGCGATGCACGCAAAGCTTAATTACCTGATGTTCCGTGCTCGCGTCCCGAGCTCCACTCGCTGCGCCCCGCGTGCTCCTGCCTCGCCGCGTCGGGAGCTTCTTCTCCGAGCAGGGGCTCGGCGTCCTCTCCTTCACCAACTCGCGTCGCCCCGCAGCAGCTCCTCCGCGAGTCAACCAGGGGCTCGAGCCGCCGCGCCGCGCCGCATCCTCGCGAGGGCCCTTCCTGCACGACGAGCTCCAACGGCCGGTGCTCTCGCGCCTGGGTGGGGAGCATAAGCTCCACTCGCCACGCTCGTGACCGATGGGGCTCGAGCCTCGAGAGGATGAGGTTGGAGAAAAAGGTAGAGAGAATAGAGAGCGGTGGAGGGGAGGAGTGGCTCGGGTCGTGGAGGCTAGCGTTGTTAACAGATTCTACGAAACTAACACCGTTAGACACGTGTTGGTTTTTAAAAGGGTGTGTAGCTACCACGGTGTGTATAGTTTTGTTTTTGCAATATTGAAATCTATCTTTCTGTTTTGGGGACATTTCCACAAAATGTCTAGAATGGGATATAACTTTTGTTTTATGTTGGGTTTGGATGTAAGATGTGAGCCTTAACGTAAAACAAGTTTTGTTAGGGTCTTGGGGTCCTTCGGACCTTTCCTTTGTTCAAAATTAAAAATAATGAAATGGTGGTAGGCTTTCTCAAAAACAAGTATTGCCACTCTCCATGAACAGAGGCTGGGTTGTTGCTCAGATCCACAAGAGGACCACATACCATAAGACCTTGATAAAGAACAACACACGAAGAGGTGGTGAAGGTGCATGGAACCCGCAGTGTGGTTTTGGTAATTAATGAAAATCATTATGGGCTAATGTTTTTATTGAATTATACTTGAAAGAATTCTCCATATGCAATGTTTAAAGACCATATGTTGGATTTAAGGTTGAAAGAAAAAGAAGTGAAAGAAGATGGATTTCAATTGTGGAACTCAAAGGAAGTCTTGGTCTAGCTTATAAGTTAAGTCATGAACGAGCAAGATCTTGAGAAGACGATTACAAGAGAAGAATTCATTGTGTGTCTCAAAAGATTATAATAGAGCATGAAAAAGATCAAGTAATGACCAAGGTGATGTTTAAGGTGTGATCCGAAGAATGATCATGTGAGAGTTGAGCCTATGGAGGGAAGAAGATTATGTGGGCACTCATGTTTACCTTTAAGACATCATCGTAATGAAGAGAGAGTAAATGGTACAAGGTTGATCAAGACAAAGCACAAAAAATTGGATTCAATTTGATCAACACACAAAATGTAGATGATGTAAACAATGGGGGTCAAGTGATCATGATGGTATGGAAAGCAATTACCAAATGTGCTTTGTGAACTAACACATGATCTAAGTGTTAAGTGTTCCTATGGGGCTTAGATATCTTTCTATGGGCTTGCATCAAAAGGAGCATTACATATAGCCCATGAGAGGGTGACATCAAGTTGATTGTTATCAAAGGTTGAGAAGAGCAAGTTTAAAATGCGCATCTCGAGGTCATGCATATGGTTGAAACTTGTCGTCCATTTGGTAATGATCATGTGAATATATGCCTAAGTGAGCCTTTTTCATAGTGGAATATGGGGAGCAATTTGTTAGTCATCACCAAACTTGCAGAATCAAGAAAGATGTTCCAACTTCACGCGAGTATGGTCACCACCATCTAGATTAAGAGAATGCGCAAGCCAAATGTATAACCTTGATAGATTTTTATTTTACCCATCTCGAGATGAGCTTGTACAACCCAGTGTCTTCCATGTGTTTAGTCTTAAGAGAACAAATAAACTTCATTATTCCCTGCAATTTTTTTATTTTAAATCAGTGACTGCATTACTTTCACCCAAAAATTAGCGCGCATACACCACGTTGTGTACTTTGTTGGAAAAGTTTCTTTGAAAATTCAAACTTTTTGTTTAGGGAAGACCCTTGTTTAGTATATCGACGATTAGTAGCCAGCAGCTTTATATTGTAGCATGACTTCCTCTGCTAGTATTTCTATTTGTACACGTGGTTGTCCCCTATCAATAACTATGTGTAGATAAGTGCTTTCTCTATATAGGTTGACTTGACTTATCCTTAAAAAATATGACCTAGACCTGGTGTGTGCTAGTTTGTTGGTGTGGTTCTATCATGCTTGTCCATCTCTGAGAGGGAGCTACTCCCTACTTCTATATTGTGCACTAACCCAAGAAGGAAACTGATGACTGGACATGCTTAGTAGTGGACATCTGCATCTTAAAGGCGATCTGTTATAAGCACTTGGTGAGCTCAGTTTCTTGTCCAAATCCAAGCAAGTTCAGTCTGGTCTCAGAGGATTTATAGTTTGGAGAAAGCGACTGAAGATAAGGTCGTATGCATCCGGTGTATTTCTGAATATGATCTAAGGACTAGACATGTCATGATGGCTTCCCTTTTCCCCCCATTTTCTTCTACCGTCGTCATTTCCAAGATTTCACATCGTCCTCCAGTATTCTTCTCTAAACATACAACACGTGTAGTGTAAGTGTCGTACTATTCGGATGGGCAACTGAGAATTTGTGCTCCTCTTTTCATCTACACTCCATCCACCTCACTAATTGGGTATCGTACCCACTACCTTCACTTCTCTAACGTGGTACATCATCTCCTTCTCCACCGCCAACTATTTTGCCTTGCGTGCGGAGTCTGCTCTTGCGATGCGGGTGGAAACCACAATGTCCTCCTCCTCAACCGCATGGTCGCTTTGTATGAGGAGGGAGGGGTATTGTCAATCGAAAAGCCGAGAAAAGGTGAGTGTGATTTGACGATACAGAAGCATTCTCAAAGTTGGCTGAACCGCCATATGATCTAATGTTGTAGTGCATCCAATGGCGGGTATATATTTAGTATTTGTATCTCAAATTTTGACAAAATATGGATTCAATGTTTTGTGGAATAAGAGATATTTTATTTTTGCCAGTTTTGTGCAATATTGTATGAGTGTTATCGATTATTTTTATATATTTTTAGTACTTTCTACGACCGGAACTGTTCTACGACCCATAATACTTATCGCTGAAATGAGTAAATGGAGATACTAAAATACATGTGATTCAGCAATAAACATTATGGTTCGGGTGCCATTTTAAGGAATGATATTATACGCTTTGTAACATAGTTTTCGGTCGGCACGCCAACGTGTGCCACTTGTGTCTTGTGTGCGTGCGCGAGGTGCGACGAGGCGTTGGCACTGAGGCTCGAGCGCCGCAATGGGCAGCAAGCCTAGCCACACTGTGCAAAGATGAAAAAAGAAAAAAAAAGAAAAAAAGAAAAGGAAAACCCGAAACCCTCCGTAGAATCTTTGCAGCCATGGCCATCGCCTCCGCCCTACGCCGCGCTCCCAAGGCGGCGGCCCTTCTCGCCGCCTTGGGCAGCCGACCCCGCTGCCGCGTCCGTCCTTCCCACCATCGAGCGGTGTCCGTCTCCCCTTTCTCCTCCACCACCGCTCCGCAGCCGAGCGCCGCCGACGCCCAGCTCCTCCGGGTCATAAACTTCGAGATCTCCCGCGCCCAGACCGACTGCAGGAACCCCAACTGGGTAATAATGGCCTACCTCTTGCACAAAGATCTTCATTTCTCTTCCCAATTACTGCATCTAATAATTTGATCTGAAGACGCAATCGTGGCATAATGTGTGATTCTTAGGCGAAGATACTGGGGGAAGACTTTCCGTTCGAGATCAAAGACAAAGAGGGCACCAACAGGATAACACTCACGAGGACCTGCAAGACCGAGCAGATCGAGGTGGAAGTGCTCCTGCCCAGCCCCGTCGACGGAGCTGCGCAGGACGGCGAGCAAGCTGAAGATGGCGAGAAACAGAGCCACGCCGGTAGTGATGTGCCGATTCAGTACTGTATCCCATTAACGGTGAGAATTCGCAAAGGGGCGGCGTCGTGCTTGGAGATCAGCTGTTCCTCTTACCCCGCGGAGCTGGTCATCGAGAGCCTCGAGTTCGGATCGAGCGATGAATCTGGTGGTGGAGTTGATTTCAGGTTAGTGTTAGATCCTTGCTTTGCTGATACATGATAGTATGATGGTTTTATCAGGTCTGTTCTAGGTTTGCTGATCATGGGTTTACATCATTTGCAGTAACCTTCCCGAGGAGATTCAGAAGGCTTTGCATCCCTACTTGGGAATTAGGGGCATATCGCAGCATTTTACCGATTTCTTACACGCGTACATGATAAACAAAGAGTGCCATGAGTATTTGTCTTGGCTCAGGAAACTCAAAGGTCTGATCAAAAGTTGAATAGAGTGGAAGGTCGAGTTTTTTCCTTCCAATTTGGGTAGTTTGGACAATGTTACTTTTACTAAGTTTTTGGGCGTGTGTACTCAGTGGCATTCTACAGAGCTTTTTTTGTCTACAGTTGTACTGGCATTGGTTATCGAGGTCATGCAAGGAATTGGTTTTCAAGGTTATGCGGGAAATTGGTTACTGCAAAACTTTTTCATTGAATAATCGATGCTACATTTGTTGAGTACCTATCCTGGTGAAAAATGTTTGCCACTCTGGTAATGGACTATTTGTTTGGTTCAAAGCAAACTTTTCAACAGATAAGCTTAGATAGGATCAGACAAAGTGTGGCTTACCACGAAAATAAGACTTAAACTTTAAGTCGTGGCAGGTTTTGGCAACAAAAATTAAGTTGCATGCCGAACCTTTAGGCGTGACAGGCTTGGATTGCCGAACAAACCCTGAATAGTTTGATCTGAAGATCCTCCTAGTCCGGAATCACAGGACCAACCATTCCAAAAACAATTAGCTTGGCCGAAATATTGAGGTTGTCCATGAAATCAATTTGGAATGCACACGTATACAAACACAATACAGTCCAGACATCTTTCACATCAATTAGTTATGCTGGATAGAAGTATGAGATAATCATGCTTACCACCGAAAAGATTGTACAAACCAAAAGGAGGTGTCCATTCTTACTAACTTCGGTACAACAAAGGTGGTAGAAAGTTCACCAAGTGCAAATTTAGATGGCAAAAGTTAGTAAGTTTGCACTGGAACACACAGTGAAATTCTCTTGGCTCCATGAGTCAAAATCTTAAAACCAGACACAAGGTCTATCAATCTAGGGTCAATATGTATGTATCTGCTGGTCCTCAGGAAGATCAATGGCAGAACAGAACGACAGGAACAAAGAAAATAACCAGCTCACCTGCAAAAAGGAAATAAAGTGTGTTAAACAGCTTGTCTCACTTACAAAATGAACTGCTATGTTATTTAACCTATAATTACAGATTAATCAATAACATTGAAGCATCGACTACTAAAAGGGTGTAACTGAATATTTATGGAAGGAATACTGTGGATAGTCAGTTACGAAATGCAAGAGTGGCCAACCTGAGCAACACCAAAAAGATCTCAAGCAAAAAAGAAAACTTTGATGAACAGTGCCAGAGCAAACTGCAGCACTGATGCACTAGCAATCAAAGCCATCAGATCAGCTCCTTCAGTGCATTCCTTCAAGTTCAATGCAATGAACCAAGATGATGCACCACCAGCACCAGCTATGATGAGCCAGCGAAGAAATTCCACAGGAATAAGTAGCAGTATCTATAGCAAAGAAAAAGAGCAGAGCAATCTGTATTAGGCATGAAGGAACAGAAGTGCGAGTCTGAATAGCATAGTGGATTATTATTACTTTGATAGATTCAATTCTCAGACTAGATAATCTTTACATTATATATTGTTGCATCAAAGAGTGAAAAATCCTACATAACTAAATCAAAAGGTACATATGCGGTGTGCTACATGTTCTTGCTAGTGACAGCGCAAGAATATAAATGGATAGGACTAGAATACTTACAGATGCTGGTATGAAGATAAACAGAGAATAGCCCCACATACACCAAAATCGGACAAGGCTTGGGCGTGATCCAAAATACTGAAAGAGGAAAAAGAATGCAGCAGGTACCACGATAGCATAACCATACATGACCGATGCCGCCCAATTGAAATAGCCAACATCAAAGTTCCATATATTCATATCAGTTTTCTTCTGCATTAGATAAGTGGCAAAGTTTCCGAATGCAGCCAGCATGAATATCAGTGTAGTGGTGATCCATAAGGGTCCATACCTGTGGATAAAGATTTTTCACAAACCAGAGAGTAGGCTCAGATATCAAAATAACTGGAGTAAGCAACTTACAAAATAAAATTCAGTCATAACATTGCAGTAAAACCTCAAGAGCAAGTGGGTGAAGATTTTTTTTAATGCTGGACTTGTCATGTGTTGCCTTAAAAATGATGTTGCTACCAAAACAAGCCCCATCTATATTATATAGATTACAAGTTACAACATATACATCAGTGCTATTACACCATATTTGATATACATTATTGCACTTCCCCTTCTAAAATTTCCGCCGGGTGCTACTATGCTAGTATTACTTCACTACACAATTATGACAATGTTCCAACAACACCTTCAATACTACTGAAGCATGTGCATTTGCTACAACTTATCGCTGGAGATGTCAGCACACAGTATAATGTAGCAATCTCTTGTGGGATTGCCCTTGATTTGTTACAAACTTTATATTGGAACATTGCTTCCAATAATTTACTATCAACTATATGGTACTCAAGACTTCACTTTTAAAACATGAAGCAGATAGCAGATTGGCATAGCCTAATAGTAGAAACTTACATGTCCGGATTAGCATCTATCTTCCTGAAAAATCCTTCCATTGGGTAAACTGAACTGACAAGCCTGTCAACAACGACATCGGTATCAACATTGAAATATGGAGCATAAGAGGCAATGTTGAAGTATCCTTTCCAGCTTGTCTGTGTTTCTATATCCCCATCTGCAAAAAGGTACAGAGACTTTAGCATTGGAAACAAATAGAGACTTCAGCATGGAGCAACAAATGCAAAAGAAACATCAGTAACATGCAATTCAAGATGCAATATTGAGAAAAAATTATCATTTCCACATTGTCAGGGATAAGTTCAAATTAACAAAGAACAAATGCATGCCAGTGCTTGATTTGAACAGTGAGATACCTGGAAGATCACAACACATTATTTTTCTGAAGAGCTAAAAATGTTGTGCGGGTGAAATGAAATGCACAATATTATTATCATGTCCTCCATAGGACAGCTATAGTAATCAATCTCAATGACTCGTGCAAACAATAGTTGCTCTTAGCTCTCAGTTGGTGAACAAGACTTCAATGAAGGTTTGTATCTTGCGCATGCAGCTTCACAGAGTATTACCTGGATAATACACGAAGATCTCACTGGGGAGGCCATGTACCTCATTCAAGATTTCTCGCCTAAGAGACATCACATCACCACTACTCAGCTAAGCACATCAAACTCCATGCCAATTTCTAACTGAAATTCATAAACCTTACACTTGGGGCTTGGTATTTAAATACAACCACATAAGCAATTAATATAGAGGTATTTAAATACAACCACATGAGCAATTAAGATATCCACAACGCAACCCACTATACCAAAGTATAGCCACTCTCATTAATTGTTGTGTTGCGCATACAGAGTTGGATCTATTCGACTAGTGGAAACAAACTACTACAGTGGAACACGATGATGGTTAAGGCTTGAGTTGTTACCTAGAGGGGACCCTGGAGGCTGGTACCCTCCTCCTCCGCTAGCACCAGGAGCGGGCGGAAACTGCTGCAATCGAGAGGTTGCGGCTGTATTTACAACTGAAAGGCAATTAATGAGAACGTCAGTAGCAGCATCAACCCAGCAGCAGCGGCACTAATCTGACGCGGTATGTTACCTTCGGCGGAGGCACCGGGCTTCCTCTCATCCGGGGTCAGCACAGCCTACGGTAACGACCAAATCAATCATCCTAAATCAACCAAAAAAACCCTAGCGGGACGAGATAGGAGGGGAAAGGGCGTGATCGGTACGGGGACGGAGCCGAGGAGGTGGCTGGTGGGGAGGTTGGCGTAGCCCTCGTCCATGGCCGCTCACGCTTGGGGTCGCTTGGGGTCGTCGCCTGTCAGCAGCTGCGCATGGCCGCGCCGCGTCGCCGGAGTCGGAGGGATTGGATCGAGGATTTTTGGCGAGTGTGGAGGGGGATGGGGGAAAACTCTGCCGTGGGGAAGTCGTCGTCGTCCTCGGCTTTGCTTCGGAACGAAGGAGGTCGCGTGGCCGGTGCCTCGTGCAGTGGTCGCTTACGGGAAAGCCCGTCACTGAAACAATTGGCCCAACACTATCGATCAGCCCATAGACATCTCCCATCACCATTACTTCCCGTTTTTATTTACTTCGCGTCAAGGTTTAATCAAAAAAAACTTTTAAAAAATATACATTTATAATTTCGAATGTACTTAATTTAAAAAATATACTTTATGATGATCTAGTAGTGTAGATTTACATGTAGATGTTGATAATTTTTACTAAATATTTGGTTAAATGTTATAAATATAACTTTGACTAAACCTAGAACGCAAAGTAATTACGAACGGAGGGAGTACTATCAAAGCTATGGGACATCATCCAAAAATATGAGCTATTGTACATTGATGGTATCAGAGTGAGTCTCTTAACACAAGGGTCATTTAAGTGCATTGAAATGTAAGGATGGTTATTGAAAGTTGAGGTGGTTAGACCTATACATGGAAACAAGGCAGTATAAGTATTCTTTCCTAAAATAAAGTGTTATTTTAAAAATGTAGATAATAAATTTTATTTATCTCATCCATTGATTAAGACGAGTAGAATTTTGACACTACCACTAAAAAAGTTCACAAACATTCTTGTTTCAACATTATTTTTCAGTAACAATAGACTTCTTGAGTGATGCAAAAGATGAAGAAAGAGATAATAATTTTATAAACTTGAAGTAACTTTTGTTAACTCATGTAAAATTGCACTTGTTTAACGTCTTCCATCAGTTATACTTTATTTGATTTAGCAATAGAGCCAGGTTTTTGCTAAACCTAATTGTTTGTATTTTTTTCCATAGAAAAAACATGTTCAAATATATTAGCATGCATGATGTTTGTGTGAACAAGAATGTCGATGTAGTTTGTGATCCAAGAGATTCAGTACGCCTCTGATGTCTACGTACTTCTATTCTTGTAGACACTTGTTGGGCCTCCAAGTGCAGAGGTTTGTAGAACAGCAGCAAGTTTCCCTTAAGTGGATCACCCAAGGTTTATCGAACTCAGGGAGGTTAGAGATCAAAGCTATCCCTCTCAAGCAACCCTGCAATTACGATACAGAAAGTCTCTTGTGTCCCCAACACACCCAATACACTTGTCAGATGTATAGGTGCACTAGTTCGGCGAAGAGATAGTGAAATACAAGTGGTATAGATGATTATAAGTAGCAAACGTGATGTGAAATAAATATCGCTGCGAGCAAACAAGTAACAAAATAGGAAGTAAACGGTGTGCAAAGCTTGGAAACAAGGCCTAGGGATCATACTTTCACTAGTGGACACACTCCCAACAATATAACATGACTGAACAAATAAATAACTTCTCTCCACTATGGTACTCTGAATTACTCTCCTATTGAATAACACTAATCATTGTGTAGTGGCTACAGAAGCACCCCTTAAAGTTCATCAAGTACTTGACAAACACCACTCATAGAGATATCCAAATCAGATCACAACTCAAGATAGAAATCATTGCAACTTAGACCAAGTACTAACACGGTGCACACACTGTCAACATTACACCATGAAAGGAGGAATAGATCACTCAATACTATCATAGTAATAATTACTCTCATAATCCACAAGAGATCACGATCATAGCCTAAACCAAGTACCACCACGATGCACGCACTGTCACCGTTACACCATGGCAGGAGGAATAGATTACTTTAATAACATCACTAGAGTACACTATAACAATTGAGCATAGGAGTAGCATAATATCTGAATAATAACATCTACTTGTTCAACATGATACAAAGCTCACGATCACATAAAGATCACATCATGGGAGAGAGAGGTGAACCACATAGCTACCGGTAGAGCCCTCAGCCCCGGGGATGAACTACTCCCTCCTCATCATAGAAGACAGCAAGGTTGATGGAGATGGCGGTGAGGTCGATGGAGACTGCGGAGACGGCGATGGAGACCGATGGAGATGGCTCCGGGGGCACTTCCCCGTCCCGGCAGGGTGCCGGAACAGAGACTTCTGTCCCCCGAAATTCGTCGACGGTGGCGGCGGAGCTGCGGAACTGCTTCTGGAAAATTGCCGAATCCCCTAGGGTTTTCCGTCCCGAGGCTTTATATAGGCGAAGGAGCGTCGCGAGAGGGCAGCCAGGGGCTCCTCACACATGGGTGGCGCGGCCAGGGCCTGGGCCGCGCCACCCTAGTGTGAGGGCAGGCCCTGGCCCCTCTCCGGCTCTCTTTCGGATGTCTGGATGCTCCCGGGAAAAATAAGACTTCTGGCTTTTGTTTCGTCCAATTCCGAGAATATTTCCTGTGTATCACTCTGAAACACAAAAACAGCAGAAAACAGGGAACTAGCACTGTGGCAACTCGTCAATAGGTTAGTTCCGGAAAATGCATAAAAGTGCCACTAAGTGTAACGAAACAATAGGCAAATGGTGTAAAAACAAGCATGGAGCATCAAAAATTATAGATACGTTGGAGACGTATCAGCATCCCCAAGCTTAACTCCTGCTCGTCCTCGAGTAGGTAAGTGATAACAAAAGAATAATTTTTGAGGTGACATGCACCATCACAATCTTGATCATATATGTAAGCATTATGAGCTGGGATCATAAGAACTTAAAACATGGGCATGAAAGATATAATCTTGACAATAAGAAACTTAGCAACTATGTTGTAAACATGCAAATGAACACAAACAAAAGATCATGAAAATGAAACAATGAAAGTCAAACGTGTGTTCAAATCATAAGGAAAAACATACAAATGGTTTTCAGCTTGTCCTTCAAAGAGAGCAAAACATAAATGCATAGGACACCTTCAAGTTTAAAAGGGCGACTAGATACAAATAATTTAAGAACAATTGAAACCAACAATATGAATCAATCAATGAAAACTTTGGGACAATGCACATTATACTCAGAATGACAACTATGCTCTCCTAATGGTGCATAAAGATAGAAGGTGGTGACTCAACATAAAAGTAGAAGAAAGGCCCTTCGCAGAGGGAAGCAGTGATTAAACATGTGCTAGAGCTTTTCATTTGTAAAACAGAGAGATAAAAATGGTTTTGAGAGGTGGTTGTCTTTGTCAACGACTGGCAATGGGGTTCTTACTATCTTCCATATAAAAATGAAGCAAGTTTTTGAGAGAGGGATTGGCACTTTTGTGCTCTTTTATAAAGCTTGGCACTCCTCCCCACCTTTTTTCCTTTCACAAACCATGGCTAACCGATTCCATCGGGTGCCCACCAACATTCACATTCCATAGAGGAGTGCCTTTTTTTCTTTTCTTTTTTTCCTTTTTTTTCTTTTTGGAATAAGCAATATGGAAGATAGCAAATCCGACCACTACGTCCCCATGAGCTAAAAACAGTGGCACAAAACGAGAAGTAGTTGAAAGTTTTTTTTTGAAAGGTAGCACATGAAAATTTACTTGGAATGGCTTACAAATACCATGCATAGGAATTTATAGTGGACACAATGGCAAACTTGGTTTTTAGGAGTTGGATGCACGAGTAGAGCTCATACTCAGTACAAGGCGAGGGCTAGCAAAAGATTGGGAGCGACTAACTAAGAGAGCAATAATGGCCATAATCATGCAGAGCGACAAAGCGTCATTAAAAGAAGCATAAGATGGTATCAAAAGTCAAAAACTAAATGATCATAAAGGCTATTGGCGACTTATTTTGTAGTCAACATGTGTGAGCATGCGCCAAGTCAACCCAAATAAAGCATCAAGGAGAAAACCAAAATAATGCTTCCAAATAATTAAAACAACGCATGATTTTTTCAAAGGCTCATTAAGCAATCTCAGTTATTTGAGACAAGTCATGCTACAGCAAAACGACTAAGCATACTATCAAAAAGACATCAAGCATGACATGAAAAAGCCTAAGCCGCAGTCTACACAAGCTCCTTCTTGTACCACTATTTTGCACAAAGCTTTTTTCTCTTTTCCAACACCATTTGAAATTTTTATAAACACCTCTTTTGATGAAAATCAACATGGTCCAGAGGCAAAAAATACACCTTGATAAATAAATATAAGAAGATCTGAACGCAAATCAAGGCGAAAATGAAAACCAAAAGCAGTAGCAGAAAAAGAGAACACTCATTGAAACGATAAGAGTGAAAAACATAGTGTTCTTGGCAAATGAAAATCGAGTTCATCTCCTCCAAAAGAAACATGATGTGATCTAACCATTTATTGCAGCAAACAAAACAAAACTAATATTGAAAACTAAAACAACTGACGCTCCAAGAAAAACACATAGTGCATGAAGCAATAAAAATATAGTGTCTTGAAAGGTGACCTGATTTTTGCCGATGAAGAAGGGGTGCTTCGGGGGCATCCCCAAGCTTTGACGCTTGTACTTCTTGGATATTTCTTGGGGTGATGCATGGGCATCCCCAAGCTTGAGCTTTTGTCCATTCTTCAACTCATCTCATCATTCTCCAATCCCTACACTTGAAAACTTCCTTCATACAAAACTAAACACAATTCGATTAGCAACATTAGTGCAAGCATAATATATAATCAACCTCTTTTTGCTTCAGGTTTTAACTCAAAACCACCACATATATAGCAAATACTACTGTAGCAACTTCCCCAAAAGTTCCGTGATTAAAAGAACTAAAAAAGAAAGCGATAAAGCGGCAAACACAAATATTGGCAGAAATCTGTCAAAACTGAACAGCTGACAAAGGTCGAATTTTTGAGGGATTTTCTGTTGCTCAAATCAAAAAGTGTTCAACTAATGAAAGTTTGGATATAACCTGGGGCATATGCACAAGAAATCGCAGGTCCAAAAGATATACAGAGAATTTTCACGAATTTTTACGGTGCAGCACCGAAAACAGTTTCAGGACAGCAACATCCCCAAATCTTTACCTCACTCAAATTAGAGGCTTCTCTTGGCACAAAAACGAAATAAAAAGGATAAGGAGCGGTTATTACAGTAGTAATAACTTCCAAGACTCAAATAAAAGAAAAAGTACTAAAAATAAACAATGGGTTATCTCCCAAGAGTGCTTTTCTTTAACGCCTTTGAGCTAGGCGTAGTAATTTGCAAAGATGCTCATGTGGGCGCCATATAAGAGCTTGAGGCAAAGGCGCCATATAGGAACTTAAAGCAATAGAGAGCATCAAAAAGCAAATATGAAACACATTTAAATCTAAACCACTTCCTATGCATAGGAATCTTGTAAGAAAATAAATCAACGAGGCACATAGTAGCAAGCATGGATAGATAAAACAAGTGCCACTTCAAGATTTGCAACATAAAGATGGGAAACTTAATATTGTTGAGATCCATCAAGCCATGTTTCCCTCTCTCATAATAACTTTCTGTAGCATCATGAATAGAACTAACAATATAACTATCACATAAAACATCCCTATTATGAGCCACATGCATAAAAGAATTAATACTCACCACAGGAACAATAGTAGTAGGAGCAAATTCAATAGAATAATTATTCTCATCACCATAATCATCATAAATAGGAGGCATATTGTAATCATAACTAATTTTATCCTCAATAGTAGGTGAACTGAAAATATTATACTCATCATCATAGCCATCATAAACTAGAGGTTTAGTATCATCACAAGCTAGAGAGCAACTATTATGTCGCAAAGCATATTCTTCAAACATATCATCATAAGAAGGAACATCACATATGGGAGATAAAATATCATCAGAGCAAACTTTCTCCACTAAAGCTGGGGAACTAAAAATATCATGCTTAACAAAACCAGCTTCCCCAAGCTTAGACTTTTCTATAGCATTAGTAATAACAGTGTTCAAAGCATTCATACTAACATCACTATTAGCATGCAAATTAAGCTCCAAAGGTTTTTCAATTTTCTCTTCAAACACTTCATATCTAAACTCAGGAAAAAGACTAACGAACTCTTTATTTTCCATTAAGCCTAACTAGTGAAAAATAAAAACAAGAAACAAAAAGATATAATTGCAGAATCTAAAGGAAATAACTCCGAGCACTCACT
This sequence comes from Dactylis glomerata, assembly GCA_007115705.1. Taxonomy (NCBI): domain Eukaryota; kingdom Viridiplantae; phylum Streptophyta; class Magnoliopsida; order Poales; family Poaceae; genus Dactylis; species Dactylis glomerata. Next base: position 2,978,562 of record QXEO01000383.1, read on the forward strand.
AGCAACTAAAAGACTTAGTAGCCAAAGGATGTGAGTACCTTTTACCTTACCTCCCCGGCAACGGCGCTAGAAAAGAGCTTGATGTCTACGCACTTCTATTCTTGTAGACACTTGTTGGGCCTCTAAGTGCATAGGTTTGTAGAACAGCAGCAAGTTTCCCTTAAGTGGATCACCCAAGGTTTATCGAACTCAGGGAGGTTAGAGGTCAAAGCTATCCCTCTCAAGCAACCCTGCAATTATGATACAGAAAGTCTCTTGTGTCCCCAACACACCCAATACACTTGTCAGATGTATAGGTGCACTAGTTCGGCGAAGAGATAGTGAAATACAAGTGGTATAGATGATTATAAGTAGCAAACGTGATGTGAAATAAATATCGCTGCGAGCAAACAAGTAACAAAACAGGAAGTAAACGGTGTGCAAAGCTTGGAAACAAGGCCTAGGGATCATACTTTCACTAGTGGACACACTCCCAACAATATAACATGACTGAACAAATAAATAACTTCTCTCCACTATGGTACTCTGAATTACTCTCCTATTGAATAACACTAATCATTGTGTAGTGGCTACAGAAGCACCCCTTAAAGTTCATCAAGTAGTTGACAAACACCACTCATAGAGATATCCAAATCAGATCACAACTCAAGATAGAAATCATTGCAACTTAGACCAAGTACTAACACGGTGCACACACTGTCAACATTACACCATGAAAGGAGGAATAGATCACTCAATACTATCATAGTAATAATTACTCTCATAATCCACAAAAGATCACGATCATAGCCTAAACCAAGTACCACCACGATGCACGCACTGTCACCGTTACACCATGGCAGGAGGAATAGATTACTTTAATAACATCACTAGAGTACACTATAACAATTAAGCATAGGAGTAGCATAATATCTGAATAATAACATCTACTTGTTCAACATGATACAAAGCTCACGATCACATAAAGATCACATCATGGGAGAGAGAGGTGAACCACATAGCTACCGGTAGAGCCCTCAGCCCCGGGGATGAACTACTCCCTCCTCATCATAGGAGACAGCAAGGTTGATAGAGATGGCAGTGAGGTCGATGGAGACGACGGAGACGGCGATGGAGACCGATGGAGATGGCTCCGGGGGCACTTCCCCGTCCCGGTAGGGTGCCGGAACAGAGACTTTTATCCCCCGAAATTCGCCGACGGTGGCGGCGGAGCTGCGGAACTGCTTCTGGAAAATTGCCGAATCCCCTAGGGTTTTCCGTCCCGAGGCTTTATATAGGCGAAGGGGCGTCGCGAGAGGGCAGCCAGGGGCTCCTCACACATGGGTGGCACGGCCAGGGCCTGGGCCGCGCCACCCTAGTGTGAGGGCAGGCCCTGGCCCCTCTCCGTCTCTCTTTCGGATGTCTGGATGCTCCCGGGAAAAATAAGACTTCTGGCTTTTGTTTCGTCCAATTCCGAGAATATTTCCTGTGTATCACTCTGAAACACAAAAACAACAGAAAACAGGGAACTAGCACTGTGGCAACTCGTCAATAGGTTAGTTCCGAAAAATGCATAAAAGTGCCACTAAGTGTAACGAAACAATAGGCAAATGGTGTAAAAACAAGCATGGAGCATCAAAAATTATAGATACGTTGGAGACGTATCAGCCTCCATCACATTATGTCATAGTCCCCATACTACTAATGTGTTTTGCTCCTAAACTTAGCACCCATGACTACTCCACCTTCGAGGAGATTGATCCCATTTTATGTCCCTGTGAATCCATTTGTCAAATTATCTAAATTGACTCCAATAAGTGCACTATATGGTTTTATTTCTTGTGAGTTGTTTGATCAACATCTTTTTTATGTATCAGGGCATTGTCCTCCATATTTTTCATGATCATAAAAATATACTCCCTCCGTCCCAAAATGTAAGGTGCATAAGTTTAGTTAAAAGTCAATACCGTCTAAAGTTTGACCAAGTTTATACACAAAAATATGAACATTTGCAATATAGAAAGAACTCAATGAGAAAATATACTTTATGGTGAATCTATTGATATAAATTTAATTGTAAATATTCATATTTTTCTATATAAACTTGGTCAAATTTAGAAGGTCTTGACTTTTGACCAAGCTTAGAAGCCTTACATTTTGGGATGGAGGGAGATGCCCATGAATCTCGTCTTTGGATTACAATGTTCTCATCCATGGTCATCACCAACCAGTTTATGTCGCTTCTCTCTAGAGAGAGACACACAGCTAGCGGGTTTCATAGTTGCATTGATTCACTATTGATATCAGTGCATCCACATCCTTTGGACGTGATGTCTCTACCATCACCGCAACTAATTATATAGCAATTTCATCGATATAAATTTAGTGTGCCATAATTTTTTATTTTTTTATCTTGAAAAAGGAATTAGGTAGTCACCTGAGAGCCAGAACACCACCTCCTTTCTCCCATCCCTAGAAAATACCCGCTCTTTCTCTCCATTCTAAACTAGTTGAAGGTTGTTCTATCCTAAGTTAAATCCTTTAAATTTGATCAAATCTATAGAAGTGTGTCAAAATTAAATTAGTTTCATTAGTGGCAAATATTTCTGAACTAAAGACCGAGTAAAATATATTGCATGGTGCATATAATAGCTTTATGTCGCTTCTCTCTAAGAGCTGACACAAAACTAGCGGGTTTCATAGTTGCATTGATTCATGATACGTCTCAAACGCATCCATAATTTTTGATGCTCCATGCTTGTTTTTATACCATTTGCCTAATGTTTCGTTACACTTAGTGGCACTTTTATGCATTTTCCGGAACTAACCTATTAACAAGTCGCCACAGTGCCAGTTCCCTGTTTTCTGCTGTTTTTGTGTTTCAGAAAAGTTACACATGAAATATTCTAGGAATTGGACGAAACCAAAACCAGTCGCCCAGAATTTTACCGAAGCTTCCAGAGAACCGAAGAGGAGTTGGAGTGGGGCCACGAGGTGCCCTCACACCAGGGCGGCGCGGCCAGGGGCTGGGCCGCGCCCCCTATGTGTGAGACCACCTCGGTCCACTTCTGACGATGCCCCTTCGCCTATAAAGACCCCCCGACGAGAAAAACCTAAGTACCCGATCAGTTTTCCAGAACACATCGCGATCCGCCGCCGCCGTCGACCCGAAGATCGGGAGGGTCCAGAAGCTCTTCCCGGCACCCTGCCGGAGAGGGGAATAGCCACCGGAGGTCTTCTTCATCGCCATGCTTGCCTCCGGAGCGATGAGTGAGTAGTCTACCTTGGACTATGGGTCCATAGCAGTAGCTAGATGGTTGTCTTCTCCACCATGTGCTTCATGTTTAGATCTCATAAGCTGCCTTACATTATTGAGATCACCGTTATGTAATTCTACTTGATTGGTTTGTTGGGATCCAATGAATATTGGTGTTATGCTTAAGTTGAAGTACTGAAATTTATCTTTTGTTATCTCTATGTTGTTTTATGATCTTGCATGCTCTCCGTTGTTAGTAGCTATCTTGGCCGAGTAGTTGCTAGTGACTCCAAGAGGGGGTATTTATGCTCGATAGTGGGTTCATGCCTCTATTTAATCTGGGGGAGTGACAGAAACCTCTAAGGTTGTAGATGTGCTGTTGCTACTAGGGGGAAAACAACATTCATATGCTCAAGGGTATATGCTTTGTTTACATTACACACTTTGCTTAATGCAATTATCTGTTGTTCGCAACTTAATACTCATGGGGTGTTCGGATGATATCCCCGTGAGTGGATTATTAGTCATAGATGCAGTTGGATGGCGGTCTATGTATTTTGTTGTAATGCCCAGAGTAAATCTCATAGTGAGCCTCTCATCATACGCACGTTATCTTTATTCTATCAATTGCCCAACTGTAATTTGTTTACCCAGCATGTGTTATTTTATCTATGGAGAGACACCGCTAGTGAACTATGGACCCCGGTCATATTTCCTTTATATTGCTATCACCTGTTTACTTTACTCGCACTGTTTACTTTACTCGCATACTATTATCACTTTCCACTCGATACGCTCATACCCTTTGTTTCAAGCAAACCGGTGAGATTGACAACCTCATCGTAAGTTGGGAACAAAGTATTTGGTTGTGTTGTGTGCAGGTTCCGCGTTGCTATTGGTTGAAGACGAGTCAACAAGTGTCGTAAACGGCGCCCTTGTTGGAGTGTTATTAGGCCAGTCAGCATCACCTTCAGTCGTCTGTTTGCTCCTCTCCTGATCGACATACCTTAGTTTCTTAACTGAGGGAAAACCTTGCTGCTATATTCATCACACCTTCCTCTTGGGGTTCCCAACGGGCTGGTCATCAACCAGGCATCAAGCTTCTTTTCTGGCGCCGTTGCCGGGGAGGAAGTAGAAGACTTCTGCGAGGGGAGTTTTCACACTCACATCCTTTACTTTGTTATTTGTTTTGCTTTACTTTATTTATTTTACTTGCATCGTTTTATCAAAAATCCAAAAAAATTAGAATCATTGGTAGTTGTTATTTCTTTACTTTAGTTCATTATGTTGTTCCCTAAGTACATTCTGGAGGACCTCTCAGTAGGTAGTGGTTCAATTATTGGGAAAGATAACATTGAGGAGTTCTTTAATCATATTAGTATGCATAAAGAAGTTGAGGAAAAGTCTTTGGTTGAGCTTGCTCCTAGTATTGAAGTTGCTTCTGCTTATTTAATTCACATGTTGGAAGCTAGGTTTGCTAGCCTTAATCCTTTTATGCAACACATGTTCCTTAAGCTTTATGAAATTGAGGATCCTGAAAAGAAAGCCTTTATCTTGGAAACTTTGCGCTTAGAATTTAAAGATGTTGCCATTGAAGCTAGAAAATTTCTTAAGCGTTTTAATAAACTCGGTTCACCTATAAAGGTTATTAGTACAAACAATGAAGGAACTAAAATACCTATACCTAGCAAGCTTTTGGGATTGTATGAAGCTTTTGAAAATAATTTTGATTGGATTTGTCCCAACAATCTTTTTAGTGATTTAAGTGAACCAAAGCGTGATCACAAAGGGTCTTTAAAAACTTATGTGGATGAAATACAGTGCCTTATTGACAAAACTTCTGCAGTTGATCTTAATGCTTCTTCGAAAATTACTTGATTCACAATTTTCTGCGCCTAGCTCAAAGGCGTTAAAGAAAAGCACTCTTGGGAGATAACCCAATGTTTTTACTTTCAGTTCTTTTTCTTTTATTTGAGTCTTGGAAGTTATTACTACTGTAATGACCTCTCCTTATCCTTTTTATTTCATTTTTGTGCCAAGAGAAGCCTCTAATTTGAGTGAGGTAAGATTTGGGGATGTTACTGTCCTGAAACTGTTTCCGGTGCTGCACCGTAAAAATTAGTGAAAATTCTCTGTTTATATTTTGGACCTGCAATTTCTTGTGCATGTGCCCCAGGTTATATCCAAACTTTTATTAGTTTAACACTTTTTGATTTGAGCAACAGAAAACACCTCAAAAATTCGACCTTTGCCAGCTATTCTGTTTTGACAGATTTCTGCCAATATTTGTGTTTGCCGCTTTATCGCTTTCTTTTTGAGTTATTTTGATCACGGAACTTTTGGGTAAGTTGCTACAGTAGTATATGCTTTATATGTGGTGGTTTTAGGTTGAAACCTAAAGCAAAAAGGGTTGATTATATGTTATGCTTACACTAATGTTGCTAATAGAATTGTGTTTAGTTTTGTATGAAGGAAGTTTTCAAGTGTAGGGATCGGAGAGTGATAAGATGAGTTGAAGAACGGACAAAAGCTCAAGCTTGGATATGCCCATGCATCACCCCAAAAAATATCCAAGAAGTACAAGCATCAAAGCTTTGCCCCCGAGGCACCCCTTCTTCATCGGCAAAAATTAGGTCACCTTTCAAGACACTATATTTTTATTGCTTCATGCATTATGCGTTTTCTTGGAGCGTCAGTTGTTTTTAGTTTTCAGTTTAGTTTAGTTTGCTGCAATAAATGGTTGGACCCCAACAAATTTCTTTTGGAGAAGTTGCCTTGCTTTTCATTTGCCAAGAACACTCCGTTTTTCGCTCTATTCGTTTCAACGAGTGTTCTCTTTTTCTAGAACTGCGTTTAGCTTTCATTTTTCGCCTTGATATGTGTTCAGATCTTGTTATATCTTTTCATCAAGGTGTATTTTTGCCTCTGGTCTTTTTTGGTTTTCATCAAAAGAGGTGTTTATAAAAAGTTTGAATGATGTTGGAAAAGAGAAAAAGCTTTATGCAAAAAAAAGTGGTACAAGAAGGAGCTTGTGTAGACTGCGGCCTAGGCTTTTGCATGTCGTGCTTGATATCTTTTTGATAGCATACTTAGTGGTTTTGCTGTATCATGACTTGTCTCAAATAACTGAGATTGCTTAATGAGCCTTTGAAAGAATCATGCGTTGTTTTTATCGTTTGGAAGCATTATTTTGGTTTTCTCATTGATGCTTTATTTGGGTTGACTTGGCGCATGCTCACACATGTTAGACTCATACAAAGTTGCCATTGCCTCTATGATCATTTAGTTTTTGACTTTTTATGCCATCTTATGCTTCTTTTAATGTCGCTTTGTCGCTTTGCATGATTATGGCCGTTATTGCTCTCTTAGTTGGTCGCTCTCAGTCTTTTGCTAGCCCTCACCTTATACTGAGTATGAGCTCTACTCGTGCATCTAACTCCTAAAAACCAAGTTTTGCCAAAGTGTCCACCATACATACCTATTAGCAATTTGCTATTCCAAGTAAATTTAACTTGCTTTTATCTACTCTTCAAATTAAACTCTTACCAGTGTTATACGAAAATTGGTCAGTAAAGCTCTCAGGAACTGGAAGGCACACTTTACTTTTTCTTGTTCTTAAAAATTTGACATTGTGGTCTCTTATGTTGAGTTGTTATGCTTGCAAGTTGTAAGTTGGAGACTAGCCCAGCCATTAGGCCTGGAATTCGAGTCGAGCCGAGCCAGCTCGGCTCGACTCGGTAAAACTCGGTCAACTAGCGAGCTAGCTTGACTCGACTCGTTTAACAGTCGAGTCCAAAACTGAAGCTCGACTCGGCTCGCTGAACTCGAGAGCTACTCGCGAGCGGCTCGCTAAAAACCATCAGCAACAACATGTATATGAATAAATAATGCAGTTTTAAAAGTCTAGACACGATCACATTCACAGGATAAGCCATAGCACATGTCCACTCCAGCAAAAAGCAAAGCAGACGTTTAGCAACCTACAGGACTACAATTCATCCACTCCGGCAAAGAGCAAAGTAGACGTTTAGCAACCTACAGGACTACAATTCATTCATAGAATAGTAGCTACAGAAACTTCAAAAGGTCTTGAAACTCCATCCAGCCTCCATCAATGATTCAACGTACACGCTCCAGCAAAGTACATGTCTCTAGGTTCCTGTACAGTGTAAATCACTCCAATTATTTGTGCATAAATACATTTTAATATTTAGATTTTTCTTGAGCTCAAAACTGCTCTGGTTTTGTTTGTTCTAATATATGAAGGATTGATTTTACATTAACTAAATATCAAAAAGTATGAACAATATAGTACAAGAAGCAGCAACATACTTGTGATTTAGCTACTTTCCACCACACATTCAGGAAATGCAACCAATTCAACATCATCATCATCATCTTTAACCTGTACAAAGACGCAATAAAGAGCATGCAAGTTAGAACTTAGAAATAGTATTTGTATGCAAAGTAATTGAGAAACTAGATGAGATATACCACTAATATTGGTGATTTGTTGTCTTTCCATGAACCTCGTATCCAGCTAGAAGTGCATACTAATTTTTCAACCATTGTTGGAAGTAGAGAACTCCGATAATCATCAAGCACTCTACCTCCTGTTGAGAAGGTTGACTCGGAGGAAACACTAGTGGCTGGTATAGTCAAGAATCTCCTTGCCATCCTTGATATAACAGGGAACCTATGAGTGTTCACCTTCCACCAATCAAGTAACACAAATTTTGTGCCATCGGGATCTACATTTGCTTCATCAAGATAGCGACTTAGTTCAGATTTGGAAGCCTCTGTAGTTGTCTCTTGTAGATGCCTACGAAACAAACTTGGCCTAGTTGTGCTTGTTGTTGCCGCTGTTTACGTACTCGAAGACCTCCCATTAGTAGCATCAGCCCCATTCTTGCTGCTTTGGTATTCATCATTGTAAGTGTCATATATGCTGTACAACTCTTTCCTAATATCCTCTACTTCCTCAGATCCCTTCACTTCACCATAGATTTCTCGAAAACAGAATGCAACAAACCTCATCTTCCACCTAGGATCAAGAATAGTAGCAAGAGCCATAACATTGTTCTTCTCCTCCCAATACTTAGCAAATTTATCTAGCATTGCCTGAGCCATAGCTGCAAGAAACTTATCACTAGACTTACTTGCTTTCACCACCTCCATTTTCACAGTCACTATATAGGGATAAAAGATATTGGCAGTAGGGTATAAAGATTCCGATAACACTTTAGTTATCTCAGCAAATTCTGCCAAGATGGGATGTACCTTAGCATACATGTTCCAATCAGCATGTGAAGGCTCCCACTTGTAGTTCAGATCATTATCTCCATATTCATGGAAGGCAGCCCTATATGGAGTACACGCATCAAACATCTTGTATGTTGAGCTCCACCTTGTGGATACATCTAGACATAAACCAGCCCCTATTTTCATATTCAATGTTTTGCAAACTTCAACAAATTTGTGCAAGCGGGATGTGGACTTTTTCAAGTACTTCACAGTTTCTCTTAGCTGGTGTATAAATGGCTGCAACGGTTGAAGGCCATCTTGCACTACCAAATTGACTATATGAGCACAACAACGAACATGAAAATGATGAGGCATGAAGCCTGGTACTTTCCTTGCAACAAACTTGGACATCAAATTCTTTGCAGCAACATCATTTGAAGATGCATTATCAAGGGTGAGCGAAATGACCTTGTCCTCTATTTTCCATTCAGCTAGGCATTCCATTACTGCTTGAGCTATAATAACTCCTGAATGTGGTGGATCTAACTCAATAAAGTTCAGGACACGACATTGCATAACCCAATCAGCATCTATGTAGTGAGCAACCAAAGCCATGTACGAAAGTGTTTGGTTTGAAGTCCATAAGTCACATGTTAAACTAACATGCTCAACATCTCTAAGACTCTTTTTAAGAAGTTCCTTCTTAGATTCATAAACCTTTATGCACTCCTTTCTTATGGTTTTCCTACCAATGAACTTGTATTTTCCATTCATATGCCTCATCAAGATATTAAACCACTTGTGTTCTACCATTCTAAAAGGATAATCATGCACAATTAGCATCTTAGCAATGATCTTGCGGGTTTCCTCATGATTATATTCAGTACAAACAGAAGCAAGTGATGAACCTCCTGGCTGAAAGCTTAGTGTACCTTGACCTTGAATCTGTCCCTTCAAGTAATCTTTGTAATCTTGACATAATCCAGTATGCCTCTTCAAGCTAGATGTTTGTCCACCATCACGGTAAACAAATAAATTCCCACAATAGTTGCACTTGGCCTTCGGCAAAGGTTCCCCTTCAACTTCGGTCATAGTGAAATGCTTCCAACATTCAGAAGTTTTACCTCTGCCCCTCTTTGCCTTCGGCTTGGTAGAGTCCTTTTTTTGCTTGCATCTCTTCGCCTTCGGAGGACCACCGCCACCATCAACTGACCCATCTTCATCCTTACTTTCAGAATCAACCGATACATGTGAAGGCATGCTCTCCGACATTTCATCATCCATATCGTACTCATCTTCCTCATACTCGTACTCAGGATTCTGCCCCTACACAGAAACATAAAAATGACACAATTAACAAGATGACTCCCTGTTTTGAACAAGTATCTTCTTTGAACAAGAATACACCTATCAATATGAACTAGAACTCTAAAAGGTGGAGTATGTACCAATGGGGGAGCGGGAGGTGCTGCAGGAGTACGCACGACCGTAAGTTAACCGGAGCATGGAGGCCTTGCTGACTTGGTGCACGGCGGTGCTGTGACGGACATGGATGCCTGCGATGCCGACCCGGATGGACGCCGCCTCTTCTTCCCAGCAGCCTTTGACTCCAGGCTGGGCTGCTTGTCCATGGCGTGATGTACAGGTGGTGGCGGTGGCGCGGTGGTCCGGTGAGGATGGGGGTGGCTTGGGGCGGCGGCGGGGCTGGCTTGGGGCGGCGGCGGGGACGGGGCTGGCTTGGGTCGCGGCGGGGACGGGGGTTGCTTGGGCGGCGGCGGTCGATGAGACTCACGGGAGCCAGCGCCGCCTCTCGTCAGGGATGGAACAGGGAACAGGATCGAGCCAAATTGACAATGAATTATAATACTAACCCTACTTGAGCGTGCCTAGCCTGGGTGGGCTTGGGCCTTAGAAATTACAGTCTTACAGCATGCAGTAATTTTGAAAATGGGCTTGATCTATTAATTTACCAAGCTAAACGAGTTAACCGAGTGCTCGGTGAACTCGGCTCGTATAACTCGAACTCGTTTATAGTCAAAAGTTAAAACTTGGCTCGACTTGTTTAATTCTGAGCTCGAGTCGAGTCGAGCCGAGTTGCGAGTTACTCATTTAACTCACGAGTTTCGAGTTTAAATTCCAGGCCTACCAGCCATGCCATCATGGGGCAAGCTTTCAACATTGCACTTCTTATTTGAGTTGATATCGTGATCTTTTGTTTACGGATGCCCGTGGTGTGAAATGAATTGGGAATCTTGCGGGGATCATGGAGTTTGTATATGTGTTAGGGAAACGCCTGGACCGTCAATCTAAGCCATGCATAATTCATGGTGGAAATTTACAGCATACTCATAGTGGACATTCGACGACGCATCTCAAAATAAAAAGCTAAACAAATGGTAAATAAAAGAGATGTCGAGGTATTCATTATCTGCTTGTCCTGTTATTTTGATGTGGGCTTGTTCCATGTCATCGGGCATGGAGGTACCCCATTGGCGGTTCTCGATGATACGTATATACTTACAATGATAAGAGCCTTGCTTGGGACTCTAAGTAAAGTAGCATGAGGTTTGGGTACTCGTATTCACGAGACATGAGGTTTTCAACTTATGATTTGTCAAGCATATGCATCATAATTATTCTCGCATTAACTTTAACTATTAAAGATGCTTATGATGGGGGCAATGAGAGCTCAAAGCCGGTAAGTACCACAATTTTTTAAGGTTATAAAACTTGCAATCACTGCTTCCCTCAGCGAAGGGCCTTTCTTTTACTTTTATGTTGAGTCACCACCTTCTATCTTTATGCACCATTAAGAGAGCATAGTTGTCATTCTTAGTATAATGTGCATTGTCCCAAAGTTTTCATTGATTGATTCATATTGTTGGTTTCACTTGTTCTCAAATTATTTGTATCTAGTCGCCCTCTTAAACTTGAAGGTGTCCTATGCATTTATGTTTTGCTCTCTATGAAGGACAAGCTAAAAACCATTTGTATGTTTTTCCTTATGATTTGAACACACGTTTGACTTTCATTGTTTCATTTTCATGATCTTTTGTTTGTGTTCATTTGCATATTATAACATGGTTGCTAAGTTTCTTCTATCAAGATTATGTCTTTCATGCCCATGTTTTAAGTTCTTTTGATCCCAGTTCACAATGCTTACATATGTGATCAAGATTGTGTAGGTGCATGTCACCTCAAAAATTATTTCTTTTATTATCACTTACCTACTCGAGGACGAGCAAGAGTTAAGCTTGAGGATGCTGATACGTCTCAAACGTATCCATAATTTTTGATGCTCCATGCTTGTTTTTACACCATTTGCCTAATGTTTCGTTACACTTAGTGGCACTTTTATGCATTTTCCGGAACTAACCTATTAACAAGTTGCCATAGTGCCAGTTCCCTGTTTTATGTTGTTTTTGTGTTTCAGAAAAGTTACATAGAAAATATTCTCAGAATTGGACGAAACCAAAGCCAGTCGCCCAGAATTTTACCGAAGCTTCCAGAGAACCGAAGAGGAGTTGGAGTGGGGCCACGAGGTGCCCTCACACTAGGGCGGCGCGGCCAGGGGCTGGGCCGCGCCCCCTATGTGTGAGACCACCTCGGTCCACTTCTGACGATGCCCCTTCGCCTATAAAGACCCCCCGACGAGAAAAACCTAAGTACCCGATCAATTTTCCAGAACACATCGCGATCCGCCGCCGCCGTTGACCCGAAGATCGGGAGGGTCCAGAAGCTCTTCCCGGCACCCTGCCGGAGAGGAGAATCGCCACCGGAGGTCTTCTTCATCGCCATGCTTGCCTCCGGAGCGATGAGTGAGTAGTCTACCTTGGACTATGGGTCCATAGCAGTAGCTAGATGGTTGTCTTCTCCACCATGTGCTTCATGTTTAGATCTCATGAGCTGTCTTACATGATTGAGATCACCGTTATGTAATTCTACTTGATTGGTTTGTTGGGATCCGATGAATATTGGTGTTATGCTTGAGTTGAAGTACTGAAATTTATCTTTTGTTATCTCTATGTTGTTTATGATCTTGCATGCTCTCCGTTGTTAGTAGCTATCTTGGCCGAGTAGTTGCTAGTGACTCCAAGAGGAGGTATTTATGCTCGATAGTGGGTTCATGCCTCTATTTAATCTGGGGGAGTGACAGAAACCTCTAAGGTTGTAGATGTATTGTTGCTACTAGGGGGAAAACAACATTCATATGCTCAAGGGTATATGCTTTGTTTACATTACATACTTTGTTTAATGCAATTATCTGTTGTTCGTTCGCAACTTAATACTCATGGGGTGTTCGGATGATATCCCCGTGAGTAGATTATTATTCATAGATGCAGTTGGATGGCGGTCTATGTATTTTGTTGTTATGCCCAGAGTAAATCTCATAGTGATCCTCTCATCATATGCACATTATCTTTATTCTATCAATTGCCCAACTGTAATTTGTTTATCCAGCATGTGTTATTTTATCTATGGAGAGACACCGCTAGTGAACTGTGGACCCCGGTCATATTTTCTTTATATTGCTATCACCTGTTTACTTTACTCGCATACTATTATCACTTTCCACTCGATACGCGCATACCCTTTGTTTCAAGCAAACCGGTGAGATTGACAACTTCATCGTAAGTTGGGAACAAAGTATTTGGTTGTGTTGTGTGCAGGTTCCGCGTTGCTATTGGTTTAAGACGAGTCAACAAGTGTCGTAAACGGCGCCCTTGTTGGAGTGTTATTAGGCCAGTCAGCATCACCTTCTGTCGTTTGTTTGCTCCTCTCCTGATCGACATACCTTGGTTTCTTAACTGAGGGAAAACCTTACTGCTATATTCATCACACCTTCCTCTTCGGGTTCCCAACGGGCTGGTCATCAACCAGACATCAATTCACTATTGATATCAGTGCATCCACATCCTTTGGACGTGATGTCTCTACCATCACCGCAACTAATTATATAGCAATTTCATCGATATCAATTTGACGTGCGGTAGTTTGTTACTCCCATCCCTAGAAAATACCCGCTCTTTCTCTCCATTCTAAACTAGTTGAAGGTTGCTCTAACCTAAGTTAAATCCTTTAAATTTGATCAAATCTACTGACGAAGGAATGACTCTCGGGTCCTCGATATTGGCCTACCTGGTTTCGGCCCAGGTAGGGCGTCCACTGAAGGGATGGCAAGGCCCGTAAACATGATGGACTGGTGCGGCCTAGGAGCGGGACTTGGCGTGTAATACAAGAACTCGAAGAACAAGACCTAGTCGAATTAGGACTCGATTAGGGTTTCACCTACCGCCTCTATACATAGTTAACTTGGAGAGCAATCCTGAGACCCAACTTTGGCATATAAAAGGTTGGGAGGGAGGTCCGATGGAGTCTCTAGACACTTTCTTCACCATCCACCCGAGCGCTCGAATCCTCGAGAGCTCCTCACCTTCGGCTAGATCCAATCTACGCCATCACTGTAAACACCACCATTGTAAACACACGAGCAATAAAGTCAGACAAGCAGGACGTAGGTCGTTACCCGCCAAGGGGGGCGAACCTGGGTAAAACATGTGTCTCTCTGCGTCGTCTGATCGCCGTCGAGTTCGCCGGAACCCCTGATTGCACCATGTCTCGAAAGCCCTCAAATATGGACATTGCCGGAGATAAACCTCGTCATCTATAGAAATGTGTCAACATTAAATTAGCTTCATTAGTGGCAAATATTTCCGAACTAAAGACCGAGTAAAATATATTGCATGGTGCATATAATAGCCCATTTTCTTTACACTTGGGCTGAAAGTTGATTTAGAAGAGGACTACACCTTTTGTACAATTTCCATATGGCATGCACCATCGAGCCATCAACATGTGACAGAATGATAGTATTTGGCTAGATGATAACCCAGACTTTCTTGTAAATAGCCTACGAGCTGATTGTACCGGAAACATTCATCAATAAGGAGCTCCCAAAATTCCACACAAAAATAGAACACTCGATGGCTAGTCGAACATATATCAGATAGAAATCGTAGCGATTCCATTATGATAAAGGTAGTCATACTAGTTTATTAGGTCCACTCGTAATTTAAGAAAAAAATAACCATAAATTTGGATAAGAAAAAAATTATATCATTGGAATCGCCTTTTGAATGTGAATTCAATGGTATAATTTTTATGACATATAATTCATATTTTGTTAAGAAAAATTATGGTCACTTTTCTAAAACTAGTGAACTATAATTAATTTGGAAAATTATGTTTTAATCGCACAGTTAGTTACACGCCAACGACACCTCGAAATTCGCCGAAAAGGATCGCGACCCCACCGTATCCCACCGTCGGCACCCTTCACTGCTCTCGCTTTCGCCCGCATCCTCGCCCCGGCCTCGCGATGCCGTCGCCCTCCACGGCCACGGCCGCGGCCGCGGGAGCGCCTCTCCACCGCCGCCCATCCGCGCCGCGCGGCCACGCACTGGCCTCTTGCTTCCTCCCCTCTCGCGCGCTCGTCAAATTCGCGCCGGCCCCGCTGCTCGCCCGCAGGCCCCGGCCGTCCCTGGCGGTGGCGAGGGCGGCGAGCCCCAACGCCGCCACCGGAGCGAAGTCTCCCACCTCCGGCGGCCAGATGCTGGTGCGGATCTGGATCCTCTCGGCGGCGATGCTTCCGCTTGGCTCGGTTAATCCGTTCGCACGTGCGTGCGCGCTTACGTAGCAGCCTCCTCTGATTGTGGTACGTTTGTTTCGCAGGTGTTCGTCCCGCCGCACCCGCTGATCAAGCACTGGGTCTCTGTCCTGCGCAACGAGCAGACTCCCTGCGCCGTCTTCAGTGAGTGCCTCTGAATAATGCCTTACGTGTCGCGAGCTGGATAGTGGCAGTTTCTTGCTTAAGCAAATTGTTTAGCCGTGGGTTGGAGGAGGTCGCTACTGTGAATTCGTAAACATGTAAGAATTAGTTTGTGCCGCTATAAATTGAGATGGTTGTTACAACTTCTTGTAGGGAGTGCTATGGCAGAGCTTGGCCGTCTGCTCGTATACGAAGCCTGCAGGGATTGGCTGGTCAGTGGAAACTTTGCATGGCTGAGCATTATTCGTTAGTCCTCTTGAATCTGTAAAGTTTTGAAATGGCATTGATGTTGATACATACCTGCTTGAATGGTGAATGCCAGTCATGTCTGAATTTCTCAGCACTTCATTGTAGAGAGAATGATGCGATGCTAAACTGTTTTAAACCCTTTTGCAGCCTACAATCACAGGAGAGATCCAAACGCCCGTAGCTGTTTCAAGTGTTGAATTTATTGATCCAAGGGAGCCTGTACTGGTAAGTCTATTTCTTAACACTAGATATCGTATTTGGCGTTTGTAGTGTCTGTTGGTATATTTACTCTTCTCATTAGCATGTCTAACAGGTTGTTCCGATTCTGAGAGCTGGTCTTGCTCTCGCTGAAAATGTGTCATCAGTACTGCCAGCCACCAAGACTTATCACCTTGGTAAGTTGCTTATAATGGTTGCTCTTATTAGAGTCAAACTTTGACGATGTCATCGCCCTAAGAAGCAGAACACACCATCACCTACAGTCCGTTCCTCTGCCGGGGACTTCCATGATGTGAGAAAGTCAATTAGCTTCATGTTTACATTGGCTGCATGTCCCAGTTCCAACAATCTAATATAGTAATATGAATTAATTGTTTCTCTAAATAGCGTTGCTGAATATTCTGGATTTAATGTGTGCATGGTTGTGTCCACTAGCTATATAGTTAGGAATATGCAGAATGTTGTTTCCAAACTAAGGCATATATATTTTCTGTTCATGTAGCAATTACAATAAAACCAAATTTCCTGAATTATGTACTTTTGGGAGTTTCTTTGCCAATTACACCAAACTTGCATGCACCTTGCGAGCTATGCACCATTATTCTTATCATGTTGTTTTATTGAACATGAAGGACTACGTAGGGACGAAGAAACACTTCAACCTTCAATATATCTCAACAAGTATGTGCTAAGCTCTATCCCATCTTGTAGGCTCTTATTTAGGTTGTGATGTGTGTTTTTAATTAGGTATAGAACCATTTGTAAGTCCACAGAGTGATTGCTTGACAATGGATTCTTCAGTCTCTACTGAACTACTTAAGTCAGTATTTTTTTTTCTGGAACTGGATATATATGTAGTACTTAACTATGCAAGACCGGACGATACACAGTAATGCACGCAAATATTTCAAAACAGGGGTTCCATTGCTATTTAGTTTTATTATAAACCTGTGAAAGCAATGCTACCTTGGTAATACCTACTAGTTAGTCTATTAGTTAACTAATTTGATATTAAGTTCTATTTCTGCTATCCTTGCAGAACAATGTAACACCTATGTGAATTCAAGTAGTCTCGTAATCTTTCCCTCTTATTCTTTCTCTTATTTAATGCAGCTTACCAGACAAGATTCCAGAGGGAACCCGTGTGCTAGTTGTTGATCCAATGCTGGCCACTGGTAATTGTCAGCTCTACCTTATAAATCTTTTGCTTAACGCTCTTCGCCTGTGATCCTTGTCGTAAATAAGAGTAAAGCAGTTAATTTGGAATACCAATTTCAATACGTTTCTACTTCTCCTTCATATACATATTATGCATTATTATCTCACGTATCCGGACATTAGTCTCCTCAAAGAAAGAAAGAAGATAATTCATTTGTACCCGAGCAGTCTATGTAATGAAATTGCTAGTGAGACAAAATTAGTTGTATTATTTGAGAATTCAAATATGCTTACTTTTAGTTATTAGAGAGATAAATGCAAGTTATAGATTGGTTTAGGAAGCAGAATTGCTGGTATACCAACACATAAATACAACGACTATACGTTTAACTTATATTCCTTTAGGTGGGACGATCGTTGCTGCTATTGACTTGTTGATTGAACGTGGGGTTACAAGCAAACAAATTAAAGTTGTAAGTTCATCGAACTCTTCTGTATTTATTTATCAATTATTCGTTCAATGAACCCAACACCTGTTGTCTTTCTGACGCAGATATCAGCTGTTGCAGCACCTCCTGCGCTAACAAAGCTCAGCAACAAGTTCCCTGGGTAAGAATAGACAAGACATGCCCATGTGTCTACAGCAGGCTCCTATTGTTTAAGAGATTTAACCTTTTTTCTTGTCTCTAGGCTCCATGTGTACTCAGGAATGATCGATTCTGAAGTAGATGAGAGAGGGTACTGTTTTAGCATCATATCTCCATTCTTCAGGATAATGCTTTTGGCTCGTAGGTCAGGCGAGAAATGAAACCGAGCAGTGACTAACTTTATTGATTTGTACCCACAGGTACATAGTTCCGGGGTTGGGAGATGCTGGTGATAGAAGCTTTGCTACATGATCAGACACTTCAGTTTTGACGCAGACAGTTACCAGCGAGTATCGTATATGTTAATTGTTTGAGGATTACCATATTGGACATAAGAATTACGATTGTGTTGCCTTATTCCAGACTTTTGCCCTCAGTATTATTATTATTATTTAGATCAAAGCCCTCAGTAATATATTTACAATTCTTACCATTTTGTAATTATCCATTTTGTAAGAATAGTTTGTTTCTGAAGTGATAATCCATCTTTTTCTGTGTATGTGATATCGGTTGCTGAAGAATCTTTCAGATTTGTGAGTGCTTATTACTTACAAAAGAGTAGAGGACTGCACCCATTTTAATCAGACGCAAGCTCAAATATCATAGCTGGAAGAGCAATATTATAGTTTAAGTAGTGCTGAAATATGACAAGTCAATGGGGTGACTGCAACCTTTTTCTTCATCGTAATGTTTACTGATGCAAGGGAACATGAACTTTTTTCACTTCGTCAGGAAAATCTGAAGGAGGCTCAAGCAAGTGTTTTCGCCAAATTGCTCATCCACCGAATCCATCGATACATTCTAAGGGCCTGGGCTTTGTTAGAAGCTAAGTTTGCATGGTTCCCTACACAATTTTTTTCCTGAGGGTAATCCCTACACAAATATTAGCACAGCTCAATTGGCATGGTGGCGAGTATAACCACATACTGAGTCACGAAGAAAGCTAAATCAAAGCTTAGTGGAGAGTATATCCAGAATAGTTCGAAGCAGAGACAACATGAAGCAGGCATATCAACAAACAACATATGCTTTTGTCTAAGATCAGAATATTTGTTTACATCCTTTACATGCATGCTGTTCTTCCTCCAAAGCTTGGTTAGGGAGAAGTCCAAAGGAACAACTAATTGTGATACGGACTGACTGCATACCACGTGCAGCATCACCTACAGAGCCAGTCCAGGTCCATCTCCAAATGAGCCAGTAATCACAAAGTGGTGCAACAGCGTATCACCTTTGGTCATCTCCCACAATAACAATCCGCAAACAGCAGGGAAGTTTCAGCACTAGGCACATTTTTTATCAGCTGAACAAGCAAAGAGAAACGAATGAGTGTCATCTGGTGCATGGTTTCGGTCTTTCGAAAAAATCCAATGACACGAACAGGCATGAGGAGCTTACATGAGACAGAAGGAGCTCTAAAGCTCGCTATAATTCCGCCAAACTGCTCGGAATTCCTCTCTGAATGTATTCAGACGTGCTTTCAGATTAGGTGTTCTGAAGCTGGCATGAAGTACAGTTGCTGACAACAAAACGAAAATTGATAAGGACATTCCAAGATGAATGCAGATCTCCAAAAAATAAAAACTCTACACTGGCCTTACCAAGTAGAGCAATGAGAAGTGCCCACAGAACTGTGAGAAGGCTGCATGAGGTCAACCAGAGCATGCAGCTAACTACAAGCATGAAAAAATGATAAGTTTAAGTTTTTCGTAACTATATGGCATGTCACGGATGATTATGTGAAGAAAGGATAGTTCTGCTCACCTGCAGAAAATAGAAGGACAAACAACCAGCGAGGACGCCCACAAATATGAATTGATCGCTTCGAGCTTGGTCGGCCACGAATAACAGGGCTGCCAGTGTTGTTGACATATTAGCAACACTTTATTTATAGTAACAGGGGACAAAATAAAAAAAGAATTATTTAGAGTAGTGCTCCTCACGTTATCGGGGGCCTCATCTTTGCAGCTAAATGTGGTGAGAATTGTCGGACAGTCCGTGTGACTTTCTCATTGAAAGTGACCGCAAAGCTGCATTATGACACACGATAATTTAGTCCATACAGTGTATATATGGCAAAACTTCTAACGATTTAAGAACTACGAGCCATAAATTGATATACAGAAAAATAACCTACAAGGCAGGAGTATTCTATTTAAGCCATCAGCAATATATTATAATCATTCATACTTGCAACAGTAATATGCATTATTCCAGTGTAACTACGGCACAGTTCTATATAACAAGATAAGCGGCTTTTCTACTGTATATATCACTCCCAATTTTCAACTGTAGAAGTAGCAGATATATCTTTGTCCTATCTTTGCTGCTACATCTGGCAACATGCACCCCATATTCATTCTCCTCTATCTCTCGGATTCCTAGTTTCAAAAAATTGTGAAACCCAAGATGCTTGGCAGGCATAGCATATGATGGTATTAAGGAACATGGGGTTTTACAAGAGGGAATAACTTAATAAAACATGCCCCTGAATTGCTAAATTAAGTCCTAACACATCAACTGAGTCAAACGACACCACACTCTGAACACTGAAGCAGCACTGCGTTACTAATATAATACCAAGATGGAATAACTTGCACTATATTTCTGTAAAACTTATATGGATATTGCATTTCACTTAATTTTCAAAAGATAACAGTTAGGTCTAGTGCAAAGGAATTCACTTGAGCTCAATTAAGAAAGCTTGAGAACCATATGCAATGCAGCAACTAGTCAGTTATCCAGGCCTAGAAATCTAATGGTGCACTCTGTCTATGGATCATTGCCTAAAATAGAGCACCCATATACTGTTATTCACTCCAATAAGAGAAGGTAGCATAAAGCACCAAGCATGTAGCTAGGATACAATCTGTTGGAACAACCTACATGAACAATGATGTATGATCGGATTAGGAAGCAGTTAAGGTTCCAATGTTACCCTTGATTGATTTCATCTCAAGAATAAAAGAAAATTCTGACTGTCAAATGTATTATAGCCTAAAGGATTATCACAAACTTGCAGATTAAATTTCCCTGAGGAAAAAAATAGCTTAATGACCCTACAAACTGCAACTACGTTTATCTGGATAGCGTGCACTGGGCCCCTTGCCAGCCACATAATAATGCTGCTATTTCCCAATCTGCATTATATGTAAATATATGTAGGGATGATGATTAATGAGCAAACTGCCCCCTTCGCCTAAATAACCTAAATTCTATTGGGTTGGCTACAAAAAATTGTGCACGTTCATGCAATTGTACACGTAAAAGACAAGGAGGCATCTGGTGGTCATGACTAAGCTGTTCACTGAAGTCCATAGGACAACGTAATTTACAAAGACTGTTCCATACTGGTCCATTATCCTTGTTAGTTTATGGTAAATGAGTGCATTTTAACATACCAAACTACAACAATCTCAACAGAACTTAGTTAGAAGCACAATGCAAGAGAAACTTATTAGTTAAGTCCTTGTATACCTGTCATTAAGAAATGCAATGCTGAATCCAGTCATAAAAGCTGCAAGAATAGCAACTGGCTTCCAAAGGAAGCCCAACCCTGCATATGTAACAATGGCAGCAAGTCAAAACCAACCAATAGGCATGAAGATAAATAAAATTCAAATCTTTCTTTACCTACCAAGAATGAACATGATCAAGATGAAGTAGTTTGTCCTGTAGCTGAAAAGTTGGAAAAAAACTTCAGTACTTGATAGAACGAAGCTATAAAAGTTGGTAAGAACTCTCATACCACGAACTTCGTGAATCAATACTACTTTGGAATGCATACTAAGCTTTTAACACAATGACTATCGAATTGTTTAATATCATCAGCTCAACCACGTTAAATCGAGCCCATATTTAGACACAGAAAAAAAAGGAAGTCTTGCTCATCTAACTAATTCATGGACTCCAGCAAGAAATATCCAACATGATGGCTTCATTGTAAGCAGAGAAATTGCATGGGATCCGAGCTACCTGCTACTCCTACACAAACTCGCATCAAAGTATACAATTCACGCTTACACACTTGTTCCTCTAGGCCTCTTTAACATTCTTGGAAAGCATTCTGACGGTCTTGACGGATTTATCTGCATTTACCTAAGGTTACGAGTTAGAACACATGTCCTGCGGCTACCAAAACCAGCCTGGAGCCCGCAGACCCCTATAAACCTACTATATTCCATTGGGGGAAACGCCTGGTGCCCCCACCCATCCACCAATTCTCTCGAAGTACCCACAGATCCCGGAGGAGCTAGTCAAAACCCCACCAGACCAGCACAAATCCCTACCGAATCCGGCCAACCGAGTTCGAAAGAAAATCGCGGATGCGCGTTCCAGGCATGGTAAAGGGGATAGTAGCGGGAGGGGGAAGAGGATGCGGATCGTACTAGTATAGGTTGCACTTGAGGCGGCTGGTCCACTTGGAGTAGGAGCGGGGGACGGTGAAGCGGGAGAAGAACTCCGGGACGGGGCGCGGCGGCGTGGACCAGTCCACCTCCCGCAGCGCGTCCACCAGGTCCTCCGCCGTCACCGCGCTCCAGTCCATGGCCGCCCGCGATCCAATCCCCTGGCTACGAGGCCTCAGGACACCGGACCCCTGGCGAGCGGGCGAGCGGGCGAGCGGGCGGCGGCGCTCGACGAGACGGGGGGTGGCTGGGTCGTGAGCGAGAGAGTTCCCTTGCCTTGGATTTGGGGATTTTTCTGGGGAAGCTTGCCGTGTCCGTGGAGAGGAGAGGAGAAGAGAAGACAGCAGAGATGCGCTTTGCCGTGTTGCACTTTTGGGTTTCTGCGGCAGCTGCTTTCCTTACCGTCGTGGTGAACGGCCTTTGAGAGCCTGTTAAGGAACTATTGGGCTATAAGGCTACGTCGGCCCGACGGAGTGAGGCATTGTCTACGTTACAGAGGCCGGTTTCTCGTCCTCGGCCCCGAGAGCAACACGGTTGGGTTCTTGGCTTCTAATCATTCCCTATAAATTATTCTAAAAAAAAATCATTCCTTTGAAATTGTCTCGAAAAAAGTCATTCCCTTGAAAAGAAAAAAAATAGGTCATTCGAGATTTGACAAATGGAGCACGAGCTCCATGTAGCCCTTTTCAAAAAAAAATAGCGTTTAAAAGTTTTAATTTTTTTTGGGACAAAACAACTTGACGTAGATAATAGGGCTTGCTTTCGGCCCGACGAAGTGATGCCCTGTCTAGGTTATAGAGGCCGATTTCTCATCCCCGGCCCGGAGAGCAACACGGTTGAGTTCTAGGCTTCTAATCATTTTTCCCTCGAAAAGAAAACGACAGGTCACTCGCTATGATCAGGTTAAGTTTTTTTTGTCAGGGTGTGTCCTTATGACTTTTCTAATGCACTGTTTCTTACTTCCTCCGATCGAAACAAACTAAGTTGTACTAAATTACCTGATAACCTTTTTTGATCGGAGGGGGTAGATCATTATGCTAGATAGAAGATAGTAGTGTTCGTTAAGAAATAAACTTCTCAATCCACTATTTTTACAGGTTGTGTCTAGGTTTATTGATTTTGGGCTAGTGCATGCTGGGATGAGAAAGCCTGTTAAGGGATAGTTGGGTTATAGGACTAGTCGTTGGCCCGATAAAGTGAGGCCTTGTCTAGGTTATAGAGGCCACTTTCTCACCCCGCCCGGAGAACAACATGGTTGAGTTCTTGGCTTCTATTCATTTCCTCAAAAAAAGAAAAAAGAAAACAGGCAACTCACTATGATCAGGTTAAGTTTTTCTTTGTCATGGTGTGTCCTTATGACTGTTCTAATTCATTGTCTCTTAGCTCATTATGCAATTTCAATGCACTCTGCACGTCTAAATTCAATGATTCCAGTCTAATGCATGCATTAGATTAGGCTAGCAATATATTTTGTCTACGGCTGCATGTAAGAATTATATGTTAGCTAAGATACAACATCAATATTTTTCAGTATTAACTATTGCCACATCAAAATTCTTCATATGATTTTGCACTAAGAGACTATATGGGGGGTGACCTACATAATGTGAAATGAAATGTATCGTAATACTTTGTGCGTCCTGGCACGACCTTCATAGCCACCGATGTTTCTATGTTCTTGCTTTGCTCTCGGCGTACCAGTGACAAAACAACGATTTCCAACATGTCTTGTGAGTGGCATATCTTTGGTCACATCACGTTTATATGTATACGATTTTCATCTCCTTTGGTGGACAACTCATGTGGCGATTCAAAAGAATAGTTTTATGGATAGTACAACTTATGCAAGTATGCATAAGGTGGAATTAAGGGTAAATGTTACATAGACCCTACCTCGACGGAGAAGGAGCGTGTGTGTATTGGCCCTCCTCTCAAGCTCCTAGTAGAGGGTAAAGAACCAACCTTATATGTTGACGTAACTCCCTCTCTAATTTTTTTAGGGGAACTCCCTCTCTCCTAGTAATGCGGGATTAAACTTGTGTTTTCACCAGTTCGCATTCATTAATTGGCCTTTGGTCAATTGTTGTTGTTGTTAATGTTCAAGTGCAAAGACTCTGACTACGTCGTGTGGAACACATTTCTCTAGGCTCCATACTATCATGGTGCAACCTTCGTAACCAATGTTAGGTTATTGATGTTTTGATGTCTCTAGTCCATGATCACCATGTTCTTTCCATTATCATATATGTTAATTTTCACAGATCGATATAGAGAATTCAATTCACTTGCTAAGGAAATGGATGCAACGGTTTGACGATATGTCTTGTGATGGGTGTGTCTCCAATCACCTTGCATTTCGGCGGTCTATGATTCTCGCCTCCTTTAAACAGCTTATGTCGCAATTAAAATCCTTCAAAGTTAGTCCAACTTGTACATGCATGTTCTTTCCGGGTATAGTTTTATCGGGTACACTGAAGAACATCAGTGATACGATTGGTGGGGTTTGATAGCAACTTCCATTCGACTGTTTGGATGTGACTCCCAAGTCATTCGATGTGCTTTGTTAGTTGATTTTTCATTTTACATTATACTGCATGTCGTAGAAAAAAAATATCTAATCTTTTTCTATAAAGAGTATATATTAATATCGCGAATATACCAATTACACCAAGGCTCTGCAATAATGTAGTGCCCTGATGGCATTACGGATACACACAACCAAAATTAACAAATAAAGAGAAATATAGAAAAGAAAATTTCTGCTACAGTAATCTATTTCTTGTAGCAGAAGTACAAACTTCACCAAAACATTATTAGAAGTCTAGCTTTCTAAGCCGATCATTGGTCAAAAGGCAACTTCTCCTCCTAAGAACCATCGAAAAAGGAGAAGAAATAGCATGTTTGTATTTCATAAAAGTGAAGTTTACATGTGCACGATAAAAAAGCAAAGATTCCATGTCTTGGACATAGGCGTGCTTGTTTGGATGGTTGCAGAACATGGGGAGCACACGTAGCCATTTAAGAGGCTGTCACGGAAGGATCAAGTATTCAAGTCCATGCTAGCTATGATAATGAAGAATTGAAGAGCACTCTACCTTCCCTGCCTATTTATGTTGGTTTTCTATGTTAGGACTTGGGCATATGTTTCCGCCTGGAGAGAGGACGAACCAATCCGTACGCTGGATAAGGTCATATATGATTAGAGCAGTTGAAGTTCAGGTCACGAAAGTGTCCGTACTTAGGGATTTATTGATGTTTTGATCTATCGAGTATTTGTTTTACCATGCTCATGATATTCTCTCCAATATCATATATGTAAGGGTGGATATCGATCTAGCTCGACTCAATTCGTTAATACTCGTTAATTAATGAGCTAACTCGACTCAACTCATTAACTTAACAAACTCGACACCCCTAACACGGCTCGACTCAATTAAAACTCGAATTGGCTCAGTAAACTCATTAAGCATGGTAAGAAACGTGAATAACATTAGCACCATATGATGTATATTGGCAAAAGATAGTAATCCACAATATAATGTAAACCTAAACATTCAATAGGTGCTTTTGTTCATAGCAAAACGGACACCATAGATAATCCTTATAGAAATGACATCAGATAGTTCTGGAGTAGTACTAGTAGGTATATTACGAGCTAAATAAGTTTAACAAGTACTCGTAATTGACTCGTTAAACTTGTTTTCTCAATAGTTAAAAATCCCATCTTGGCTCGATTTATTAGTCGCCGAGTTCAAGCCGAGTTTTTAAGTACTCATTGAGCTCATGAGTTTCGAGTTTTACTTCCACCCCTACATATATGGCAAGCACTTTTTCACGGATGGATAGTGACAAAGGAATGACAAATAGGTCCTCGATATTCGCCTACCTGGTTTTCGGCCCAGGAGGGATCACTGTCGAAGGAATTGTAAGGCCCATAAGGACAGCGGCCTGACACGGTTCAGGAGTAGTACTTGGCGTACAAGCAAAGGCTCGAAGAGTTCAAGTTGGATTAGTTTTTGACTAGGGTTCATTCAAAACTGATCCTATCTGTACTTTGCTTGGTGGACAATCCTGAGACCCAGCCTTCGCATATAAAAGGCTGGGAGGGAGGTCCCGAAGCGGCTAGACACTTTTTCACCACCTCACGCCGGAGCGCTTGAAACATTAGAGTTTTCCACTCTCGGCTAGATCCAATCTACGCCGCCATTGTAACACCTCTATTGTAGCCACTCCATCAATAAAAGTCAGACAAGCAGGACGTAGGTCATTACCCTACCAAGGGGGCCGAACCTGGGTAAACCCTCATGTCCCTCTGCTTTCGTCTGATCGCCGTCGAGTTCGCCGGATCCCACATACGCTCCATGTCTCGAAAGCCCACAAACATGGGCATTGCCGGGGTTGAACCTCGTCAATTGGCGCCGACCGTGGGGACGATGGGATCTGGATCTACGGATTCGCCGGCTCCTTCATCAACCATCGACAACCTCACCGTATCGACAAGTTTCGATGGCCCGACATCAGCCATGGCCGTCGATTCTGCATCGCCGCTCGACGTCGACTCCGTAATCAACTTTGACACCAGCGACAAGATCGACATCGACTTCGCTATCGACACCGCCGTCGGCATCACTGTGCCGGCCGTCATCGACACTAACGCCAAGATCGACATCGACCCTGCCATTGACACCGCTGTCGGCATCGCTGGGCCGATCATCATCAACACCGCCTCACCGAAAATGGAGGTCGACATCGCTGGATCGACCATCATCGACACTGCATCTCCAAGCGTCGCCGATCTTATTCTGGCCGCGATCATCATCGACCCTACCTCAGGCACGGCAGGAGCAGTTTCGGCGGCGACTGGAGGCTTCAACATGGCCTTCGGACTGTTCAACTTCCACGTGAACGATGATGGAGTTGCTGAGCTAATCTCCGTCAGTGATTCGACGCCGCCCGCAGCGGCTCCAAGCACGCCACCAGCTATCGAGGGCAATCCTTCGACGTCCATACCGCTGGCGTTATCGAGGGAGGAGCCAAGGCTGAAATTTTCGACCCCATCAGTAGGGTTGAACGACTTCGAAGATCCACCTCCATCCCCAACCACCGCCTACTGCGCCGATTGCGACGCGTACCACTACGTGGGCACCGAAGATTTCTCGTCTCACAAGATCGCCGGCTGCGAAGATCCTCGGGGAGGCACTGCAGCTGTCTACCCGATGATATCCGAGTGCGAGCGGGCTCTCAACGCCGTCACGCTCCGTACTGTGCCCTATGACCCTGATTATGTCGAAGGACTGTACTCGGACTACATGTGTTCAGACGACGATGACAACGTCTACCCCGAACCAGGGGAAGATAGGCAATTTGGATAGCTCATATTCGAGCGAATCTGCCGCATCAAGCAATCGATACATGGTCGATTATGACTCTGACATCATGATCGAGGTCAGATCATACATCGGAGATGACGACGTTTATCCTCCAGCGTTGGGCAAAATTAGTGATGACTCGATCCCACCGTTCGGAGGACACTGCATGATGGCGTCGCACGGAGACAGGAATGAGCACAGAGCCAATGATGGTCGAAACCGGTCGAATACTGGTCGACAGTTCATAACACAAGACCAGATCCGGTACACAAGGAGAGTGTACGCAGGTGAAGCAGATATGGGCTCTAATCCGAGCCCACAGGAGCTAGCTGCGCTCCGATTCGTCGTCCAGGAGCAGAAGGACTAGATTAACGCCGATAGGCGCATCTTGGAGCGACGCAGGGATGAGGCCGACGCGTCCAGCAGAAGATGGGCCGAGCGATCGTCTCACTAATCATTGAGTGTCCAACATAGGACGCGGTCGCACATCCAGCCTGGGGCCGACATGCACAACGTCGCCCGAAATTTGGAAGCAAAGTTTAATGAAGCAGATCTGCTACCCAAGACCAAGGAAGCCGCGATTATGGCAACAACAGCATATATTGCTGCGAACACAGCCAACGACGACGAGCATATGAGGCATCTGCGGAATCTGGCGCTCGAAGGAGTTAGGGTGCTTCAAGGCACAGCTAACCAAGGACGCGAAACGACGCCGAGAAGGGCCATCCCGCCAGTCGAACAGCCCAGACACCCAGCAGCAGCGCCAGCAGTCGCGCCCAGGACTCAAGTGGTGGAGCCTATCAACGGAGAGCTTCGATGTGGCTTGGCTCAGAACAGAGTCGACAACGAACGTGCGCAACGCGATGCGCGTCGCTTCGAGGAGGAACGCGATCTAGAAGCGTTCGCCGGTAATCATGATGGGTTGTGCGGAGCGGAGTGCTTTAGCCTCCTGATCTGTTCCACACCACTGTCGAAAGGGATCAAGCTTAGCGACGGTGTAGTCAAGTTCAATGGGCAGCAGGACCCTCGAATTTGGCTCGATGACTTCATGACCGCCGTCACCATCAGCGGTGGATCTAGAGATAACGCTCTCCAGTTGCTATCACTGCACTTGAAGGACAACGCAAGGGCGTGGCTGAACAACCTTGCTCCGGACATCATTCGCTCTTGGGAGGAGTTCCGGCAAGCATTCATCGCCAACTTTCGAGGCACCTCGCGACGGCCCACGTCATTCGAAGAGTTGCGCTTGTGCGTACAAAGGACCGGAGAAAATCTGAGGTCATACATCTCACGATGGATCAGTCTCCGCAACACGATAGAAAATATTTCGCCCGAGAGAGCCATCGACGCCTTTCAGGACGGTCTCATTCGACGCGACTTCAAGGAGGAGCTGGGGCGCTGCAAGCCAAAGACCGTCGACCATATCATGAGCTTGGCGAACGAGTGGGCTGATGGAGAAGATTCCATCGCGGTACCTAGAAGCCGCCGCCGATCAGCGGAGCGTGACATTGATGCAAAAGATCAGTTTCACACCAGCTCCCGAAAGAAAGGTCATCGGAATCGCTACGACGACGCGGATGCCACGGATATGGCAGCGGCAGGCTACGTAAATGAGGACCGTGATGACAATCGCGATGGACCGCGACGAGGGAACAACTACTACGGCAGTAGTAGCAGGAGCGCTGCCCGCGATTCGAGGCCAAAAACGGAGTGGTGCCGACGACGTGATCAGCCACAGCTGTCAGCAGAAGAGATGCTCGATGGGGGGTGCACAAGACACACGTACCTCGATAAAGATGGGATACAAAGACCCGCTCATCTCCTCATTGAGTGTAGAGAATTCCTTCGTCTCAGTCGAGCACTTTAGGAGAGGATGCAAACCGAGCAGCCGGTGGCAGGTACGATAGCTTACAACGCTCCACCACCACCGCCTAACCCACCAGCAAACGTGTTACAACAGGGCCATCAAGCCGCCACGATCTAGCAAGTCGAGCCACGGCAGCCAGCCGTCGAAGAAGAGGCGTTCCCGCCACCACGAGGCTTCGTGCCCATGATTCAGAGAGGGCGCCTCACGAGGGTCTAACTCAACAAATGTCCTAAATGAAGGACTTAGGATCGGGGAGCTAGGTATGTTTTACTGTCTTATATTCGCCTTGTTTTTCTCTTATCATCATTTGCCTTGTGACGCCTGGGTTATTTTCTTTCCAGGATCATCGACTTCTGATT
The DNA here is from genome assembly GCA_007115705.1 of Dactylis glomerata. NCBI lineage: Eukaryota > Viridiplantae > Streptophyta > Magnoliopsida > Poales > Poaceae > Dactylis > Dactylis glomerata. The sequence goes on from QXEO01000383.1 coordinate 3,008,144, forward strand.
TCTTGCCCTCCTCTCCCAGAAGGGGGGCCATTCCAAATGTGCCTGTTTCTGCGGCATCCGAAGCCCCCGAGGTTTGATGTCTACGCACGCGTCTGTTCTTGTAGACAGTGTTGGGCCTCCAAGTGCAGAGGTTTGTAGAACAACAGCAAGTTTCCCTTAAGTGGATCACCCAAGGTTTATCGAACTCAGGGAGGAAGAGGTCAAAGCTATCTCTCTCAAACAACCCTGCAATTACGATACAGAAAGTCCCTTGTGTCCCCAACACACCCAATACACTTGTCAGATGTATAGGTGCACTAGTTCGGCGAAGAGATAGTGAAATACAAGTAGTAGTGATGATTATGAGTAGTAAATGTAGTATGGAATAAGTATCGCTGCAAGCAAACATGTAACAAAACAGGAAGTAAACGGTGTGCAATGCTTCGAAACAAGGCCTAGGGATCATACTTTCACTAGTGGACACACTCCCAACAAATATAACATAATTGAACCAATAGATACTATCATCAATATGCAACTCAAAATAATTCTCCAATGGAAAACATACACTAATCATGCGTAGGGCTACGAAGCACTCCTCAAAGTCCGTATGTACCCAAACTAGATTGTCCCACACTATCACCATGAACGCACTAGATGGTTCCAACAAACACCAACATTTCATAGAGACATTAACCAAAAAGATACACATGATGCACACACTAGTCACCTTTACACCATGATATGAGGTATCTCCGGAGAGTATAATAATTAAGCATAGGAGTAGCATAATATCTGAATAATAACATCTACCAATTCAACTAGATACAAGGCTCATGATCACATAAAGATCACATCATGGGAGAGAGAGGTGAACCACATAGCTACCGGTAGAGCCCTCAGCCCCGGGGGAGAACTACTCCCTCCTCATCATAGGAGATAGCAAGGTTGATGGAGATGGCGGTGAGGTCGATGGAGAGGGCGGAGACGGCGATGGAGACCGATGGAGATGGCTCCGGGGGCACTTCCCCATCTCGGCAAGGTGCCGGAACAGAGACTTCTATCCCCCCGAAATTTGGCTTCGACGGCGGCGGCGCTGCGGAACTCTTTCTGGAAAATTGCCGACCCCCCTAGGGTTTTCCGTCCCGAGGCTTTATATAGGCGAAGGGGCGTCGTCAAGGGACTGCCAGGGGCTCCTCACACATAGGGGGCGCGGCCAGGGGCTAGGCCGCGCCGCCCTGGTGTGAGGCTGGCCCCTGCCCCCCCCCCTCCGGCTCTCTTTCGGTCCTCGTCCTTCGTCTGGGAAAAATAGGAGTTCTGGAACTTGTTTCGTCCAATTCCGAGAATATTTCCTGTGTAGCATTTCTGAAACACAAAAACAGCAGAAAACAGGGAACTGGCACCGTGGCATCTTGTCAATAGGTTAGTTCCGGAAATCGCATAAAAATGCCATGAAGTGTAACGAAACACAAGGCAAATGGTGCAAAAACAAGCATGGAGCATCAAAAATTATAGATACGTTTGAGACGTATCAGCATCCCCAAGCTTAACTCCTGCTCGTCCTCGAGTAGGTAAGTGATAACAAAAGAAATAATTTTTGAGGTGACATGCACCATCACAATCTTGATCATATAGGTAAAGCATTGAGTGCTGAGATCAAAGAACTTAAAACATGGGCATGAAAGACATAATCTTGATAATAGAAACTTAGCAACCATGTTATAACATGAAAATGAACACAAACAAAAGATCATGAAAATGAAACAATGAAAGTCAAACATGTGTTCAAATCATAAGGAAAACATACAAATGGTTTTCAGCTTGTCCTTCATAGAGAGCAAAACATAAATGCATAGGACACCTTCAAGTTTAAGAGGGCGACTAGATACAAATAATTTAAGAACAAGTGAAACCATAGTCATGAATCAATCAATGAAAACTTTGGGACAATGCACATTATACTCAGAATGACAACTATGCTCTCTTAATGGTGCATAAAGATAGAAGGTGGTGACTCAACATAAAAGTAAAAGAAGGGCCCTTCGCGGAGGGAAGCAGTGATTAAACATGTGCTAGAGCTTTTCATTTGTAAAACAGAGAGATAAAAAATTAGTTTTGAGAGGTGGTTGTCTTTGTCAACGACTGGCAATGGGGTTCTTACTATCTTCCATACAAAAATGAAGCAAGTTTTTGAGAGAGAGATTGGCACTTTTGTGCTCTTTTATAAAACTTGGCACTCCTCCCCACCTTTTTCCTTTCACAAACCATGGCTAACCGATTCCATCGGGTGCCCACCAACATTCACATACCATGGAGGAGTGCCTTTTTTTCTTTCTTTTTTTCTTTTTTTTTCTTTTTGGAATAAGCAATATGGAAGATAGCAAATCCGACCACTACGTCCCCATGAGCTGAAAATAGTGTCACAAAACGAGAAGTGTTTTGAAGGTTTTTTTGAAAGGTAGCACATGAAAATTTACTTGGAATGGCTTGCAAATACTCCCTCTGTCCCGGTGTATAGGTCATGCACGTGCTTCTAGGTCGTTATTTTGACCAACGTAATTCAAGTTATATATTACAAAAGATATATCACTGGAAACTTCAAACGTTGTACTTTTTAATGGTATAATTTTTGTGTTTTAAAATTTAGATTATATTTGTCAAAATGGCGATCTAGGGATACACGCAGGACTTATACACCGGGACGGAGGGAGTACCATGCATAGGAATTTATAGTGGACACAATGGCAAACTTGGTTTTTTGGGAGTTGGATGCACGAGTAGAGCTCATACTCAGTACAAAATGAGGGCTAGCAAAAGACTGGGAGTGACCAACTAAGAGAGCAATAACGGCCATAATCATGCAAAGCGACAAAGCGACATTAAAAGAAGCATAAGATGGCATCAAAAGTCAAAAACTAAATGATTATAGAGGCTATTGGTGACTTTGTATGAGTCTAACATGTGTGAGCATGCGCCAAGTCAACCCAAATAAAGCATCAAGGAGAAAACCAAAATAATGCTTCCAAATGACAAAAACAACGCATAATTTTTTCAAAGGCTCATTAAGCAATCTCAGTTATTTGAGACAAGTCATGCTACAGCAAAATCACTAAGCATACTATCAAAAAGGCATTAAACATGACATGCAAAAGCCTAGGCCGCAGTCTACACAAGCTCCTTCTTGTACCACTTTTTTGCATAAAGCTTTTTCTCTTTTCCAACACCATTCAAACTTTTTATAAACACCTCTTTTGATGAAAACCAATAAAGACCAGAGGCAAAAATACACCTTGATGAAAAGATATAACAAGATCTGAACACAAATCAAGGCAAAAAATGCAAGCTAAACACAGTAGCAGAAAAAGAGAACACTCATTGAACGATAATAGTGAAAACTAGAGTGTTCTTGGCAAATGAAAAGCGAGTTTATCTCCTCCAAAAGAAACATGATGTGATCTAACCATTTATTGCAGCAAACAAAGCAAAAGAAAACTTAAAACAAAAGCAACTGACGCTCCAAGAAAAAAGCATAGTGCATGAAGTAATAAACATATAGTGTTTTGAAAGGTGACCTAATTTTTGCCGATGAAGAAGGGGGTGCCTCGGGGGCATCCCCAAGCTTTGACACTTGTACCTCTTGGATATTTCTTGGGGGTTGCATGGGAATCCCCAAGCTTGAGCTTTTGTCCATTCTTCATCTCATCTCATCACTCTCCGATCCCTACACTTGAAAACTTCCTTCATACAAAACTAAACACAAATCTATTAGCAACATTAGTGTAAGCATAACATATAATCAACCCTTTTGTGCTTTAGGTTTCAACCTAAAACCACCACATATTAAGCATATACTACTGTAGCAACTTCCCCAAAAGTTCCGTTATCAAAAGAACTCAAAAAGAAAGCGATAAAGCGGCAAACACAAATATTGGCAGAAATCTGTCAAAACAGAATAGCTGACAAAGGTCGAATTTTTGAGGGGTTTTCTGTTCCTCAAATCAAAAAGTGTTCAACTAATGAAAGTTTGGATATAACCTGGGGCATATGCACAAGAAAGTTTAGGTCCAAAAGATATGCAGAGAATTCTCACGAATTTTTACGGTGCAGCACCGAAAACAGTTTCAGGACAGCAACATCCCCAAATCTTACCTCACTCAAATTAGAGGCTTCTCTTGGCACAAAAACGAAATAAAAAGCATAAGGAGAGGTCACTACAGTAGTAATAACTTTCAAGACTCAAATAAAAGAAAAAGTACTGAAAATAAATAATGGGTTATCTCCCAAGAGTGCTTTTCTTTAATGCCTTTGAGCTAGGCGCAGTAATTTGCAAAGATGCTCATGTGGGCGCCATATAAGAGCTTGAGGCAAAGGCGCCATATAGGAACTTAAAGCAATAGAGAGCATCAAAAAGCAAATGTGAAAGACATTTAAATCTAAACCACTTCCTATGAAATTTTTTTTTGTAAAGAGACAAGTCATGAAAGCGCAAATCAAAAAGCATAGGAAGGCAAAACAAGTACAACTTCAAGAATTGTAACATAAAGAGGGGAAACTCAATATTATTGAGATCCATCAAACCATGTTTCCCTCTCTCATAATAACTTTCAGTAGAATCATGAATAGAACTAACAATATAACTATCACATAAAGCATCCCTATCATGAGCCACATGCATAAAAGAATTAATACTCCCCACATAAACAATCGTAGTAGGAGCAGATTCAACAAAATAATTATTCTCATCACCATAATCATCAGAAACAGGAGGCATATTATAATCATAACTAATTTTCTCCTTAAAAGTAGGTGAACTGAAAATATTATACCCATCATCATAACCATCATAAACTAGAGGTTTAGTATCATCACAAGCTAGAGAGCAACTATTTCGCAAAGCATACTCATCAAACATATCATCATAAGAAGGAACATGGATAGTACTAATGGTACAACAATTATTAACCTTAGAATTGGTACCCAAAAGATTTTCAATATCAAAAGTAGAGTGCTTTTCCTAATCATGATCACTAACATAGGTAACAGGTATGGGAACATCATCCCAATCAGAATTATCGTAATCTATAGCAGGATCATAACGCTTAGGGGAAGATACTATGTCCTCTCGCCATTTACTCCTCTTCTTCTTCTTCATACTCTTCTTACTCTCTCCTTTAGGAGGGGGAGACTTGAAGGGCATCTTCTCCACATAATCTAGTTTGCTGACAGAAACAATAGAAGAAACTTTGGAGGATTCCTCCTCTCTATTAATAAGATAAAAACATCTATCAGTCCTGTCATAGCTTGGCAAAATATCAAGTTTTATAAGATTTTGTATGTAAGTATTTGCAAGGCAATCTTTAGCACAATAGAGACGACAACCACGAAGGGTGCTATTAATATCAACATCATTCATATCTATCAAAGCAATCTTTCTAGATATCTCATCACACGCCAAGAACAAACCAAGCTCATCATGCTGATTGAGAGTAATCTTGTCTTCACAATACATACTTAAGGTACTAGAAGAGTAACTATTAGGGCTTGAGCATTGGAAATTAAAATGACCAATGTCATCGCAATGTTTACAAAGAAAAGGATAAAGCTTACAAACCTTTTTACCGATCTCGCCTATATCCTTGTACCACATTCGGGTTTCTTCATTTGCATGGTGGACACAATAATCTTCCTTGTTGTAACTCTGTTCACAAGGTCTATGTACTCCACAAAAATTAACATGCTTATAAGAAATCGGACTTTTAGAAGTTTGAGCATGTTTATTGCAATCCTCAATAACAATATTGATGTCTACGCACTTCTATTCTTGTAGACACTTGTTGGGCCTCCAAGTGCAGAGGTTTGTAGAACAGTAGCAAGTTTCCCTTAAGTGGATCACCCAAGGTTTATCGAACTCAGGGAGGTTAGAGGTCAAAGCTATCCCTCTCAAGCAACCCTGCAATTACGATACAGAAAGTCTCTTGTGTCCCCAACACACCCAATACACTTGTCAGATGTATAGGTGCACTAGTTCGGCGAAGAGATAGTGAAATACAAGTGGTATAGATGATTATAAGTAGCAAACGTGATGTGAAATAAATATCGCTGCGAGCAAACAAGTAACAAAATAGCAAGTAAACGATGTGCAATGCTTGGAAACAAGGCCTAGGGATCATACTTTCACTAGTGGACACACTCCCAACAATATAACATGACTGAACAAGTAACTTCTCTTTGCTAAGGCACTCTGAATTACTCTCCTATTGAATAACACTAATCATTGCGTAGTGGCTACAGAAGCACCCCTTAAAGTTCATCAAGTACTTGACAAACACCACTCATAGCGATACCCAAATCAGATCACAACTCAAGATAGAAATCATTGCAACTTAAACCAAGTACTAACACGGTGCACACACTATCACCATTACACCATGAAAGGAGGAATAGATCACTCAAACTATCATAGCAATAATTATTCTCATAATCCACAAGAGATCACAGTCATAGCCTAAACCAAGTACCACCATGATGCATGCACTGTCACCGTTACACCATAGCAGGAGGAATAGATTACTTTAATAACATCACTAGAGTACACAAAATATCTGAATAATAACATGTACTTGTTCAACATGATACAAAGCTCACGATCACATAAAGATCACATCATGGGAGAGAGAGGTGAACCACATAGCTACCGGTAGAGCCCTCAGCCCCGGGGATGAACTACTCCCTCCTCATCATAGGAGACAGCAAGGTTGATGGAGATGGCGGTGAGGTCAATGGAGACGGCGGAGACGGCGATGGAGACCGATGGAGATGGCTCCGGGGGCACTTCCCCATCCCGGCAGGGTGCCGGAACAGAGACTTATGTCCCCCGAAATTCGTCAGTGGCGGCGGCGGAGCTACGGAACTCTTTTTGGAAAATTGCCGAATCCCCTAGGGTTTTCCGTCCCGAGGCTTTATATAGGCGAAGGGGTGATGTCAGAGGGCTGCCAGGGCTTCCTCACACAGGGGTGGCGCAGCCAGGGCCTGGGCCGCGCCAGCCCCTTGTGAGGGAGGCCTGTGGCCCCTCTCCTTCCTCTCTTCGGATGTCTGGATGATCCCGGGAAAAATAAGACTTCTGGCTTTTGTTTCGTCCAATTCCGAGAATATTTCCTGTGTATCACTTCTGAAACATAAAAACAGCAGAAAACAGGAAACTGGCACTGTGGCACTTCGTTAATAGGTTAGTTCCGGAAAATGCATAAAAGTGCCACTAAGTGTAACGAAACAATAGGCAAATGGTGTAAAAACAAGCATGGAGCATCAAAAATTATAGATACGTTTGAGACGTATCAAGCATCCCCAAGCTTAACTCCTGCTCGTTGATGTCTACGCACTTTTATTCTTGTAGACACTTGTTGGGCCTCCAAGTGCAGAGGTTTGTAGAACAGCAGCAAGTTTCCCTTAAGTGGATCACCCAAGGTTTATCGAACTCAGGGAGGTTAGAGGTCAAAGCTATCCCTCTCAAGCAACCCTGCAATTACGATACAGAAAGTCTCTTGTGTCCCCAACACACCCAATACACTTGTCAGATGTATAGGTGCACTAGTTCGGCGAAGAGATAGTGAAATACAAGCGGTAGTGATGATTATAAGTAGTAACTGTGGTATGAAATAAATATCGCTGCGAGCAAACAAGTAACAAAATAGCAAGTAAACGGTGTGCAATGCTTGGAAACAAGGCCTAGGGATCATACTTTCACTAGTGGACACACTCCCAACAATATAACATGACTGAACAAATAACTTCTCTTTGCTAAGGCACTCTGAATTACTCTCCTATTGAATAACACTAATCATTGTGTAGTGGCTACAAAAGCACCCCTTAAAGTTCATCAAGTACTTGACAAACACCACTCATAGAGATATCCAAATCAGATCACAATTCAAGATAGAAATCATTGCAACTTAAACCAAGTACTAACACGGTGCACACACTGTCAACATTACACCATGAAAGGAGGAATAGATCACTCAAACTATCATAGCAATAATTATTCTCATAATCCACAAGAGATCACAATCATAGCCTAAACCAAGTACCACCATGATGCACGCACTGTCACCGTTACACCATAGCAGGAGGAATAGATTACTTTAATAACATTGCTAGAGTACACAAAATATCTGAATAATAACATGTACTTGTTCAACATGATACAAAGCTCACGATCACATAAAGATCACATCATGGGAGAGAGAGGTGAACCACATAGCTACCGGTAGAGCCCTCAGCCCCGGGGATGAACTACTCCCTCCTCATCATAGGAGACAGCAAGGTTGATGGAGATGGCGGTGAGGTCAATGGAGACGGCGAAGACGGCGATGGAGACCGATGGAGATGGCTCCGGGGGCACTTCCCCGTCCCGGCAGGGTGCCGAAACAGAGACTTCTGTCCCCCGAAATTCGTCGGCGGAGCTGCGGAACTCTTTCTGGAAATTTGCCGACTCCTTTAGGGTTTTCCGTCCCGAGGCTTCTTATAGGCGAAGGGGCGATGTCAGAGGAGGGCCAGGGCCTCCTCACACATGGCTGGCGCGGCCAGGGGTCTGGCCGCGCCACCTGTGTGTGTGGGGCCCCTGTGGCCCACCTCCTACTCCTCTTCGGATCTCTGGAAGCTTCCGGGTAAAATAAGACTTCAGGAACTTGTTTCGTCCAATTCCGAGAATATTTCCTGTGTATCACTTCTGAAACACAAAAACAGCAGAAAACAGGAAACTGGCACTGTGGCGCTTGTTAATAGGTTAGTTCCGGAAAATGCATAAAAGTGCCACTAAGTGTAACGAAACAATAGGCAAATGGTGTAAAAACAAGCATGGAGCATCAAAAATTATAGATACGTTTGAGACGTATCACTCGTCCTCAAGTAGGTAAGTGATAACAAAAGAATAATTTTTGAGGTGACATGCACCTACACAATCTTGATCATATATGCAAGCATTGGTGAACTGGGATCAATAGAACTTAAAACATGGGCATGAAAGATATAATCAAGACAATAAGAACTTAGCAACCATGTTGTAAACATGCAAATGAACACAAACAAAAGATCATGATAATGAAACAGTGAAAGTCAAACGTGTGTTCAAATCATAAGGAAAAACATACAAATGGTTTTCAGCTTGTCCTTCAAAGAGAGCAAAACATAAATGCATAGGACACCTCAAAGTTTAAGAGGGAGACTAGATACAAATAATTTAAGAACAAGTGAAACCAACAATATGAGTCAATCAATGAATCTTGGGACAATGCATATCACACTAAGAATGACAACTATGCTCTCTTAATGGTGCATAAAGAAAGAAGGTGGTGACTCAACATAAAAATAAAAGAAAGGCCCTTCGCAGAGGGAAGCAGTGATTGCAAGTTTTATAACCTTCAAAAATTATGGTACTTACCGGCTTTGAGCTCTCATTGCCCCCATCATAAGCATCTTGAATGGTTAAAGTTAATGCGAGAACAATTATGATGCATATGCTTGACAAATCATAAGTTGAAAACCTCGTGTCCCGTGAATGAGAGTACCCAAACCATGCTAATTTACTTAGAGTCCCAAGCAAGGCTCTTGTCATTATAAGTGTATGCGTATCATTGAGAACCGCCAATGGGGTACCTCCATGCCCGATGACATGGAACAAGCCCACACCAAAATGGCAGGACAAACAGACAATGAACACCTCGACATCTCTTTTATTTGCTATATTGTTTAGCTTTTTATTGTGAGATGCGTCGTCGAATGTTCACCATGGGTATGCTGCAAATTTCCACCATGAATTATGCATGGCTTAGATTGGCGGCCCGGCGTTTCCCTAACACATATACAAACTCCATGATCCCTACAAGATTCCCAATTCATTTCACACAGCGGGCATCCATAAACAAAAGATCACGATATCAACTCAAAAAGAAGTGCAATGTTGAAAGCTTGCCCCATGACAGCATGGCTGGGCTAGAATCCAACTTACAACTTGCAAGCATAACAACTCAACATAAAAGACCACAATGTCAAAATTTTAAGAACAGGAAAAAGTAAAGTGTGCCTTCCGGTTCGTGAGAGCTTTACTGACCGAATTTCACATAACACTGGTAAGAGTTTAATTTGAAGAGAATATAAAAGCAAGTCAAATTTACTTGGAATAGCAAATTGCTAATAGGTATGTATGGTGGACACTTTGGAAAACTTTGGCTTTTAGGAGTTGGATGCACGAGTAGAGCTCATTCTCAGTACAAGGCGAGGGCTAGCAAAAGACTGGGAGCGACCAACTAAGAGAGCAGTAATGGCCATAATCATGCAAAGCGACAAAGCGACATTAAAAGAAGCATAAGATGGCATCAAAAGTCAAAAACTAAATGATCATGAAGGCTAATGGCGACTTTGTAAGAGTCTAACATGTGTGAGCATGCGCCAAGTCAACCCAAATAAAGCATCAAGGAGAAAACCAAAATAATGCTTCCATACAAAAAAAATAACACATGATTTTTTTCAAAGGCTCATTAAGCAATCTCAGTTATTTGAGACAAGTCATGCTACAGCAAAACCACTAAGCATACTATCAAAAAGACATCAAGCATGACATGAAAAAGCCTAAGCCGCAGTCTACACAAGCTCCTTCTTGTACCACTATTTTGCACAAAGCTTTTTCTCTTTTCCAACACCATTTGAAATTTTTATAAACACCTCTTTTGATGAAAACCAATAAAGATCAGAGGCAAAAATACACCTTGATGAAAAGATATGACAAGGTCTGAACGCAAATCAAGGCGAAAACGAAAACCAAAAGCAGTAGCAGAAAAAGTAGAGCGCTCAATTTTTAATAAGAGTGAAAACTAGAGCGTTCTTTGCAAATGAAAACGAGTACATCTCCTCCAAAAGAAACATGATGTGATCAAACCATTTATTGCAGCAAACAAAACTAAACTAACTAAGAAAACTAAAACAACTGACGCTCCAAGAAAAACGCATAGTGCATGAAGCAATAAAAATATAGTGTCTTGAAAGGTGACCTGATTTTTGTCGATGAAGAAGGGGTGCCTCGGGGGCATCCCAAGCTTTGACGCTTGTACTTCTTGGATATTTCTTGGGGTGATGCATGGGCATCCCCAAGCTTGAGCTTTTGTCCATTCTTCATCTCATCTCATCATTCTCCAATCCCTACACTTGAAAACTTCCTTCATACAAAACTAAACACAATCTCATTTGCAACATTAGTGTAAGCATAAAATATATTCAACCTCTTTTAGCTTCAGGTTTCAACCCAAAACCACCACATATAAAGCATATACTACTGTTGCAACTTCCACAAAAGTTCTGTGTTCAAAAGAACTCAAAAGAAAGCGATAAAGTGGCAAACACAAATATTGGTAGAAATCTGTCAAAACTGAACAGCTGACAAAGGTCGAATTTTTGAGGGGTTTTCTGTTGCTCAAATCAAAAAGTGTTCAACTAACGAAAGTTTGGATATAACCTGGGGCATATGCATAAGAAATCGCAGGTCCAAAAGATATACAGAGAATTTTCACGAATTTTTACGGTGCAGCACCAAAAACTGTTTCAGGACAGCTACATCCCCAAATCTTACCTCACTCAAATTAGAGGCTTTTCTTGGCACAACAATGAAATAAAAAGGATAAGGAGCGGTTATTACAGTAGTAATAACTTCCAAGACTCAAATAAAAGAAAAAGTACTGAAAATAAACAATGGGTTATCTCCCAAGAGTGCTTTTCTTTAACGCCTTTGAGCTAGGCGCAGTAATTTGCAAAAGATGCTCATGTGGGCGCCATATAAGAGCTTGAGGCAAAGGCGCCATATAGGAACTTAAAGCAATAGAGAGCATCAAAAAGCAAATGTGAAAGACATTTATATCTGAACCACTTCCTATGCATAGGAATCTTGTAAGAAAATAAATCAATGAGGCACATAGTAGCAAGCATGGATAGATAAAACAAGTGCAACTTCAAGATTTGCAACATAAAGAGGGGAAACTTAATATTGTTGAGATCCATCAAACCATGTTTCCCTCTCTCATAATAACTTTCAGTAGCATCATGAATAGAATTAACAATATAACTATCACATAAAATATCCCTATCATGAGCCACATGCATAAAAGAATTAATACTCACCACAGGAACAATAGTAGTAGGAGCAAATTCAACAGAATAATTATTCTCATCACCATAATCATCATAAATAGGAGGCATATTGTAATCATAACTAATTTTATCCTCAATAGTAGGTGAACTGAAAATATTATACTCATCATCATAGCCATCATAAACTAGAGGTTTAGTATCATCACAAGCTAGAGAACTACTATGTCGCAAAGCATATTCATCAAACATATCATCATAGCAAACTTTCTCCACTAAAGCTGGGGAACTAAAAATATCATGCTTAACAAAACCGACTTCCCCAAGCTTAGACTTTTCTATAGCATTAGCAACAACGGTGTTCAAAGCATTCATACTAACAACACTATTAGCATGCAAATTAAGCTCCAAAGGTTTTTCAATTTTCTCTTCAAACACTTCATATCTAAACTCAGGAAAAAGACTAGAGAACTCTTTATTTTCCATTAAGCCTAACTAGTGAAAAATAAAAACAAGAAACAAAAAGATGTAATTGCAGAATCTAAAGGAAATAACTCTGAGTACTCACACAGGAGGATGCGAGTACCTTTTACCTTACCTCCCCGGCAACGGCGCCAGAAAAGAGCTTGATGTCTACGCACTTCTATTCTTGTAGACACTTGTTGGGCCTCCAAGTGCAGAGGTTTGTAGAACAGCAGCAAGTTTCCCTTAAGTGGATCACCCAAGGTTTATCGAACTCAGGGAGGTTAGAGGTCAAAGCTATCCCTCTCAAGCAACCCTGCAATTACGATACAGAAAGTCTCTTGTGTCCCCAACACACCCAATACACTTGTCAGATGTATAGGTGCACTAGTTCGGCGAAGAGATAGTGAAATACAAGTGGTAGTGATGATTATAAGTAGTAAATGCAATATGGAATAAAAATCCCTGCGAGCAAACATGTAACAAAACAGCAAGTAAACGGTGTGCAATGCTTGGAAACAAGGCCTAGGGATCATACTTTCACTAGTGGACACACTCCCAACAATATAACATGATTGAACAAATAAACAACTTCTCTCCACTATGGTACTCTGAATTACTCTCCTATTGAATAACACTAATCATTGCGTAGTGGCTACAGAAGCACCCCTTAAAGTTCATCAAGTACTTGACAAACACCACTCATAGCGATACCCAAATCAGATCACAACTCAAGATAGAAATCATTGCAACTTAAACCAAGTACTAACACGGTGCACACACTATCACCATTACACCATGAAAGGAGGAATAGATCACTCAAACTATCATAGCAATAATTATTCTCATAATCCACAAGAGATCACAATCATAGCCTAAACCAAGTACCACCATGATGCACGCACTGTCACCGTTACACCATAGCAGGAGGAATAGATTACTTTAATAACATCACTAGAGTACACAAAATATCTGAATAATAACATGTACTTGTTCAACATGATACAAAGCTCACGATCACATAAAGATCACATCATGGGAGAGAGAGGTGAACCACATAGCTACCGGTAGAGCCCTCAGCCCCGGGGATGAACTACTCCCTCCTCATCATAGGAGACAGCAAGGTTGATGGAGATGGCGGTGAGGTCGATGGAGACGGCGGAGACGGCGATGGAGACCGATGGAGATGGCTCCGGGGGCACTTCCCCGTCCCGGCAGGGTGCCGGAACAGAGACTTCTGCCCCCGAAATTCGTCGGTGGCGGCGGCGGAGCTACGGAACTCTTTTTGGAAAATTGCCGAATCCCCTAGGGTTTTCCGTCCCGAGGCTTTATATAGGCGAAGGGGCGATGTCAGAGGGCTGCCAGGGCTTCCTCACACAGGGGTGGCGCGGCCAGGGCCTGGGCCGCGCCAGCCCCTTATGAGGGAGGCCTGTGGCCCCTCTCCTTCCTCTCTTCGGATGTCTGGATGATCCCGGGAAAAATAAGACTTCTGGCTTTTGTTTCGTCCAATTCCGAGAATATTTCCTGTGTATCACTTCTGAAACACAAAAACAGCAGAAAACAGGAAACTGGCACTGTGGCACTTCGTTAATAGGTTAGTTCCGGAAAATGCATAAAAGTGCCACTAAGTGTAACGAAATAATAGGCAAATGGTGTAAAAACAAGCATGGAGCATCAAAAATTATAGATACGTTTGAGACGTATCAAATATCACTTTCTATGCAAGTGTCCTTAAAAGGTTCATGATACACGTCCCCATTTCCTTTAGGAACATTCATATGGGAAGCAAAGGCTTTAAAGCAATCAACCATAATTTGAGGATCAAGACCATACTTAGCACTAAGCTCTTGAAAATTAGCAGTTTTAGCGAAAGACTTAATGCAATCAAACTCATAATTCATACCTGATCCTTTACCTTTGTCGCTATCCCAACCTTCAATATTGTTTTGAATTGTTTCAAGCATATCCCACTTGGTGTTAACATCCTTGCTTGTGAAAGACCCATCAAAGCATGCATCTAGATAGTCCTTGTAATATCCTGAAAGCCTTGCATAAAAATTATTAATAACAATATTACGGGGAAGATCATGAATAGGACATTTGTGCATTAGTAACTTTAATCTTCCCCACGCTTGGGCAATGCTTTCTCTCTCATGCGGATGGAAATTATAAATGTAATTTCTATCTTTATAAACCTCACTAGAAGGATAGAATTTAGAATAAAAGAGAGGTACAATTTCCTCCCACTCAACCGGTCGGCCATCCTTCAGTGCTTTATACCATTCCGCAGCTCTCCCCTTCAGTGATAAAGAAAATAGCTTCCTCTTAACTTGGTTCATTGAAATACCTGCACACTGGAACAACTCGCATAATTCATGTATAAAGAGCAAATGATCACCGGGATGGATAGTTCCATCTTCTAAATAGCAGTTATTCATAGCACGATCAACAATTTTCATAGGTATTTTGAAAGGATGAGGAGCACAAGTATCATTAGAAACATCACATATGGGAGATAAAATATCATCAGAGCAAACTTTCTCCACTAAAGCTGGGGAACTAAAAATATCATGCTTAACAAAACCAGCTTCCCCAAGCTTAGACTTTTCTATAGCATTAGCAACAACGGGATTCAAAGCATTCGTACTAATAACATTGCTATGCGAAATAAGCTCCAAAGGTTTTTCAATTTTCTCTTCAAATCTAAACTCAGAAAAAAGACTAAAGAACTCTTTATTTTCCATTAAGCCTAACTAGTGAAAATAAAAACAAGAAACAAAAAGATATAATTGCAGAATCTAAAGGAAATAACTTCGAGCACTCACACCGGTGGATGCGAGTACCTTTTACCTTACCTCCCCGGCAACGGCGCCAGAAAAGAGCTTGATGTCAACGCACGCGTCTGTTCTTGTAGACAGTATTGGGCCTCCAAGTGCAGAGGTTTGTAGAACAGTAGCAAGTTTCCCTAAAGTGGATCACCCAAGGTTTATCGAACTCAGGGAGAAAGAGGTCAAAACTATCCCTCTCAAACAACCCTGCAATTACGATACAGAAAGTCTCTTGTGTCCCCAACACACCCAATACACTTGTCAGATGTATAGGTGCACTAGTTTGGCGAAGATATAGTGAAATACAAGTAGTAGTGATGATTATGAGTAGTAAATGTAGTATGGAATAAGTATCTCTGCAAGCAAACATGTAACAAAACAGGAAGTAAACGGTGTGCAATGCTTGGAAACAAGGCCTAGGGATCATACTTTCACTAGTGGACACGCTCCCAACAAATATAACATAATTGAACCAATAGATACTATCATCAATATGCAACTAAAAACAATTCTCCAATGAAAAACATACACTAATCATGCGTAGGGCTATGAAGCACTCCTCAAAGTCCGTATGTACCCAAACTAGATTATCCCACACTATCACCATGAACGCACTAGATGGTTCCAACAAACACCAACATTTCATAGAGACATTAACCAAAAAGATACACATGATGCACACACTAGTCACCTTTACACCATGATATGAGGTATCTCCGGAGAGTATAATAATTAAGCATAGGAGTATCATAATATCTGAATAATAACATCTATCAATTCAACTAGATACAAAGCTCACGATCATATAAAGATGACATCATGAGAGAGAGAGGTGAATCACATAGCTACCGGTAGAGCCCTCAGCCCCGGGGAAGAACTACTCCCTCCTCATCATAGGAGACAACAAGGTTGATGGAGATGGCGGTGAGGTCGATGGAGAGGGCGGAGACGGCGATGGAGACCGATGGAGATGGCTCCGGGGGCACTTCCCTGTCCTAGCAGGGTGCCGGAATAGAGACTTCTATCCCCCAAAATTTGGCTTCGATGGCGGCGGCGCTGCGGAACTCTTTCTGGAAAATTGCCGACCCCCCTAGGGTTTTCCATCCCGAGGCTTTATATAGGCGAAGGGGCGTCGTCAGGGGGCTGCCAGGGGCTCCTCACACATAGGGGGCGCGACCAGGGGCTGGGGCGCGCCGCCCTGGTGTGAGGCTGGCCCCTGCCCCCCCCCCCCCTCCGGCTCTCTTTCGGTCCTCGTCCTTCATCCGGGAAAAATAGGAGTTCTAGAACTTGTTTCGTCCAATTCTGAGAATATTTCCTGTGTAGCATTTCTAAAACACAAAAACAGCAGAAAATAGGGAACTGACACTATGGCATCTTGTCAACAGGTTAGTTCCGGAAATCGCATAAAAACGCCACGAAGTGTAACGAAATACAAGGGAAATGGTGCAAAAACAAGGATGGAGCATCAAAAATTATAGATACGTTTGAGACGTATCAAGGCTGAGGATAGCCAGGATGGGGAAGAAGGCGGAGATTCGGTGGAGAGGACCAGCTCGACGATGTCACCTCCTCCTGTGCTTTCTGAAGATATTGGCGTTGGCAAGAAGAGGAAGCGTGCCGAAGAGTTCACTTCCTCGAGTGCCTCCGCTCATAAAACTGCGGCCAGGGAAACCCCCACGCCAGAGGACGATGTAGAACTCTTCGACCTCATGGAATCGTAAGTGTCATCCTGCTTATTTTCATATACGATCATTTCCCTGTCGACTTTGATAGGTGACCTTGTCTGTTGTGCGTTTCCCTGGTTATGCAGATTTTACTGAGGTGTCCTCGACGACTTTGCAACCGGACAACGATCCTCTCATGGCCGCAGTTAGCTTATTGGAAGCGAACTAGATATCCGTCCGGGAAATCTTTGAGTTGGTTAACCGCGTTCTTATGCGGATTTTTGTCGGGTTGTGGCCCAAGCAAAAGGCGGAGGTGCCAGATAATGATGTGAAGAAACTCGCCCAGGCTTTCGACACCACTGAAGACCCCATCCTTCATATGAAGGGCCTCTCTTTGAAGCGAGGTGCCGAAGGGGCCATTGCGCTTTCATATGCACATGGCGAGGAGATTGACTAGGAGAAGGTTAGTTCTTCCCACGGCCGCTCCCGTTCGGAGCTGAAGGCTTTCTTCGAGAAGGCAAAGAGGTTTGCGCCAGGCATCGTGGCGATGATTTCTCCTTCAGTGGCTTCTGCGGCTTCTTCTACGCCGATTTCTTTGACTCTGGCGACGAGTGGATCTGTGCCTCCTCCAAATGCTGGTGCTGCTTCTGCCATGCCTTCTTCTGCTACGGATCGTGAGGCCGAGGTGGCGTAGACTTGGCCTCCTTTTGTGATTTTTAGTTTTCGCTTCTGATGTAGTGAACTCTTAGTCGTATGTAGCCCGAGAACTTTAGTCAGAGGGCTTGTACTTATGTAAATATTTCTTCTTTTGTGAAATATCACGTTCTGCTTGGCTTCTGAGATGCTTCTCTTTTCCTTTTCTTTTGGCCTCCAGCCTATGCGTGCTGGTGGATCGTCGGGTTGCGATCAGGCTCCATCCCCTGCTGATGCTTTCGACTCCAAAGTTTTTGTTGCCTTCTCATCGTTCTTGCCAATGCGCTGAGTATTCCTTGAGGATTTCAGATCTTGAGAGCCGCTTGACTTTGGCGAAACGCCAAGCGCAGATGGCTATGGATAAAGCCAGCAAGTCTTGCGGGTTTATGAAACAGATATCCATTCTTGAAGATAAGGTATCGGGTCTGATGGCGAAAATCGTTCATCTCGAAGAATGCGACTCCTTCCTCATCGGTATTGTCGAGTCTGTTTGCGAGATGCTGCGATGTAAGATTCCTTGTGTCTTCTCTTATTTCCTTTTTATTCCACTACTGCCGTCTAATATCTTCTGTTGTCTTAGGTACTTGTCTGGACTTTGTTGCTGAAGCGCATCGGGTTGCTGAGCGAAATACAGCTCTGGAGAAGGCATCAGAGGGGATCGACAGTTTGCGGTCCGATCCTCGACGCCGTCGTGCTATTGTGCTACTTCAAGATTGTGCTCAGCATATTGGAGAGGCAGTTAATGGTTGTCGAAGATCTTTGATAACCATGCATTCTGTCATGCTTCCTCGCAATCCTCTGCCTGGAAGCTTTCCATTACTACTCGATACTTTCAGATCGAGTCAACGAATTCATCGACTGATAGAGCCGAACTTGGTGGGCGGAGCAAATTTTGCTCTTGGGTGGATGCGTAAGTGGCATCCAAGGCTTAATTACAGTTCCATGTCACTGAGTTATCCTTCGGGTGGAGCTAGTTTGCGAGTTCATCTGGAGAATACCCTGCAGCCTGCTAGAAGGATTATAGCTAGGCTATTGCGAGAGGATGCCGCGTTTTTCTGCGAGCATCACTACTTAGATCCCCTGAGGGTGGATGATTCTGATAACCTGATGTTGTGATGTGATACTTGTATGTATTTTTGTGTATAATGCGAGATTTTTTTGTTTTCTAACTTTTTATGTTAGAAATTTTATCCTCAAAGCATTTTACTTTGTGCGTATATTGATGCGCTTGCCGCGGCTTTTGAAGACATGTAAACTCAAATAAGAGGAACTTTTGTCTTTTACTTATGCATGTAATGTAAGATACATGGGATGACCCAAGAGATCTGGCCAGTGACCTGTGTTCTGGATCTAGAGGGCATTGCCCTGGAATAACTCGTGGCTTTTACAGCCTTATTTTCCTACTCAACTAATTTGTATGTCTTGTCTCCTATGTTGCTTGAGTCTTCTCTTCTTCTCCTGCAGTCTTCTCTTGTTTGGGTAGCTGTACCCGAGGTTTCTTTACTTCTGGTTCCTTGGGGTTTCCTTCTAGTTGCCGTGTCTCTTCTGTAGTCGTGCTTTTTGCTTTGCAGTTAGGTTCTCCGTAGCTTGCCATCATGCCGAAATTTTGGGCCATCTTATGAAACTCCTTGTCGCATAGATCTGATAACTCGAAGCTTCCCTTTACTGTAATAATTCCTTTGGGTCCTGGCATTTTTAGTACCAGGTAAGTATAGTGAGGTACTGCCATGAATCGCGAAAACGCTGGTCTCCCGAGGATCGCATGATATTGTGATGGCCAGTCCATGACTTCGAAGTCAAGTTTCTCCCTTTTGTAGTTTTGTCGATTTTCGAAGCAGACGTTGAGTGCTATTCGACCAGGTGGATAGTTAGCACTTCCTGGGACTATTCCATGGAAGGAGCAATCAGTTGGTTTCAGGAACTCCAATGAAATGTGCATTGCCCGTAAGGTCTTTGAGTATATGAGATTTATCCCACTTCCTGCATCCATGAATATTCTGTCGACATCATAGGTCCCAATTTGAGATTTGAGTACAAAGGGCGCATTTCCTGGCTGAGGTACTGTTATTGGGTGATCATCTCTGCTGAATTCTATGGGTTGCTCTGACCAATGCAGGTATTCTGTTGTTGTTGGAGGTGAAGTTATTGCAAGGTTGATTTGTCAAGTTATGCTTTTCTTCTCTTTCTTCGACTTGGGCACTGGCTGTATCATTGCTGTAATGTGTCCCTTAGATGGAACATATCCATCGTTGTTGTCGCATCCCTGGTTTGGTTGATCTTGGCCCTTGAGAGCTCCACTGTTTCCTCGCTGGGTTGCAGGTGCGTTGCTTGTGTTTCCTTCGTATCCCTGCCATTTTGCCTTGGCTTGCTTGTTGAGTGCTGCTTCTGCAGTTTCAAGAACGTAGTACAATCTTTCATTGCATGTCTGGATACTCGTTTCCCATCGACAAACACAGAATGAATATGACATGGTCCGTTGAGCATATCTTCTGGGGATGGATTGTACTCTCTGGACTCCCTTGGTTGAAACTTTTTGTAGTCTTCTTTGCCGTAGCCATGGTATCCTGAACTTTTATGGTCGTTGCTTTGGTAGCTGTTATCTTTGTATCCTGCGGCTACCTGGCTTTGAGAGCCGTAGTTATCGTAATTGCGGGATCTTCTGTGTTGACCTCCATATATGTTTCCTCTATCATCCTCTGGTGATCGCATGAGCTTATTGTTGCACGCATCTTCTCCATCTGTAAATCTATTTGCTACATCCATTAGATCTGATACTGTTTTTGGCTTGATCCTGCCCATCTGTTCGACTAGGTCTCCTCGCCGTAACCCGACTATGAATGCGTCTATTGCTCTTTCATCCGAGACTTCGACTGCCGAATTTTTGATTATACTCCACCTTTGGATGTATGCCCTTAATGTCTCCCCGCGTTGTTGCACGCAGGCTTTGACTTCTTCTATGGATGTTGGCCGCTTGTATGTCGACTTGAAGTTACTCGTAAATTGTTTTGTGAGCTCCTCCCAACTTCCAATTGTTTCCTCGCTTGCTTAACCATGACCTTGCTGCGCCGGTGAGGTGTAGTTGCAAGCTTTGCATTGCTGTTTCCCTAGTTCCTCCTAATATTTGCACGGCTTGTAGGTAGTCTGAAAGCCATGACTGTGGCTCCTGAGATCCGTCGTATTTTTGCTGGTCATGTGGTAGTTTGAAACCTTTGGGTACTGTTATGATGCGAACCCTACGGGTAAAGCATGGCGCCCCCATCCCCTTTTCATCGTCTTCGTGGTCATGCGTTCTATTAGGAGTTTGGATCGTCGGGCTCCCTTGTTCTTTGGACTATTGTATCATCCTGGTGACGGCGTCCTAGATCATCGACTTCCACTTTTATGCCGAGGACCATTGTGACGGCATGGTGATCTTGATTTATGGGTTCCTTTGTTGCGATGCGCCTCCTCCTCTTTTGCTGATAATTTGTTGCCTACCATCTTCAACCCATTTAGTGCTGCGCAATGCATATGTTCCCTCAAGTCTCCTGGATTTGGTCGTGTTGTATATAGGTATGCTTGAGCTGCCACCAGTGCTGCCTCAGGAGTTTTTGGTATAATGTTTCCTTGCTCGTCGACCGATAGGAAAGACGAGTATAGATTTTTGGAGATGCTTTGTCTTTCTAAGTACTCGAGATTTTCGTATCTTGATCCATGTCGATGATGCCTTCTGTTTGTGTATGATGCGTCGCTACGTGCTCTGCGAGCAGCGTCGCTTGCTGCAATAGCTGTTTGTGTATGACGACGCTAATTGATGAGGGGTTAACTCGACAAATGTCCTAGATGAAGGACTTAGGATCGGGGAGCTAGGGCGTCGGATGAACTCGAAGGTAAACTCAGTCAAACAAGATGGCTATGAAAGTAAACGTGGGTATAGAACCTGACTTCCTTTCAATCTATCCTTTACCGTCCCCTCCTGGCCCCTATATATAGGTGGCCAGGTCTCGAGGATCGGGTAGGATCCGATACAGATTACAATATCGACATACGGTAAGAACTCGTATTTCGACTAGTATTACAATTGGGCCTGGCTTAACGGGCCTCAGGGGTACTCAACTGACGGGCTCTATTATCTATACCCTTGTCAGCACCCGACGAATAAAGTCCAGCGGAAGCGTGCAAGGGAGGTTTTCCACACCGAACACGCACTGCCGGCCACACCCGAATATCTGAACTGGTCAAAGCATCCGATCGGCTTCGACTGGTCAGATCACCCACCGAAGATCCCGTGCCCTGGACACCATGCCTTGGTCCTCGAAGTGCAGATAGGAGGCTTCACCTCCAAAAAAGTGTTCATGGATGGAGGGAGCAGCTTGAACCTCATCTATGCAGACACATTGCGAAAGATCAAGATCCCGATGGACAACCTCTTGCCGACAGAGATGTCCTTTCATGGAATCGTCCCAGGAAAACCGACGTATCCGTTGGGGGCAATACACCTGGACGTTATCTTTGGCACTCCCTCAAACTTCAGGAAGGAGAAGATCGAGTTCGAGGTCATCGATTGGCCCTCACAGTATCACGCTATTCTCGGGCGACCAGCATTCGCCCGATTCATGGCGGTTCCACATTACGCTTACCTCAAGCTGCGGATGCCAGCGAACAAAGGACCACTGATGATAAGCGGAAGCTTACCCGCTCAGAAAACTGCGACAAGGACTTCAGCAGCATGTCCCAAACATTCGGGGTACACGAAGAGCTCAACAATATTAGGGAGAGCACTAACATGGACGTCGATCCACCGACGCAGAAGAATGCCCCAGAGCTCTCATTCGACGCCAGCAAAGACACTCAAGAGCACCAGATCCACCCGACGGATCCAACCAAGACCGTGCGGGTGTCAAATTCTCTCCCCCCGCATAGGAAAGCGCGCTCGTCGGGTTCCTCCGTGAGCACTGGAGGATGTTCGCCTGGTGTCCAGCAGATATGCCAGGCATCCCCAGGGAACTCGCCGAGCACGAGCTCAAGATCTTTCCGAATGCAAAACCGATCAAGCAGTTGATGCATCGTTACAACCCAGAGAAGGCCCGAGCAATGGGCGAAGAGATAAATCGCCTCCTCGAGGCGAAGTTCATCAGAGAAATAAAGGAGGCCATGTGGCTTTCGCCACTGGTCATGTTGGAGAAGAAGGACACCAAGATCTACAGGATGTGCATCGATTTCACGGTGTTGAACAAGCACTGCCCGAAGGATTACTTCCCTCTGCCTCAAATCGACCAGATCATCGATTCTACTGCTGGTTGCGAGCGCCTTTCGTTCCTCGACGCGTACTCCGGATACAACCAGATAAGACTAAAGGTCGAAGACGAAGACAAGACAGCGTTCATCACCCCACATGGAGTGTACTGTTATATGACGATGCCATTCAGGCTCAAAAACGCGGGAGCCACCTATCAACGGTGCATGCAGGCGTGCCTGAAGGAGCAGATCGGCCGCAACATCGAAGTCTATATCGTCGACATCGTCATCAAGACCACGAAAGCAGACAGCCTGCTCGATGACCTGAGAGAAACCTTTGCCAACCTTGACCGCTACAACATCAAGCTCAACCCGAAGAAATGCTCCTTCGGGGTGCCTACAGGCCAGCTGCTGGGCTACCTCATCTCTGAAAGAGGAATCGAGGGCAACCCAGAGAAGATCCAAGCCATCGTCAACATGCAACCGCCGAAGACGCTTCGACATGACTGATACGTCTCAAACGTATCTATAATTTTTGATGCTCCATGCTTTGTTTTACACCATTTGCCTATTGTTTCGTTACACTTAGTGGCATTTTTATACATTTTCCGGAACTAACCTATTAACGAAGTGCCACAGTGCCAGTTTCCTGTTTTCTGCTGTTTTTGTGTTTCAGAAGTGATACACAGGAAATATTCTCAGAATTGGACGAAACAAGTTCCTGAAGTCATATTTCACCGGGGAGCTCCCAAACATCCGAAGACCTGACGGAGAGGGGCCACGTGGGCCCCAGACACAGGGGCGGCGCGGCCACCCCCCTAGCCGCGCCAGCCCCGTGTGAGGGGGCGTGGGACCCCCTCTGACAGCCTCCTTTCGCCTACATATACCCCCTGACGAGAAAAACCTAAGCCCCGATCAGTTTTCCAGAATACATCGCGATCCGCCGCCGCCGTCGACCCGAAGATCGGGAGGGTCCAGAAGCTCTTCCCGGCACCCTGCCAGAGAGGGGAATCGCCACAGGAGGTCTTCTTCATCGCCATGCTTGCCTCCGGAGCGATGAGTGAGTAGTCTACCTTGGACTATGGGTCCATAGCAGTAGCTAGATGGTTGTCTTCTCCACCATGTGCTTCATGTTTAGATCTCATGAGCTGCCCTACATGATTGAGATCACCGTTATGTAATACTATGATGTTGGTTTGTTGGGATCCGATGAATATTGGTGTTTATGATTAAGTTGCTGTACTGAATTATATCTTTTGTTATCTCTATGTTGTTTATGATCTTGCATGCTCTCCGTTGTTAGTGGCTATCTTGGCCGAGTAGTTGCTAGTGACTCCAAGAGGGGGTATTTATGCTCGATAGTGGGTTCATGTCTCTATTTCACCTGGGGGAGTGACAGAAACCTCTAAGGTGGTAGATGTGCTGTTGCTACTAGGGAGAAAACAACATTCATATGCTCAAGGGCATATGCTTTGTTTACATTACACACTTTGCTTAATGCAATTATCTGTTGTTCGCAACTTAATACTTTTGGGGTGTTCGGATGATATCCCCGGGGGTGGATTATTAGTCATAGATGCAGTTGGATGGCGGTCTATGTATTTTGTTGTAATGCCCAGAGTGAATCTCATAGTGATCTTCTTGACATATCACGTTATCTTTATTCTATCAATTGCCCAACTGTAATTTGTTTACCCAGCATGTTATTTATCTATGGAGAGACACCACTAGTGAACTGTGGACCCCGGTCCTATTTTAATCATATTGCAATCACCTGTTTACTTTTCCCGCACTGTTTACTTTACTAGCATTTTACTACTGTTTTCCACTCGATACACTCATAACCTTTGTTTCAAGCAAACCGGTGAGATTGACAACCTCATCGCAAGTTGGGAGCAAAGTATTTGTTTGTGTGTGTGCAGGTTCCACAAACACCTTCAGTCGTCACTGTCTCCCTTCTCCTGAACGATATTAAACCTTGGTTTCTTAACTGAGGGAAAACTTGCTGCTGCACTCATCATACCTTCCTCTTGGGGTTCCCAACGGGCTGGTCATTCACCACGCACAAGGACCGACTGACGCCACATTCATCATAGGCATCAGCACTTTTTCTGGCGCCGTTGCCGGGGAAGGAAGAGAAGACTTCTGCGAGGGGAGTTCTTCGCACACACATTCTTTACTTTGTTATTTGTTTTGCTTTACTTTACTTTATTTTACCTGCATTGCTTTTTATATCAAAAACCCAAAAAAATTAGAATCCTTGGTAGTTGTTTTTACTTGTTTACTTTCGTTTTGCTGAAATGGGTACTCCTGAAAACACCAAGTTGTGTGACTTTGCTAGCACGAACAATAGTGATTTTATCTGCACTCCTATTGCACCACCTGTTCCTGCTACTACTTTTTATGAGATCAAGCCTGCTTTATTGAACCTTGTTATGAAAGAGCAATTTTCTGGTGCTAGTACTGAAGATGCTGCAGCTCATCTCAACAATTTTGTTGAGCTATGTGAGATGCAGAAATATAAGGATGTTGATAGTGATATTATTAAGCTCAAGTTGTTTCCTTTTTCTTTGAGAGGAAAGGCTAAAGATTGGTTGCTGTCTTTGACTAAGAATAGTATTGATTCATGGGCTAAGTGTAAGGATGCTTTTATTGGTAGATATTATCCTCCTGCTAAGATTATATCGTTGCGTAGCAATATTATGAAGTTTACTCAGTTTGATAATGAACATGTTGCTCAAGCTTGGAAAAGAATGAAATCTATGGTAAAGAATTGCCCCACTCATGGACTGACTACTTGGATGATTATCCAAACTTTTTATGCAGGACTGAATTTTTCTTCAAGGAACCTACTTGATTCAGCTGCTGGAGGCACTTTTATGTCCCTTACTTTGGGCGCCGCATCAAAGCTACTCGACAACATGATGGTAAATTATTCCGAATGGCACACCGAGAGAGCTCCTCAAGGTAAGAAGGTAAATTCTGTTGAGGAAACCTCTTCCTTGAGTGATAAAATTGATACCATTATGGCTATGCTTGCTAATGATAGGACTCATGTTGATCCTAATAATGTTCCTTTGGCCTCTCTAGTTGCTCAAGAAGAGCAAGTTGATGTGAATTTCATTAGAAATAACAATTTTAATAACAATGCTTATAGGAACAATTTTGCTAGTAACAATTATAGGCCGTATCCTTCTACCAATGGTAATGGTTATGGTAACTCTTATGGTAATTCCTACAACAACACTAGGGCCGCGCCCTCCGAGCTTGAGGTAATGCTCAAGGACTTCATCGGTAAACAAACTGCTTTTAATAAGTCTGTTGAGGAAAAGTTAGGCAAAATTGATATTCTTGCTTCTAAAGTTGATAGCCTTGCTCATGATGTTGAACTTCTGAAACTAAAAGTGTTTCCTAATGATGTGAATGTGAGCTATATTGTTGCTGCCGCTAATGCTACCCAAGTTGGAATTGATAAAAATATTAGATTGTTAGCGGAATTGCATGCTAGGTGGGAAAAAGAAGATGAGATGGCTAGAGAGATGAAGGTATGTACTATTACTACCTCTAATGATGTTGCTCCTACTGATAGCAATCCTCTTACTTTGATTGGTGTAGAGAAAACTCCCACTCCTTGTGTTAAAAAGCCTAAAACTGCCAACACTTTTTCTCAAAAGAGTGCTGAAATTTTTCGGAGTGTGGGAGATGATAGCTCTATTTATTTTAATGATTTTGATGTTGATGGCTGCAATATATCTGAAGTTATTTTGTTCTTGCAAAAGCTTGCTTTGACTCCCAATGCCAGTTCTTTAAATATTGCTTTTACTAAGCATATTACCAATGCTCTCATAAAGATTAGGGATGAAAAGTTGAAGCAAAAAGCCTCTGTTCCCAAGAAGTTAGAAGATGGTTGGGAACCCATCATTGATATGCATGTTAATGGTTATGATTGCCATGCTTTATGTGATCTAGGTGCTAGTATTTCTATCATGCCTAGAAAGATTTATGACATGCTTGATTTACCACCACTAGAAAAGTGTTATTTTGATGTTCCTATTGCTGATGTTGCTAAGAAGAAACCTTTGGGAAGGATTAATGATGTTCTTATTGTGGTTAACAATAACCTTGTTCCCGTTGATTTTCTTGTTATGGACGTTGAATGCCATGCTTCATGTCCTATTATTTTGGGAAGACCCTTTCTTCAAACTGTAGGTGCTATTATTGATATGAGGGAAGGCACTATCAAGTATCAATTCCCACTAAAGAAAGGTATGGAACACTTCCCTAGGAAAAGAAAGAAATTACTTTTTGACTCTATTCTTAGAGCAAATTATGAGCTTAATGCTTCATCTGATATTACTTGATTCGCAATTTTCTGCGCCTAGCTCAAAGGCGTTAAAGAAAAGCACTCTTGGGAAATAACCCATTGTTTACTTTTCAGTACTTTTTCTTTTTCTTGAGTCTTGGAAGTCATTACTACTGTAATGACCGCTCCTTATCTTGTTTATTTCGTTTTTGTGCCAAGAGAAGCCTCTAATTTGAGTGAGGTAAAGATTTGGGGTTATTGCTGTCCTGAAACTGTTTTTGGTGCTGCACCGTAAAAATTCGTGAAAATTCTCTGTTTATCTTTTGGACCTGCGATTTCTTGTGCTTGTGCCCCAGGTTATATCCAAACTTTTCTTAGTTGAACACTTTTTGATTTGAGCAACGGAAAATCCCTCAAAAATTCGTCCATTGTCAGCTGTCCAGTTTTGACAGATTTCTGCCAATATTTGTTTTTACCACTTTATCGCTTTCTTTCGAGTTCTTTTTGATCATGGAACTCTTGTGGAAGTTGCTACAGTAGTATATACTTTATATGTGGTGGTTTTGGGTTGAAACCTGAAGCTAAAAGAGGATGAATATATTTTATGCTTACACTAATGTTGCTAATAGAATTGTGTTTAGTTTTGTATGAAGGAAGTTTTCAAGTGTAGGGATTGGAGAATGATGAGATGAGTTGAAGAATGGACAAAAGCTCAAGCTTGGGGATGCCCATGCATCACCCCAAGAAATATCCAAGAAGTACAAGCGTCAAAGCTTGGGGATGCCCCCGAGGCACCCCTTGTTCATCGGCAAAAATCAGGTCACCTTTCAAAACACTATATTTTTATTGCTTCATGCACTATGTGTTTTTCTTGGAGCGTCAGTTGTTTTAGTTTTCTTAGTTTGTTTAGTTTGTTTGTTTGCTGCAATAAATGATTGGACCCCAACAAATTTCCTTTGGAGGAGATGTATTCGTTTTCATTTGCAAAGAATGCTCTAGTTTTCACTCTTATAAATCGAGCATTCTAGTTTTTCTGCTACTGCTTTTGGTTTTCGTTTTCGCCTTGATATGCATTCAGATCTTGTCATATCTTTTCATCAAGGTGCATTTTTGCCTCTGAACTTTATTGGTTTTCATCAAAAGAGGTGTTTATAAAAATTTCAAATGGTGTTGGAAAAGAGAAAAAGCTTTGTGCAAAATAGTGGTACAAGAAGGAGCTTGTGTAGACTGCGGCTTAGGCTTTTTCATGTCATGCTTGATGTCTTTTTGATAGTATGCTTAGTGGTTTTGCTGTAGCATGACTTGTCTCAAATAACTGAGATTGCTTAATGAGCCTTTGAAAAAAATCATGCGTTGTTTTTATTGTATGGAAGCATTATTTTGGTTTTCTCCTTGATGCTTTATTTGGGTTGACTTGGCGCATGCTCACACATGTTAGACTCTTCCAAAGTCGCCTTTAGCCTTCATGATCATTTAGTTTTTGACTTTTGATGCCATCGTATGCTTCTTTTAATGTCGCTTTGTCGCTTTGCATGATTATGGCCATTATTGCTCTCTTAGTTGGTCGCTCCCAGTCTTTTGCTAGCCCTCGCCTTGTACTGAGTATGAGCTCTACTCGTGCATCCAACTCCTAAAAGCCAAGTTTGCCATTGTGTCCACTATAAATTCCTATGCATGGTATTTGTAAGCCATTCCAAAGTAAAATTTTCATGTGCTACCTTTCAAAAACCTTCAAAATACTTCTCGTTTTGTGACACTGTTTTCAGCTCATGGGGACGTAGTGGTCGGATTTGCTATCTTCCATATTGCTTATTCCAAAAAGAAAAAAAAGGGAAAAAAGAAAAAAAGGCACTCCTCCATGGTATGTGAATGTTGGTGGGCACCCGATGGAATCGGTTAGCCATGGTATGTGAAAGGAAAAGGTGGGGAGGAGTGCCAAGTTTTATAAAAAGAGCACGAAGTGCCAATCTCTCTCTCAAAAACTTGCTTTATTTTTGTATGGAAGATAGTAAGAACCCCATTGCCAGTCGTTGACAAAGACAACCACCTCTCAAAATCAAGTTTTATCTCTGTTTTACAAATGAAAAGCTCTAGCACATGTTTAAATCACTGCTTCCCTCTGCGAAGGGCCTTTCTTCTACTTTTATGTTGAGTCACCACCTTCTTTCTTTATGCACCATTAAGAGAGCATAGTTGTTATTCTTAGTGTGACATGCATTGTCCCAAGGTTCATTGATTGACTCATATTATTGGTTTCACTTGTTCTTAAATTATTTGTATCTAGTCGCCCTCTTAAACTTTGAGGTGTCCTATGCATTTATGTTTTGCTCTCTTTGAAGGACAAGCTGAAAACCACTTGTATGTTTTTCCTTATGATTTGAACACACGTTTGACTTTCATTGTTTCATTATCATGATCTTTTATTTGTGTTCATTTGCATGTTTACAACATGGTTGCTAAGTTCTTATTGTCATGATTATATCTTTCATGCCCATGTTTTAAGTTCTATTGATCCCAGCTCATCAATGCTTACATATATGATCAAGATTGTGTAGGTGCATGTCACCTCAAAAATTATTCTTTTGTTATCACTTACCTACTCGAGGACGAGCAGGAGTTAAGCTTGGGGATGCTTGATACGTCTCAAACGTATCTATAATTTTTGATGCTCCATGCTTTGTTTTACACCATTTGCCTATTGTTTCGTTACACTTAGTGGCATTTTTATACATTTTCCGGAACTAACCTATTAACGAAGTGCCACAGTGCCAGTTTCCTGTTTTCTGCTATTTTTGTGTTTCAGAAGTGATACACAGGAAATATTCTTGGAATTGGACGAAACAAGTTCCTGAAGTCATATTTCACCGGGGAGCTCCCAAACATCCGAAGACCTGACGGAGAGGGGCCACGTGGGCCCCAGACACAGGGGCGGCGCGGCCACCCCCCTGGCCGCGCCAGCCCCGTGTGAGGGGGCGTAGGACCCCCTCTGACAGCCTCCTTTCGCCTACATATACCCCCTGACGAGAAAAAGCTAAGCCCCGATCAGTTTTCCAGAATACATCGCGATCCGCCGCCGCCGTCGACCCGAAGATCGGGAGGGTCCAGAAGCTCTTCCCGGCACCCTGCCGGAGAGGGGAATCGCCACCGGAGGTCTTCTTCATCGCCATGCTTGCCTCCGGAGCGATGAGTGAGTAGTCTACCTTGGACTATGGGTCCATAGCAGTAGCTAGATGGTTGTCTTCTCCACCATGTGCTTCATGTTTAGATCTCATGAGCTGCCCTACATGATTGAGATCACCGTTATGTAATACTATGATGTTGGTTTGTTGGGATCCGATGAATATTGGTGTTTATGATTAAGTTGCTGTACTGAATTATATCTTTTGTTATCTCTATGTTGTTTATGATCTTGCATGCTCTCCGTTGTTAGTGGCTATCTTGGCCGAGTAGTTGCTAGTGACTCCAAGAGGGGGTATTTATGCTCGATAGTGGGTTCATGTCTCTATTTCACCTGGGGGAGTGACAGAAACCTCTAAGGTGGTAGATGTGCTGTTGCTACTAGGGAGAAAACAACATTCATATGCTCAAGGGCATATGCTTTGTTTACATTACACACTTTGCTTAATGCAATTATCTGTTGTTCGCAACTTAATACTTTTGGGGTGTTCGGATGATATCCCCGTGGGTGGATTATTAGTCATAGATGCAGTTGGATGGCGGTCTATGTATTTTGTTGTAATGCCCAGAGTGAATCTCATAGTGATCTTCTTGACATATCACGTTATCTTTATTCTATCAATTGCCCAACTGTAATTTGTTTACCCAGCATGTTATTTATCTATGGAGAGACACCACTAGTGAACTGTGGACCCCGGTCCTATTTTAATCATATTGCAATCACCTGTTTACTTTTCCCGCACTGTTTACTTTACTAGCATTTTACTACTGTTTTCCACTCGATACACTCATAACCTTTGTTTCAAGCAAACCGGTGAGATTGACAACCTCATCGCAAGTTGGGAGCAAAGTATTTGTTTGTGTGTGTGCAGGTTCCACAAACACCTTCAGTCGTCACTGTCTCCCTTCTCCTGAACGATATTAAACCTTGGTTTCTTAACTGAGGGAAAACTTGCTGTTGCACTCATCATACCTTCCTCTTGGGGTTCCCAACGGGCTGGTCATTCACCACGCACAAGGACCGACTGACGCCACATTCATCATAGGCATCAATGACCAGCAGCTGACAGGTCGACTAGCAGCACTCAGCCTCTTTATAAGCAAGCTCGGCGAAAAAGCTCTCCCCTTCTATCGGCTACTCCGGAAGACGGACAACTTCACATGGA
This sequence comes from Dactylis glomerata, assembly GCA_007115705.1. Taxonomy (NCBI): domain Eukaryota; kingdom Viridiplantae; phylum Streptophyta; class Magnoliopsida; order Poales; family Poaceae; genus Dactylis; species Dactylis glomerata. Next base: position 3,039,762 of record QXEO01000383.1, read on the forward strand.
CAGAAGAGGCGCAAGCCGTGTTCGACGATCTTAAGCGTCGCCTTTCGACGTCTCCAGTCCTAGTCACCCCTCGAGAGAAAGAGCCGATGTTGCTGTACATAGCGGCCACGAATCAAGTCGTCAGTTCGGCCCTGGTGGTCGAGCTTGCGGAGGATGGCAAAGAGCACGGAGTACAAAGACCAGTATACTATCTCAGCGAAGTCTTGTCTCCAACCAAGCAAAGGTACCCTCATTACCAGAAGCTAGCATACGCCATCTACATGATAGGGAAGAAGCTGCTGCATTACTTCGAGTGTCACTCCATCATAGTAGTGGCCTCGAATCCAGTATCCAGCATTCTCAACAATCCCGATGCCATAGGGCGTGTCGCTATGGGGAATCACCTTGGGACCCTGGTAGATCACATACCAGCATCAGTCGGCAATCAAGTCACAAGTCCTGCCAGATTTCATAGCCGAATGGATGAAAGCACAGATGCCCAAACTCCCGGACCTGTCGAACTGTTGGACCATTTATGTCGACGGGTCTAAGCGGGTTTTGGGAGCAGGAGCAGGAGTGGTACTCGTGTCACCACAGGGGGACAAGATGCGCTATGTCCTCCGTATGCGCTTCGCGAATCCCTCGAACAATGAAGCGGAGTACGAAGCCGTTCTGCACGGCATGCGAATGGCGAAAGCCTGCGGGCCACTCGCATCAAGATCCACAGAGACTCGAATCTCATCGCCCAGCAAGTCATGAAGGAGTGCGATGCGACCTGTGCAAACATGATTGCATACCGCGCCATGTACGACAAGCTTGAAGGCGACTTTGAAGGGTGCGAGGTAACGCACATCGGCAGGGAAAGCAATGAAGAGGCAGACAACCTAGCCAACATCGGCTCTGAATGTTTGCCGATACCACCAGGAGTCTTTTTCGAGGAGATATTCGAGCGCTCCATCAAGATCAAGCCAGCCACCGATCCGGCGTTAGCAACACGCTCAGGGGCTAAGCAATCAGGTCCCGCCCCAGCAGCGGGAACAGAAGACCTCTCCAAGGAAGCGGCCACAATCATGCTCGTCGAAGCAGTTTGGACAAAGCCGTACCTGGCCTACCTGGTGCGAGGCGAACTCCCAGAAGACCCCATCCATCGTCGACAGGTCATGCGGCGCTCCAAGGCCTTCACGATAATCAACAGAGAACTCTACAAGCGTAGCACTACAGCTGTCCTCCAACGGTGCATAGCGCAAGAAGACGGAATCACCCTCCTCCGAGAGATTCATGAAGGAACCTGCGGGCACCATGCCAACAGTCAAACTCTCGTCGCTAAGGCTTTTCGATCGGGGTTCTACTAGCTCTCGGCCCTCCACGGCGCCAAAAACATCGTCCAGCAGTGCGAAGCATGCCAGTTATTCACCAGTAAGACGCACGCGCCCGCGTCAGAACTGCACACCATACCTGTCGCCTGGCCCTTCGCGCAGTGGGGCCTCGACTAAGTAGGGCCCCTGCCCAAGTCATCTAGAGGAAGCCACACGTACCTGCTGGTCGCCGTGGATAAATTCTCCAAGTGGATCGAAGTTGTCCCTGTCACCAACCAAGAGGCGACCACGGCGGTCAAGTTCTTCGAATCCATCGTATACCGGTACGGCGTACCGAACAGCATCATCACTGACAACGGCACTAACTTTACCTCGGGCGAATTTCAAGAATTCGCCAAAAAGCTCGGCATCAAGATCAAGTATGCCTCAGTGGCGCATCCCAAGTCCAACGGCCAAGTCGAAAAGGCCAATGGGCTCGTCTGCGCATGCCTGAAGAAGCGACTCCTTCGGCCCCTCAAACGCGCGGCAGGCGCTTGGGTCGAAGAACTACCGTCGGTTCTATAGAGCCTACGGACAACGCCCAATTCTTCGACCGGCTACACGCCATTCTTCCTGCTTTTCGGAGCAGAGGCAGTGCTACCTATAGATGTGCGCTACTGCACGCCCCGTGTGGTCGCCTACGTCGAAGAAGACGCAGAAAAGGCATTGGCAGATGCCCAAGACCTGCTGGATGAAGCTCGAGACGTCGCTCTCACTCGCTCGGCAGTTTATCAACAAAGCCTCCGGAATTACCACAGCAGACGGGTACGCGGACGATCCTTCGAGCCCGGCAACCTCGTGCTTCGCCTCAAGCAAACAAGCACGTCGAAGCTGGAGCCACCATGGGAAGGCCCATAACTCGTCCACGAAGCAATCCCAGGAGGCGCGTATCGGCTCCGCGACCCCAAGATAGGGAAGGATGTCGAAAACCCGTGGAACGCACAGCAGTTGCGTCGATTCTATCCTTAGAATCAGCATACTTCCTCCCCCTCCTTTCTCTATGTAATTAAGCGTCGGCAGCAGACCACGCTCAACCATTGCGCCCTCGGCGCCAGGCAATAAAGTACACTTCCTCATATCATTGTCTGACCTATACTCGGGGGCTTAGCCTTAAAACTTTACTCAACCCACACTTGGGGGCTTCGCCTTAAAAAATTGCTCAATCCACTCTCGGGGGCTCCGCCCTTCGACCTACGCTCGGGGGCTCCGCCCTTCGACCTACGCTCGGGGGCTCCGTCCTTTGACCCACGCTCGGGGGCTCCGCCCTTCGACCTACTCTCCGCTCTTTGACCTACGCTCGGGGGCTCCGTCCTTCGACCTACTCTCGGGGGCTCCGCCCTTCGACCTACGCTCGGGGCCTCCGCCCTTCGACCCGCGCTCGGGGGCTCCGCCCTTCGACCCGCGCTCGGGGGCTCCGCCCTTCGACCTTGCTCAGGGGCTCCGTAATTCGACCTACGCTCGGGGGCTCTGCCCTTCGACCCGCGCTCGGGGGCTCCGCCCTTCGACCTACGCTCGGGGGCTCCGTAATTCGATCGCGCAATCCAACAAAGACATACAAAACTACACAACACCCGCAATAAAGAACGCAACAACAAATCTCGCAGATGCATACACAAGAGACAAGCCAGATTCATACGTTTGGCTGAGTCATTGCGCTACGACACCCCGATTCGCCCTCTGATGATCACTCTCGGTGATGATCTGTCGGGCGATACAATCGGCCGTGTCCCTACAAGCAGCATAATGAGAGTCCATGTCAACACAGCCACTGGGAGTTAGAGGGAGCGCCTTCAATAGTTCCAAGTCGATCTCAGGATAATGAACGCGCACAAAGGAAAGGGCGACCAGAGCCCCGCAGCGCAGATGTTCCCGAACGAAGCGATAGACAGCGTTGTCGTTCTCGAATCGATCAAGCAGCGCAGGAAGGCCTTCGGACTGATTGTTCAGAGGAAACATCGCCTCGTGCACAAGCGCGAGGGCGGTGCGGCTCATCTCGTCCAGAACTCTAGCTTGGGCGATCCGATCCTGGAGTATTGTCAGTTTTAACGCTTTCGATCGGTCAGCCCAGAAGTTATCAGCGATCGAATTAGCATGCGTCTGAGCTGCACGAAGGTGCGCATTTACGCGCCGGGCTTCGGCTTCGCTATCAAGGCATACATCTGCAGAAGAGGGGAGAATGTCATACTTGACAGGCTTGGAGCACAAGCAGATCAAGAGCTTGGAAGACTCACATTTCATGGCTTTCTCAAGGTTCTCAACTTCCTCAAGAAGGAACCTTTCGGCATCTGCAGCCCGTGACGCCTTGGAAAGAGCAACGTCGACCTTAGCAGTAACTATCTTCAGTTGATGCTGAGTGTTCTTGAGCTGATCGCGCAAGGATCGAATTAAAGATAGTTTGCTCGTGGAAGGTGCTCTCCTCTCAATGGCGCAGGAAGAGCTAGCGACTGTCTCATACGAAACAGGCCAGGCATTGGAGACCATGGACAAACCCTGCACAGGAGGCCCCCGGTCACACACAGTCATCGGCAACCAAACAACAAACAGGTGCAAAATACACCGAAGGAAAATGACAAAATAGAAGCAGCGGATTTACAACAAGCGATGTTCAAGAGTTAGCCAAATCTTTTGACTTGGCACTACATCGTCAATTACAAAAAATAGTAAGCGCATCGATCAAACTACGCTGAACTGCCAGCGGCCTTGCTGGATGGTGCACCTGACGCACTACGCTTTCGAGCCTTCGCTGCCGCCCTCTTTTCATTCCTTTCCGCCAGAAAGCTCATCATCCGAGCAGACAAGTTGCGGGCGCGCTCAAGATAGCCTTTCGGAGCAATGTCGCATCCGTCCTTGTCCTTTGGGTACGTGCCCGTGACCTTGTCAGCGTCGAACTCAACCCTGTGCATCATCAGCATAGAGAAGATAGACTCAGAGCCAATAGTTACCTGTCAGCGAACCGCAGCAACTAAAGGATCCTCGCCATCCGCCTTCACCGCCAGGGCTTCGAGGATGCCGGCTATGGTGTTGCTGGTCAAGTCAGGGATGGAGACGTCACGAACGCGGTCAAGGGTCGACCGTACCTTCGCCAGGAGATCGCTCGCTTCCTGGCATAGGCGCTCGGCGCTACCAACGCTGGACTCAAGTCCAGCGGGCTCCTTCATCGCCCCGGCATCCAATTCGGCAGCGGCTTCACGAAGAAACAAGATCCCCAGTCAATGGTAGAGTTAATCGGCACAAAATGCTCACTTAAAGGATAGCAAAGGCTTACCACGCAAGATATCAAGGGAGGTCTGCAAGCGTAAATGTAGGTCCTTCTCCCTCGACTCAGCTTCCAGACGACGCATTTTAGCAAGCTCCTGGGCCTTGGTCGATTCAGCTTTAAGCCGGGAAACTTCGTCGACCAACCCATCAGCTTTGGCCTTCAGCACGGATTTCTCTGCCGCAAGATCGTCTAGTTGTGCTTTCAACGACGTCTTGTCGGTGGCAGCTTGTGTTGCAATCCCTGTTCATTCAAGGAGTAGCTTGCTAAAAAAGGAAGTAAAAGGCATCGAAACAAGATATCAGATGGAAGAAAACATCACTTACGTCGCACATCTTCCAGCTGAGCGGATAACTGCCGGTTATCTTCCTCCAGCGCAAGAAAGTTCTTGCACACCTTCGATAAATCCCTGACAATGAGCTAAACAAGCAGAAGCAAAGATGAAATCTCAAATAATTGTTTGGAGGGCAAGCCCAAGTGTAAACACTTAGACTCACCCTCAGGGGCTACTGATAGGCAAACATCAGAATCGTAAAATTAGGATTTTTGGGCTTACATGGCTTTTGGGGCCGGAAGGCTCGCCGGAGGAGGAAACAAGAACAAGCTCGGGCTCGATCATCTTTTTCTTCGGAGGGGGCAATGGCTTCACGAGATCATCCCCTGGCGCCGCGTCTCCAGCTACCTTCTCCTGCGAGTCCGCGGTCCGCTCGAGGGTGGAATCGTGGGGTCGAACTTGATATCGATCATGATCACCCTGGCTCGCCGAAGTTTCCTCGGTGGAAGATCTGAAGCAGGCGTCAAAGTCAATACAACGCAGTCAACTCAAGACAAAATTATACAAGAAAGAAGTTCGATAAAGAAACTTACGATGCATCAAGGCCAAACTTCGGAAGAATCTTCTTCCCAGCTCGAAGAGGAGGGCGGCTGTCTAGAGGCTCGGCAGGAATCACGCTGTCATTATCGTCACCAGAAGAGAAGTGGGTGTCGCCAAGATCTTCTGAATCTTCCACGATGTCAGTGTCCACAACCTTTTTCTTCTTTGTCGGAGCTCGCGATGGTGATGGAGCAGCAGAAGTCGATTCTTCCGAAACCTCGATAAAGTCGCGCCCAGGATATTCACCATCTTCGGGTTGGGGCGGATAGCATCGAGCTATGTTGACAACCTGAGCAAAAGCTCCCATCACATTCGATCCTGATCAACTAGACTACAGTAGAAAATAAACATTCGGCTAAGACAAAAAGCACACCTCAGTGCGGGGGAAGGACTTGCTGAAGGCCACCGCGCCGAAGACTTTTGGCACAATCAATTTCTTCTTTATATTGGTGACAGCGCGAACACTGTCATCGATCTTCGCTTCCTTCACCTCCTCAGAGGAGATTCGTGTTGGGTCCTGGTGATCGGTGTAGTCCCACATGCAGTGGGACCGAGCAGCGAGCAGCTGGACCCGACACTCTATGAATGTGCGAATTAGCTGGATGCCCGAAAGTTCTTTCTTGGGCGTGGCTCGAAGCTGCTGGATTTTCTCCATTAGAGGCTCTGTGATCTTCATTTCTTCATCAAAAAGCTCGTGCCTCCAAGACACTCGGGGTCGAAGAACGGTGGTGGCTCGAAACTCCTCCAGCCTGAAGTCTTCGCCAGCGGAGGATTTATCTTTGGCATAAAACCATTTTGTCCTCTAGCCGGGGTTGTTTTCGGGCGTCTGTAGGTTGAAGTATGGGACGTCCGGGCGCACCTGGCAGCTAAAGCCACCAGTCTGATAGCGCAGGGGGTGCCGGATGGCGAAAATCTGGCGCCAAAGCGCCCAGTGGGGCTCGATCCCCAGAAAAAATTCACAGAGCATGATAAAACACGCAATGTGCAGAATCGTATTGGGATTCAGATTATGAAGCTGAATCCCATACGCGAAGAGGAGGCCACGAAGAAAAGGGTGCGGGGGAAGTGATAGCCCCCGCAGCATGAAAGCAAGGAAAATTACCCGGAAGCCTGGAGGTGGCCGGGGAATGATTTCCGGACCAGCGGCGAGCGACTCCGCCAGATCGTTCTTGAGGAGGCCGATCTTCTCGGCGTTGGACAACTCCTTGTCCCCAATCTTGGTCTGCACCCAGTTGCCGATGACGGAGGTGTCGGTGTCCGCGGTCTTGGCCTTCTTGGCGGCGGCGCTGGCGGCGGCGCCAGCCGCAGTCGAGCCTCTCTTGCCCATGGAGGCGATGCTCAGTGAAGCTTTGCAGAAATGGAGGAGAGAATGAGGCGTTGCGGGAGCTGAGCGCGAGGAAGACGATGACGGCGGCGGAGTGGGGTGTACAGGTACCCTCCGCTGTTGTTTTTGTTCCACTCCTGGAAATCGTCAAACCATCCTGGCCGTTCATCGCGAAGGGGAAGCGGCTGGACGGATCTGGCCGTCAATGTGTCAGCACCGCGGGAGCCGCGGCCTCCACTACGCACGGTAATTAAGGAGACCTGGTAGACTTTTTTCACCCACGCGCGGGACATGCGGTCAAATTCAGTCAACAGCCGGGATGCACGGAAACGGGGCCCACTGGGCATCTGGTCTTGTCAATGTCAGGCTATCCCTGCAGAGGATGGCGTGACAACTCGAAGAAACCAGGCGTCATCACTGACGTCATCACTTGTGGAGTAATTTTCTTTCGGTGGAAGGGATAAATGTGCTACTGGGCCCTTATGTTTTCGAGGTATGTACTTTTGAAAGCCTAACTTCCTTGGTGTTGGGTGTTTCTCGAAGATCTTTTGCTTTCTTCGTGTTATTTAGCTGCAAACATCACCTCTCGAGCGTTTTTGTACCTTGCTCGCGGCCTCAGTTTAATTGGCCCAGGAGCCTTTCGAGTGGGACCTTTGGACTACTCGAAAGAATCTTTTTGCTTTAATCGACATGGTTTTGGCATTCGAGCTGTGGATTTTCATCCTCGAATTGTCTATCATGGGCCAGCAGTGCTCTCATGTCCCTCGAATTAATGGCGTCGATCTTCTCTGCTTACGGTACTCGAGCAGGATGAGCTGTTTCGATCTTCGAGTGGTGGATTTTAACCCCCCGAATTATCTTCTAGCTGGCAACGCCTTCTCATTATTCGAGTTATGGCTATCGATTCTCTGACCATTTCTCTAGTTCGGTCTGCATTGCCGCAAGTTCATTCGAATAGTGATTCTGTCAGTTTGTACAATCACGATCAACACTGCATCTAACCATGGGCTTCTGCCCCCAGGTTATTTTCGATTCAGGGCCAGCAGTGCCTCAGTTACGATTTGGGAGCGGCTTTAGCCCCCTGAATCCAATTCTATACTCACGTATACACTCAAAATACCCGAATTCTGGTGGCAATATACCAATTCGGATGCCGTATGTCAAATACGAAGGTAAGTCCACGGTTTGCAACACCAGATGGCCCGGCATTCGTATCAAGCGTGCTCTGCCAAGAAATTTTCCATACCTACGGTATGAAGTTTGCACCGATGGACGCATCGGGTGCCTCATAATGAACTGGGCTTCGACCTGGTAAGTCCAACGCGGCTCGGGTCGAAGTAGCGCCAGCCCACGCGGATTCGAGTCGGGGGACTCGAATCTGAGTAAGCTAACCGAATGTTTTTGCGGCTATGCAATTAACTGAGACCCGGCGTGAGTCTCAGGCCGGTTATGCCTATCCCCCTGCAAACCAAGCTAAGCATTTTTTGAAGCTCATAATGAGCACTACTCGAATCAGCAGCGTCTACTAGGCGCATCATTTGTATACTTGCTATGCCTTTGTGCTTTTACAGGAAAGGCGAATACAGTTTTGTGCGATCAAGAGGAGATTTGAATTAGAGTCCCTGTCATAGTCTTCGACTATCCCAGGCATTCGGGGGCTACTGACGAAGGAATGACAAATAGGCCCTCGATATTCGCCTACCTGGTTTTCGGCCCAGGAGGGATCACTGTCGAAGGAATTGCAAGGCCCATAAGGACAACGGCCTGGCACGGTTCAGGAGTAGTACTTGGCGTACAAGCAAAGGCTCGAAGAGTTCAAGTTGGATTAGTTTTCAACTAGGGTTCGTTCAAAACTGATCCTATCTGTACTTTGCTTGGTGGACAATCCTGAGACCCAGCCTTCACATATAAAAGGCTGGGAGGGAGGTCCCGAAGCGGCTAGACACTTTTTCGCCACCTTACACCGAAGCGCTTGAAACATTAGAGCTTTCCACAATCTACGCCGCCATTGTAACACCTCCATTGTAGCCACTCCATCAATAAAAGTCAGACAAGCAGGACGTAGGTCATTACCCTACCAAGGGGCCGAACCTGGGTAAACCCTCGTGTCCCTCTGCTTTCGTCTGATCGCCGTCGAGTTCGCCAGATTCCACATACGCTCCATGTCTCGAAAGCCCACAAACATGGGCATTGCCGGGGTTAAACCTCATCAGATAGAGAATATGATTCACTTGTTAAGAAAAATGGATGTAGAGAACAAATTAACCATTTTCAACGTTTTGGCGATGAAGCAGTGGTTTGTGAGGGGTGTATCTATAAAATGGATGTGTTTTCAGTAATTTAAGATTCTCACCTCGCTTGGTGGACAAACCATGTATCATTTCAAAGTCTCTAAGGTTAGTCCAACTTGTGCATGCATGTTCTTTGGTGGTAGTTTTATCGGGTGCATGGAAGAACATCAATGATGCAATTGGTGGAGCTTGAGATAATGGCTTCAATCTGGACTGTTTTGATCTGACTCCCAAGTCGTTCGAGTGCTTTGTTGGTCATTTTTTGTTCTCACGGCATGTTGTAACATTTTTATTTAATCTAAGCCAAATCATTGGTCAAAAGATAACTTCTCCACCTAAGAAGTAAGAACCATCGAAAAGGAGAAGAAATAGCATGTTTCTTTATTTCATAGAAGGAAGTTTACATGTGCACGGTAAGAAATAGCATGCTTGTTTGTAGGGATGGTTGCAGAACATGAGGAGCAGACGTAGTCGAGAGGCTGTCACAGAAAGCTATGATAATGAAGAGTCGAAGAGCACTCCACTTCCCTGCTTATTCGTGCTAGTTTTCTACAGTATGTAGGACTTGGGCATATGTTTCCGCATGGACTATGGAGAGAGAGAGGAATCAATCGGGGTACGCTAAACGGCTAAAGGTCATATGATTAGAGCACGAAAGTGTCTGACACTAGTGTTTCTGTTGCGGCGGAATCAACTGCATGTGCGGTCTCGTCTCTACCCGTGACACCAACCACGTACTCTCTCTGTTTAGAAATATAAGATGTTTTAGTTTTGTAAAATGAGTTTATCTAGATATCTTTTAATATATAAATTTGAGCGAACCTATACACTCGAGTACAATCTTATATTTCGGAACGGAGAGAGTACAATCTGTCCTCACCCCTCACTCGAGTCCAGCCATTAATTATTGATTAAGGAAGCAAAGCAGCGTACGTGTGTTGGGGACAAATCGAGCTCGATCTCGTGTATTTTCTCCTGTCCGAGAGGCGTGTAGTCTTCCGGTTTGACGGCCTTGTTGGACCCGAGCGTCGGCCCCCGCGTCCTACAGTACCGTTTTCCATCGGTTTGCCTTTGAAATTTGTAGTGTGCGCGCACCTGACCGGTCGATCCATAAGTCTAATCTTAAAAAGGAGGTGTTAACACGGGACACCTCTTGTGTCATCACCGTGTAGTTCCTTCCTTTTTCCCTTTCGACAAAAAGATACACTACGGTTTTCTAGTCCGGCGGAAGGCACTTGTAGCCAATGTAGCCTCGGAAAGCACTACGGTGGTGAAAGACTGAAAACTTAGCAAGACTGTAAGAAAAATATTCGGACAAAGTTTTTCTCTCTTAGGTGCACGTACACCTTTTATTTGAAATTCATTTTAGATATATTTGAAAATGTCAAAAAAATCCAAATAAAAATGTTTTTGTGTACATCTCCATGTTTTACATGCCCACAAAGTTGGAAACATGACTTTGTGTGTGATCTATGTAAAAATAACAAAATTTAGTACTAAAATAAGCCTTTTTGCAACGTGTTTTTTTCACAAGCCACAAAAAATATCTATTTTTTTATAAAACTTTGTGTGAGCACGTAAAATATGAAAATATACATGCGAATATCTTTTACTATTTTTTTTAACTTTCCAAATTTTATTTTCAAATAAAAGCATATGCTTATGGGATCAAAAGTGCATGTCCAAGGAAATTCTGAGCTTTGGTGGAGACTAGCTTGAGCCTTGAGCACATGTACGGTCCACACACACACTCTCTGGGTTTGCCCTCCCCCGCTACTGACAAACCTGCTGAAAAACTTTGCCAGCGCCGTGCTATGCTAGTGCGACTCTCTGAGTATGAGAGCCATGGGTGCGTCTGACCCACCTCAACCTCAAGTATTGGACCAACGTGCCGCTCCTGCCACCTGTTCGGCCGCGAGCGACTCCTGTCCCGAGACGGGGCCACCCACCGCCGCGCGCGGCCGTGATCGCAACCCCGATTGGATATCCTCTCCCGCCGGCCGCCGGTGTCAGGCCGCACGAGCGCGATCACCAAGCGGCGGCCAACGCGTGCGTCGTCGGCTTGTACACCGCGACAGCCAATTCCGGCTCCGCCACCAGAAAATGTTTGTCGCGCGGCGCAGCGGGGCACATGGCCAGCTCCACCCTCACACTTGTCGCGCGGCGGCGGGACCGCGGGAGCCAGACGAGCGGGACAATCGCCGGCGACCGCGACGATCCACGTAGCGGATCCAGACCCAGTTTCGCCACCGCAACGTGAGGCACGCCGGTGCGTCCAGGCAGCGACCGCTGTCGTCCGGTAGCTAGCTCTCGGAAGGATAAACATGTCGTGCACGCTGGCGCCGGCGGTGGCTGCGTGCGGCGGTGCGGGTGGCGCAGCGCCCACGCTTCCAATGTCTGGTGGGCGTCGATCTGAACCAAACTTGACGGGCCCGAAACTGGAATGTAGAAAGAGCCAATTGAAGCTGAGGCCACTAAACTTAAACTTGCCGGGACGGTTTAGTCGAGCAAATTTTCTTCCAAGTACCTAAACCGTGATAGGCTAGGGGCTGCACAAACTATATGTCGTCGCGTCCTTTGTCTACGGCGTGCTCATAATGGTGTGTCACGCATTACCTACGACGTTGCACAATGAAGTGTCACGTCCTTATTTACGGCGCGCTAGAAAATGGTTAGTTGTGTGAATTTTTTTGCTGGAGGTTTATTATTAAATTTATTACGACTAGGGGTTATTATGAGTCCTAAATTATGAGTTTCTTCTTGGCGAGGCCAAGGGTTTTCATCTTAAAAAAAGAGAGTATTATAGTGGTGTGGCACAAAATAAATGAGTCTTGCATCTTCTTAGAGAAATATGTTATGCATTGGACGTTCGCACATCATCAATAAGCATACATTTTTGGATAAACTGCCGCATTTCAATAAATAGTATATTGGTTTGGGTTCCTTCATTTCCTCAGGAGCTAGGGGTTATACTAAAGAATAGAGAAGCCATCAACAAGATAGGAAAGTGGATAGTTGACACAGGCAGATGGAGAACAATATGGTTCTCGTTGTTTTGAATTTTTTTCTCCATTGTTTTCCCTGGGAATGTTGCATTCGTCTCTTGTAGCCAGTTGCACATCTAGAATATATTTGAGAAAAATGATGGTTCCGTGTTAGGATGGTGTAACGCAGTTGAGGGTCCATTTAGATAGATTGAATCATTCACACAAATAATATGTTGTTTGTAGGGACATGTCGTTTGGCTCGTGGGTGCATATGTTTTCTTTATGTAAGATATATTTTAAACATATTAAGAATGTCAAAATTTTCCCAAATAAATGTTCCACGCACATCTCTACATTGTACATGCTCACGAAGTCGTTTTAAGAAAAACCAACTTTTATATCATATGTAAAAAAGAAAAAATTCAAGGCTAAAAGAAGGCTTTTCGTGAGTCTTTTTTTGGCACAGGCCATGAAAAATATCATTACAAACTTTCTGTGATGTCATTCTAGAATGTGAATATATACAGACCAACTTTTTTTATCTATTTCTTTACATTTTAAAATTTATTTATAGGTAAAAGGAGCACATGCACCCGAGATGAAAAGTGGATTTCCGTGTTCGTAAGTGTATTTCACTTTAAAAACGGAAGGTGGTTTTACTGAGGCGTGCGTGCGTGCAACGGCTCGGTATCCCAATCTCGGCGCACACGACAACGACCTAACAAACTCGTACGTGCCTCGATCGTGCGCTCCATGCCCCCACATCCCCACGCGCTTCCGGGATCGGACGGCCAGCGGCAGCCGTCGGGGCCGCTGACGCGCGTCTCCTCCGTCGAAGGGGGAGAGGATGACGCGCGCGGCACGCATGGGTGGTGGCGGCGGCCGCTGCAGAGGATCACGGGGGGGTTCGTTGGCAGCTGCTGCACAGCAGCTGGTTCTGCTCACGAAACGAAACCCCACTTTAAAAGGGCCTCGACTCTATCCCTCCCTCTTTCCCAATCCCACCCTCCCATCCCACACATCGCGGCTGCGGCGACGAGGCGGCGAGAAGGCGTGGAAAAACACAGCGGATAAGCGTGGGAGACAGCGGCGAGCCGGCCATGGCGCGCGCCGACCCCAACCGGAGCTTCATGAAGGACGTGAAGCGCATCATCATCAAGGTGATTTCTTTTTACTGACTGGCGGCGGCGGCGTCTCTGTTTTCCCGCTAGCTAGATCTAAGCGCCGCTGCTCTGCGCGCGACGCTGTTTGCGCATTGCCGTGTTTCCCGAGGGCGTCTCTGAATTTTTTAGAAAAACGGGGGGGCCGAAAGGGCGTATCTGAATCGAATCCAAGATTGGTTTTTGAAGAGTTCTTCAGGATTGATTCGGGCTATTCGTTCTGTTTTTGGATTGGGACGAATGGTGACGGGGAAGAGTGGTTTTGCCTGGGGTTTGGGTTTAGCCCGGTGACGCGCGCGTTGATGGCGAAGTACCCATCTTCGGCAACTTATCGCTGTAGGAACTTTTCATGTGCCCAGGAAGGATGTTTGGGGCCTTTTGTAATCAGGCATCGGATAAGCTTTAGGGGAAAGTGGATTCCTGTCAGATGGAAAGTGGATTAGGGGAATATTTCCCAAATTTCATCGCATGCGAGGGTGCTCGCCGGTTCATTGCAGCTGTGATGCATTATTTGGGGTGCAAATTCGTATTTTCTTAGAAACCTGGGGAGTTTGCTATGATCCACGATTGGTAAGAGTAAATCGAGAAACGATGTTTTGTGTCGCCCGTCTAGAAAGTTGCCAATTCCAGGGAAGCAATTTAGATATGCTGAGGAATCTAGTGAGCGATGGAACACAGGAGCAACGGACAGAGTTTTGATCCGTGCTACCTTTGCTTGCTGTTAATTCCTTTTTTTGCATGACAGGTGGGCACTGCTGTTATCACCAGAAATGATGGAAGATTGGCTTTGGGCAGGATTGGATCCCTGTGCGAGCAAGTAATATATACTCGTTTCTGAACTTCTCTACCATGTAAATATGCAGTCTGATATCTCTTGGCGGATCCTGAATCGACAAAATGGCAATGCAGGTGAAGGATCTGAACGCTCAAGGGTATGAGGTGATTATGGTCACCTCGGGTGCTGTTGGTGTGGGGCGACAGCGACTCAGGTACCGGAAGCTCGTCAATAGCAGCTTCGCTGATCTGCAGAAGCCACAGAATGAGCTGGATGGGAAGGCTTGCGCTGCTGTTGGTCAGAGTGGGCTGATGGCACTCTATGATATGTTGTTCACCCAAGTGCGTTTTATTTAGCCTGGCATGAATTTCACTGAAATAGCTGGTACCTTGTCATCTGTTTGTAACATCAAACTTCTCATGTTGCAGCTTGATGTATCATCGTCCCAACTTCTTGTGACGGACAGTGATTTCGAGAATGCAAATTTCCGGGAGCGACTCCGTGAAACCGTTGAGTCATTATTAGAGCTTAGAGTCATTCCTGTATTTAATGAAAATGATGCCATCAGTACGAGAAAGGCTCCATACGAGGTGCGTTTTGTACATTAAATTGCATTGGAAACTTAGAACTGTAGTCTTTGTCTGACGTTGCTCTGTAACTGCGGTATTGGTTGCCAAGTTACAATTTCATTGTTGCATACATACATAGCCATGCCTTTCCAGTTTGCATACCTGCCTCAGCACTTCTATAATTTGCATTGTGATGTTTAGCAACTTTTCTGTTGCAGGATTCATCTGGTATATTTTGGGATAATGACAGTTTGGCAGGCCTACTGGCATTGGAACTGAAAGCTGATCTCCTTCTTCTACTCAGTGATGTGGATGGCCTCTACAGTGGTCCACCAAGTGAACCTTCATCAAAGATAATACATACTTATATCAAAGAAAAACATTATCATGAAATTACTTTTGGAGACAAGTCTCGTGTTGGTAGAGGTGGCATGACAGCTAAAGTGCAAGCTGCTGTCTGGGCTTCAACAGGTGGTGTACCTGTTGTTATTACAAGGTAAGTCATACATTGCCTTTTATTGCATGAGAAATGTTGCCGCCTAGCACTGCTATTGCTCCTCATATACATATACGTCCACACATTCTATGGTATTTGTTTTCTCATCATATGCAAGTAATGTGTGCCATTTGGCAACTCGTGATTTTGATTCCATCTTGTCACTCTGCCAGATCTGATTATATTTATGCACTACTAATGCATAAGTTGTTAAGCCATATGATTTTGCATTCATCAAAAACTCTACTAGAGTTAATTTAAAGTGTCTTAACTATAAAATCTGGAATGATATGAAGTCCAATTTTTAGTTGTTAGCTCTTGTACATTAAAATGATGAACAGTTCTACCACGAGAATTCTGCTAAATATGTATTTGCTTTTGAGGCCCATGCACCTTCCATCTTATAGTGAAATTTTGGTGTGATGCTTACTGCCGGAAAATAGTATGCCATTACTGTCAAGTAAAGAAGTTTGATCTTTTTGTTTTCTCAAACATATAAATGCATCAAACCCAAATAATTAGCTTTTTCATTGATCAACTCGAAAGAACCAAATAAGTTCCATTTATTGCAAGCCAATTTTCATTTTTCTTGTGGATGGCTGAGTAATTTGACTCTTTACTGTTCTTGAAGTGGTTGCGCATCTCAGAGTATTGTTAAAGTTCTCCAAGGGGAAAAAATTGGTACTCTTTTTCATAAGAATGCAAGTTTATGGGAACCATCCAAGGATGCTAGTGTGCGTGATATGGCTGTTTCTGCAAGAGACTGTTCGAGGCGTCTACAGGTATATTTCATTCTATTCATAACTTCTGCCCACCGAATGGTGCAAGCTGCCTTTTCCCTCTATTTTTACTAGTTTTTTATATCGATCGTTTATCACATGTACACTTGAAACAGAATTTGTCATCAGAAGAGCGCAGGAAAATATTATTAGATGTTGCTGATGCTTTAGAGGCAAATGAGGATTTAATTAGATCTGAGAATGAAGCTGATGTAGCTGTGGCGCATGAGGCTGGGTATGAGAGTTCTTTGGTTGCTAGATTGACTTTGAAACCAGGAAAGGTAGGCTGTTGGATAATCTTGTTTCTTTTGAACTAATCCATTAAATATGAAACTTGCTTCTTTTCATTTTGGATATTGTTTATTTGCTGATCCAGTTTATACTTATTGTTTGTAGATAGCAAGCCTTGCGAAATCTGTTCGCACTCTTGCGAATATGGAAGATCCTATTAACGAGATACTGAAAAGAACAGAGGTGAATGCTTGCATTAAGATAACACTCTGGAACTCCTAAAGGGGAAAGCTTCCATGTTTGATCCAATTTGTTTGTGTTTTCAGGTTGCCGATGGTTTAGTCCTGGAGAAAACATCATGTCCTTTGGGTGTTCTCTTGATTGTTTTTGAGTCCCGGCCTGATGCCTTGGTCCAGGTATTTTTGGTTCTTGACTTTAGTTATTTATCTAACGTGCTTTGCATTTTTTGTAAGTACATTAAGCAGCTTGATTTGAACACCATTTTTTAGATTGCGTCTTTAGCCATTCGAAGTGGTAATGGCCTTCTCCTAAAAGGTGGAAAAGAAGCAATGAGATCAAATGCTATATTGCATAAGGTATTATCTTCTTCTATGTAGAAGTCTTCTATTTGCATGGTGTATTATTGTTAGCTTTATTGTCCTTAAAAATACCAATTTACTGTTTGTAGGTTATAACCAATGCTATTCCTGACATTGTTGGTGAAAAACTTATTGGCCTTGTTACAACTAGAGATGAAATTGCAGATTTGCTAAAGGTGAGCATTCAATACTATTATGAAAATGGTGGTTCTAGCAATATGCCTAAACTCATAATACACTGTACAGCTTGATGATGTCATTGATCTTGTTATTCCAAGAGGTAGTAATAAGCTGGTTGCTCAAATTAAGGCAACGACTAAGATTCCTGTTCTTGGTCACGCCGGTAAGATATCTTTCAACATTATTGTTGCTGCTACTAGTGCTCTCCAAAATGTTTAAAATTTAGAATTTTAAAACTTTTCTTTATACATATATTTTTCTGCATCACCCTGCAGATGGTGTTTGTCATGTATATATTGACAAGTCAGCAGACATGGATATGGCAAAACGTATTGTGATGGATGCAAAAATTGATTACCCAGCAGCCTGCAACGCAATGGTACTTGTTTAATTTGGTAGCATGTATATTATTGAATAAATGTTTTTGTTGGTGTCGGTTTAAGTACTTATTATAGAGCATGTCTTGCAAAGATATTTTTAAATTCTATCTACTGATCTTGGCTGCAATTTCCTGTTGTCCACGAAAGACATTTAAATTATCTTGCCTGTCTCTGCCCCACCATATTTCCTAATGTTACTTGTATAAAATATTGTTTTTAACTGATAATTGTATGCTCGTGTCATGCTTATTGCACTCTGAATCTTACTACTCAAGTTTTTTAACTTTTTGAGTTAGACTTAATATATAATGTATATTCCCAGTCACCCTTTTCTTGGCCATAAAGATTTACCTTCTTCTCATATTTTGGCTAGATGGTGATTTTTCATTGTATTTTTTTAAAATTCATCAGTTTATAATAACTGATTTTGGCTATATTTTCTGTAGGAGACATTACTTGTTCATAAAGACCTAGCCAAGACTCGAGAACTTAATGACATACTGGTAGCGCTCAAAACAGAAGGTTTGACTTTTGCTCTTTATTCGGTTTAGTTGTATACCTTTTCTGTTGATTCTTACATGACGGCCATTCAAGAGTCGATCCTATATTTCTCACTAACGTTTAGTATATTCAATAGTATATGTGTTTACTGACACAGATACGTAACTTTTACCTTCATGTTTAAAGGTATTTCATCTTCTTATGATTATGTTTGTTATCAACAGTTTCGTGTTCAAGTAATTTATGTCAAACTTTAATCATGAAGAATCTGCCAGGTTCCTTGATTAATACATTTAAAATTGCAAATAAACTGCACTGCCGGTAGGAAGTTACAACTAGGATGCTATGGTGCTGTCAGTATTTTGTCACATAGCCTAACTCCAGAACCAGGGTTTGGACAGTGGGTTTCCTGGCAGTGTGCCGAACTCGGTTGTCCCATTCATCTTTCTGTTTTGCTGTTTTGCACTCTTGAACACCTAGTTTGGAGAAAACTGTATTCTGAATCAGAAAAATAACAGCTAGTACAACCATCTAACTACACATTGCTGTTTCACAACTCACATTGCTGTTTCACAACTACACATTGCTGTTTCACAACTCACATTGTGCCATGCTGTGGAATGAAGTCACAGAGTCCTTACCAGTTCTCATAAATCATTTAGCAAATTGTGTAAATACGAAATCGCCTTAAAAATTCCTACTTCTATGCCACATGTAGTGTCTAACAAATTATCATTTGAAACAGTATACCTGTAAACTTGTGGTTTCTAAGCACCCATTGTGTTTTTAACTAATGCTGTATTGCAGGAGTTAATATTTATGGTGGGCCTGTTGCGCATAAGATATTGGGCTACCCCAAAGCAGAGTCATTACATCTGGAGTACAGTTCTATGGCCTGCACAGTTGAGCTTGTTGATGATGTACAATCAGCAATTGACCATATACATCGCTATGGAAGGTAGCTAAGAGTTACTTTGTACTCTGTTTCCCTCGTCTGATTTCTGAACATATATATTTTCAAGAAAACTGAGATTTGGTTGAACTGGATTCTATCTGCTCTATGTTCTATTTTCAGTGCACATACAGATTGTGTAGTTACTACAGATGATAAAGTAGCAGAGACCTTTCTACGTCAAGTCGATAGGTATTTGTAAATGAAAGTTTCTATCTTCAATTTTAGCTCTTGTACGAGTTGACAGATGCCTGCTGTCGACAAATTTTTGTTCTGATATTTTATGAAGATTAGGTGCCTAACAAGTGCTCTATTCTACTTCTAAAATTTCAATAGTGCTGCTGTTGTATGCAACGCAAGTACAAGATTCTCCGACGGGGCACGTTTTGGACTGGGCGCTGAGGTACACCCAACATTACATGTTTTTTTCGGATCGTTTACCATTATGTCTGCATCTCTAATCATTTGGAATATCTTGAATAGGTTGGCATAAGTACAGGGCGTATACATGCACGTGGACCTGTGGGTGTTGAAGGTCTCTTAACTACACGATGGTATGTGGGCAGCTGGTTAATATGTTAGTTGATCAGTACAGACATATAAATTATTGTGAAAAGTTGTTATCACGCAGTAGCTCACTTCTGTGGTAATTTAAGAGCACATGCATTTTGATAGCTGAGCTCTAAAATTGACTATGTCGAAGATTAGAGGTCTAGCCACCTTCAAAGAATTTAGGAGATTGCAAAATGCAAATTGAATAGTTATGCGGATTTTGATCTACCAGCAAATAGATAAACCATCTGTTTTTCTTGATGCATTTAGGTTTTAATTCCATCCATACTGTGATGTCTCTTGGAAGATTACACATTCCTTCCTTAACTATGTGGTTGTTGTACTATGCAATGATAGTTCCATCACTCAAATCTTTACCTAGTTCTACTTATGTTTTGCTCTTATGGCCGCACAAATATTGCTTTAACCAACTGCAATTTGCAAAGTGAATAAATTTTCTTTAGAAAATTTACTGTTATTCCAAATGGGGAAAATTAAGTTATCATTTGATTTTTAATGTTTCAGTCGATTTCCATTCTTATGCCACGTGCTATTTTTTCATGAGTCTTATAATAAAAACCATAGTCACCATGAATATGTGCATCTCATGTAGTCAGCAGATGGCAATCACAAATTATATACAGAGTAGCTAAAATAAACCTTCCAAGTAAAGAGTTAGCTTCTTCAATAGCAAAAGAGCTCATTAAGTCTGCACTGTTGCATCATCTTCCATTACTTTTCCTGTCGCAGATATTATTATTTTTGAAACGAATGTAAAAATATGGAAGAATACTGAGTGTTGGATGATTGATTTTGGTATGTAGGCTGTTACGAGGTAAAGGGCAAGTGGTGAATGGTGATAAGGATGTCGCATACACCCATAAGAGTCTTCCTTTGCAATGAAGTGTGCTTCATGAGGTGTGTGCTTCTGATCTCGCATATTCTGTTTTGGTTTTTTTTTTCATTCTCATGTTTTACCTACTAAATTGACTGAAGTATTCAAGATATACTGAAATTTCCATATCCAAGTTTGTGCAACAAAAGGCAGATCTGGTCTTTGTTGTCTTATGGTCCTACACTTGTTCATTACTACCTCAGTTCCTTAATCTAAGACGGTTTGGCAGTTCAGAATTGACAAAACGTCTTATATTTGGAAATGGAGGGAGTAGTTTATATGAGCATATTAATCTGATATTAAGCAATTGTGCAGGTCATTGGCTTCTTGGTCAGAATTTGGTGAAAGCCTGGTGAAGCATGATCGGACAACAATGAAAGAAAAATGGTGAACCTTGTGAAGATTGAGGGACGGTGAATCAATTAATTTGTGTACAAACCATCTCATTGCGGCGGTTTGGTAGATCAGTTTGTATGTGCTAGGAGGCTCTGGCTCTCCAGTGTTATTACAATAATAAAAAGCAGCAATGCTAGGAGTTGAGAGAGTACTAATGTATCGATACTATAAGCAGTATGCTGTTTGGGACCAGTGACCCAGCAGCATCTTCTATTGCTCGGTGCACTGTAAGTGTTGTTTCTACTCTATCATGCGGCCCGGGCATCTAATCTGGAGCTGCCGTTGTATGAGCCCATGGAATAATTGGATGTGCTCGTTGGATCTGTCTGAAGATTGGAGGTTATCAGTTAAGAGAACTTATTCTGTGTCCCTCATCAGTTTTTTTAGACAACAATGCAAGCTTTTTTTTTTGCGGGTTACAAGGCAAGCTTTAACGATTCGGAACAATGTTTACAGGGACTGTTCCAGAATAAGGAGTAGAAAGCCAGAGGTTACGCCCCACTCAGATAATACATGCTTAGCTAGGTTGTGTGCTTCGTAGTTTTAAGCTCTACCCTCATACACGAAGAGCAGTTGCTGAGATAAGCAGCACGGTGATTATCTCTGCAATGATAGCTCCGTATTTCCACAAGGTCCCTTCAGATATGTCCGACACTACTGCTTTGCAATCTGAAGCAACTTAGATTTTTGTGAGGGAAAGATCATCAGCCAAAGCCAATGCTTCTCTACATGCGATAGTTTCTAGGGTCGCAAGTCGCAAGATAGATCCCGTGGTTGTCTTACATATTGCTGCAGCTGCTCCTTTATTGCCACCTCTGGAAACGTCAGCATCCAGGTTGATTTTATCCAGACCAGGAGGGGATGGCCTCGAGGTAGTTTGGGCTCTGCCCGCTGAACAACAACTTTTCTTTGAGGCGTTTTAGTGATAGGATGTAGCTCGTGCCTGGTCAACTGGAATCAAAGTTTGTTCCCCAAAAAATGTTGGTGGGCTCGGTATCAAGAATCTGAAGCTTTCCAGCAGAGCTCTTCGACTGAGATGGAATTGGCTTTCCTGGACGATAGTTCAAAGCCATGGAATGTGCTGCCACATCACAATAGTTCTGATGACATGGACCCGTTTTTGCACTGCTCCTCCATCCCGCTCGGCAATGGAGCAAAATCTCATTTCTGGAAGGATGCATGGCATAATGGGGAGACCCTTGTGGGAAGGTTCCCTGATTTGTTTGCGCTCGCAAGAAGGACAAATAGCACTGTCAAAGCTGCCCTGCAAAATGGACGCTGGATGAAAGGACTGCAACACTTGTCCACTCCTCAGCACCTTGACAGTTTCGTTGCCTTATGGAATCTAAAGCAGATGGTTCAGCTCTCAAACTCTGTTGATATGATTTCCTGGAAACTCACTCCTGATAATGCCTACTCGGCTGCCAGCGCCTATAAAGCCCACATTGAGTCTTGGTCTCCAAAACCTAACTTAGCTGCGGTTTGGGATGACAAAATTGAAGGGAATATCCAGTTTTTCCTTTGGTTGATGGTGCAAAATTGTCTCTGGACAGCGGATCGTCTTGAACAGAGAGGATGGCATCATTAAGATAAATGTTCATTCTGTGATCAGATTCTCGAAGACCGACATCATTTGTTTCTCGGCTGTAGCTATGTAAAAGAGGTCTGGCTAGAAATCAAAGCGGCAAACCCTAATCCAATAGCCAGTGAGCCAGATAATATGGCGTTCTTTTGGTGTGGAAGCTACACCTCATTTTCATCCAAATACCTGGAAGTAATAATTTGAATTTAACTCTCCCTAGAGAGGTTCTCTAGTTCCTGAGAGTGGTTGATTTGTGGCGGCCTCTTCATTGCACTCCGGGCTTCTGTGCCTCTGCTGCGCTCAAGGTGGCCTACTCCATCAGCTATTTTAGCTTCGCATTTTGGCCAGGTCCTCTTCACCCTGCCTTCTCGTCTGCTATGATGGAAGTCCGACATGTTGGTTTGACCTTGCAGAAATTGAGTTACATTTGCATGATGTGTTATGCATTTACTATCTAGTTATAAATATATTATTTTATTTTATATTAATTAGTTTAGTTTGGGTCACTGTCTTCTATGACCCACTATCACCTTTGTCTCTTCATGTGAGGCTTGCGGCGTGAGCATGCGGGGATTAGCTGTTATAATGACAACCCAAAAGTGCTCCTAGATAGTGATGTGTGAAAGTCATTCTGGCATTCGGAATGCTAGGCAGCTTGATCTATAGTGCAAAGAAAGAATGCAATGCAGTAACCATGACTGCAAAAGCAACAATTTCTAACAAAATTTGGATCGGTTTGTAGAACGAATTTGTGAAAGAGTCATGCTCTGTGCCACTGGAACCACCATGGATGTCTCAGTAACACTTATTATTTCCACCATTTCCACTAGACCCTTGTCATGTAATCTTATCCATTTTTTCCATGAGCAAGCCTTGTATAGATCATTTTTTTTTTGCTCCACTAGTGCTTTGTTCAAACATTCCATAGAGAATGGCGGAAGATAAAAGGCAATAACAAGTTTAGCAGATGGTTGCGCAAAGCTATTGTTTGATAGCCGGAATAAGCCCAATGAATAAATTTTGTTACACATATATTTGGATGTCTGTATTAGTAGGTTGGTGAATCAACTTCAGAAACGATGATTCAACGTGCATTATGAATTGAACTTCTTAATAGATGAAATTTCTATTTCCACAGAATTCCTAAAACAACACAACAACATTGTCTATTTTACAATTGAATTGAAGCGTAAGGCATAATGATTTGCATCATATGTTGATATATTATGTGAAGATTTTCCGACGGGTGACCCCCCAAATGTGTTGATGTTCACCAAAATCTTGATATAAGCATCGTGGCAAAAGGCGCGTGATTTCAATTGCTTCAAGACATTTTTTTACAATGATAGCATGAGCCGTGAGAAAAGTAATGTTTTCAGTATGAAATCAATATGTATTGAAATCTTGAGAATTCTTAAAAAACTTGCGCAAAACTAGTGTGGGTGTTACATTAAAATAAGGGCTTGTATTTGAAAGAAGCAAAATTTTATATTGTGTACTACTATTATGATGTCTAAATTATCCAATTTCCAAATAAAGGCATGTTGGTCATTGATGAGGAATTTTCTAAGCCTTCTTGTTAACTCCAATCCATTTTTATTTCCAAATAACCTTGTCTGATCACCAAGATTCAGATTTGAGGGACTCATTTGGATCCAACAATCATCCAAAAGTCGACATTTCCATTAACCAAATCGGATAGACTTGAACTCAAAGGTTGCTTCTCCTTGGAAAAAAAACCTAGACGACAAACATGGCCAATCACCAATTGAAGGCTTAACTAAGATCTTTTACAATTCAAAGCAACATTAGCAAACAAGCAAATGACAACATGACAGTGGTGCAAATCGACATGACCTAGGACAGAGGGCAGAACATCAAAAAACCCAAAATGTTGGTCTAACATGTATGGTCCACAGTTAATAAGTATTTTTTAATGTTTATATGTTCATGATATTATCGAATTAGCATGACAATGAATTAGGTTCAAAATAAAATTTATTAAAGCTGATGTACAACTTACTCGTTACCCATTTCCTTGTTTTTTTTTGTGTTATGTTCCACCCGCAGTATTTGTGTTGTGTTACATGTCTTGTAGGTCTAGCTAGAGGTAAGAAATTCACCGGTATGCTCGTATCATCTTTAGGGATAATTTATATTCTTTCAAACAAAACAGACAAAAAATTGACTTGAGTACGACGGATATACCACACATAGTAATTTTTCCGAAGGTGTTTTTTTTTGCATATGAACACTTTACTCTTGTAGAATTTTTATTTTTGCATTTGTTTTTATTTGACATTTAGGACAAAGAATTGAATTTAACCTTTTTAGTTTTTACTAATAAGTAATATATAACACATAAAGTGCATTGGATCCATTGGTATTTAAAATTGAACAATTAAAATCTGATAAACTTTATATTAAATCTGTCCATACAACATGGAGTATTTTGAAATTCATGTGTTCAAAATATTATACTTTATTTATTTAGTTTGGAAATATTTTGCAATGGACTTCACTTAAAATATAAGCAAAGCAAAAGTACCACAGGAATGAATAAATAAATTATGCACCCTTGATATATTAAAATGTATTTGTATGTGTTGTTTTCTCCTGATCCATAAATATCCAAGAACTTGGTAGAGTATTCATGAGTGTATAAAGCTAGAAAAAAACATGACAAAGGTTTATTAAGTACAAGATACTTAGATACCCTTTCTTAATAGATACTTGTAAGTTTGTCCTTGGATGCCTTCATCCGCTCTTACTTGTAACTATTTTGTTTGTTTTTTAAATAAATATTGTCTAAATTTTTTTACTTCCTTCGACCATAATTACCTATCGCTTATGTGGATGTATCTAGATATATTCATACTAGAGACAAGTAATAGTGGTCCAAGAAAATAGCTGTAAATTAAGTTTGCTTATACAATGTACACCTCGTTTTGCTCAGTTTTTTTTGGTATGTACTATTGTCATTGGATTTTGCACGTGTAGGATCTCCCTTTATTTGCGTACAGAACACGATTAAGGGCATCCAAAAGCACGCCACAGTTTAATCATTTTCTATAAGCACCGTCCAAATTATGAATTACTCCCTCCGTTTCAAAATATAAGATGTTTTAAGTTTGTGAAACAAATATATCTAGACATGTTTTAGTGTGTATATTCGAGTGAACCTACACACTAAAAGATGTCTAAATACATTTGCTTCACAAAGCTAAAATATCTTATATTTTGAAACGGAGAGAGTACCTTCATAAATTTACCATTAGAGCTGTTATATCGACTGCTCTAATGAGCAATGATCATGCATTATCTCTACCAGGTGAGCTGCAGCATT
The DNA here is from genome assembly GCA_007115705.1 of Dactylis glomerata. NCBI lineage: Eukaryota > Viridiplantae > Streptophyta > Magnoliopsida > Poales > Poaceae > Dactylis > Dactylis glomerata. The sequence goes on from QXEO01000383.1 coordinate 3,065,221, forward strand.
ATACCTACACCGTAATCATAGAAACCGCCACACAATCATCAGTACCCAATGCTATCCTCGGGCGTGTGCTTTTGTCAACTTCTACTCCAAGAGCAAGCCCAACACATGGGTGACACCGTACGTCATCGCAACCGGCGGCCAGTGCGCAGAGTCCTTGGACGTGTCCAGCGATGTTGGCAGATGGTTGCGCATACGCTGTCCAGCGATGAGCTGCGTTGGAGCAGCCGCAGCAGCGCTGACGCCCTTGAGCATTTGCTCCAGCCTCTCCCGCTCCTCCTTCAGCTTCGTCTTCTCGTCACGCAGCTCCGATTTCTCAGACTGCAGTCACACTGAACCATTCAGATCTCTGAACTTTCCTTTCCGATGAATGGGTATCCGGGTGTGCCAGTGGGTGCAAGTGCAGTGTTTTGGTGTTTACCTTGAGGCTCTTGATGGAGTCCTGGAGTGACTCGTTTGACGTCTTGAGCTTTTGAGCTTCAGAACGGAGCTCTTCCAAGAGGCGAGCCGCGTCGCTGAGGATGGCAACCTTGTCGGCCTTGGGCGGCTTCCCGGGCTCCAAGACGGCGCAGAGCTCACTGAACCTGGAGCGTTGCACGACAGAGAGGTGGAGCTGATTTCAGATTTGGTGGGGCAACTGCTGAAACGTGTCTACCACTGAAGCAATGGGAGACTGTATTCGTCAGCCATAGAACTAAACTTCGGAACTCTGCAACGTACCTTTCATCGAGCATGTCTCGCCGGACCTTCTCACGCCAAGCCTTGGTACCAGGCTGCGCGCTCGATTCTGGACGTGATATGCGGATTGCAAATAATGACAACGTCAGTTCGTCTCATGCTCAGTAGAATCTGGTTCCTGAAGCTTGCAAGGTACGATGGCGATCAGCATCAGTGATTACTGACTGACGTGTCCAGCAATCGCGCCAATTCTGACTGTCTTTCGACTCAGCTAAAATCGGACTGTAAATAATTTTTTGGTAGGTGGAAACTAGAATAGCCATCTATCCAGCTTCTGAAATGAAGTCTAGCTATACAGGCCATCGGCTGTAGCACTCAATAGTGTTGAATTGGTTGTTTTAAATCTTTGGATCTGCTTGAAGAATGGGGTGTGTTATTTAGGGCGCGATTGGTAGCCTGCAGCTTTTTTTGGGCTCTCTGGGCGCAGGCGCTGGGGGGCCTGGGTCGCACCATGCGATGCAAAAGCCAACTTGGACATTTCGTTTGGTGGCCAATATCGCATCTAGAGAGTCCAAAGGCCCAGTTTGATTGGTACCCTGCGCGAGCCAGTATCGCCTGAACTGGATTTAGGGTCGTCTGTTTGGTTCATGTTGTGCATGTTATCTGGTCACCTCTTCTCTACGGTGGTGAGGTTAACAAAGCACACCACCATGACACTACCTCATAACACACAGCGACAACTGCAGTTCTCGAATTACGGCCATATAGGCCGGGCCCTAGCTACGTACGGATAGCAGTTACTCAGTTAAGCACAACTTGTTTAGCATGTCAGCAACTTGACATGCATTCCAACCATAGCTACTTACAAATGAGAGTCAACATTACATATCGGGGAACAGTTCGACAATGGCGGCCTAGGGGTGGGGGGTGCAAACCTTGATTCTTGCTTCAGTGTCAACCGTAGAAGACATCAGTTCTATGCGCCCACATTGCCTGAGCCCAGGCGTTCCTCTTGTTCTTCCAAGCCTGAATGTCGCCCTGCTCGACACCATGTCCACTGTCATCACCATCAGGAGTAACGTCATCCACATCTGGGACATACTCATCCTCGCCCCAGCCCAGGATCCAATTATGCAGGATGCAACAAGCAAGAACAAGCTTCACTTGAGTTGGGAAAGTGTGGACTGGTTTCTGATCAAGGATTTTGAACCTATTTTTCAAGGCAGCAAAAGCTCTCTCAATGGTCACCCAGAGGCTAGAGTGCCTAAGGTTGAAGAGCTCCTCTGCATTTTGTGGTCTGTTCCTTGAAGAGAACTCGTTCAGATGATACCTGGTTTTCCTGAAGGGGGGAGGGGAGGATTCCTGGCCGACAAGCATAACCTGCATCTCCAAGCTAGAACTTACCTTCAGGGAGATGAATGCCATCAGGCCTGTTCAGGCTGTCGTTAAGAATGCTGGCATCATGGGCTGATCCTTCCCAACCAGTAAGAACATAAGTGAACTTGAGGTCGAAATCCACAGCAGCTAGTATATTCTGGCTGGTGTAGTGTTTCCTGCCTCTGTATGCTGCTGATTGGGATCTCGGAACTCTAGCAGTAACATGAGTGCCATCAATTGCCATAATGCAGTCCTGTCATGATAATAATAGACAAAGAGTCAAGATTATGTGCATTGCAGAGTTCGAAATGAGTGTGCAAATGAGAATTCCAGCTCACCTTGAAGTACGGGTACCATCTCTTGCTGTATCTTATCTTGCTTTGAATGTCACCTGATGGAGGCTTGATCATCTCTTGCCTAAGCTCCCCAATTTCATAAAGGACTTGGTTGAAATAGCGAGATATAGTCTCTATGGATCTTCTAAAGGTGTTGTGCTTAACTCTGAACCTCTGGTTATGGCCGACAACATGAAGAAACATAGCAACTTGCTCTTCCACAGAGGTGTGGATGCTATCTGACAGCAGTCCTCTCTCCCTAAACCTCTTGACTAGTTCATAGAATGGGGCTCTTCTCATCCTAAGCATCTGAACAGCCTCAACATCATTCCTGTTGTAGATCCAGTTTAGATTGGCAATCCTCTCTTGATCCCGTTGAAGCATCGGACCATAACTCACGTCTGGATACGCAGCACGCATGACTGCTCTTTTGTGCAGGAGGAGGATCCAAGCCTGAATCACAGCAACTAGTGCTGCTGGCTGGTGGATCAGGCTAATCTGGCCGCCCTAAGGAAATAGATCTACAATGAGGGTCTGCTAAATCAACCGACAGCGCTACAATGAGCCGGAGGGCATGGTGATGTACCTGTGGCATTTGAGACCGCCGCCATGGATTTGGAGGACAAGCCCGGAGTTGAAGAAGACCTCCGCCGCGCCTCCCTCGGCCGGAGATGGAGTAGACCTCCGCCGCGCCTCCCTCCGTTGGAGATGGAGTAGACCTCCGCCACGCCTCCCTTGGTCGGAGATGGAGTAGATCTGTGTAGCCGCCGCCGCCGTCGAGACTGGTATGGGGGATGTTGTGTTGGGAGGTGACCGAAAAGAGGAGAGGTGACACTGCTAGCTCGCGAAACGGTGCCGCCGATTTCGCTGTCTCCCACGCTCTTGAGGTGGTCTTCCGCGCGCATGCGTTCCCACTTTTTGCACCGCTGGCGCCTGCCCCCGGGGAAACGGCCGATTCGAGAGTTTCCAGCGGGCCTGGGTCGGAGGTGCTTTACGCACCGCGCCAGCCACAACGCAGCCCGACATATGGCATCCAATCAGCCGGCTCTTGCATCCCAGGGGCCTGTTTGGACTGCTTGCAAGCTACCAAACGCGCTCTTAGTCAACCAATTCTATGTAACTCATCACTTGGTCTTGGTTTAGCCCTCACGTACTACTGTTTAGAGGGCGTTGATCCATGGGCCCTAATTTCCACATGTTAATTCAATTGTACTGAGTTCCTGCATAAATGGACAAATAATGCGTTATATAAGTAGAGATAAGCAGCTATTCTGTAATTAAATGAAATAATCCCACTAATCCCAATGAAGTTTGGTTAATTGTGTTAAGCAATTTTTATGAAAACCGGACTGAGCAATTAAGCATATTAGGAGGAACACCCAGTAGACAGTAAGCAAAGAATATGGCGTTCTTTTGATGTGTATGCTGCACCTCATTTTCAATCAAACACCTTTTTTTATAATGGGCAGTTTATTACATAAAATGTTGTTTCAAAAAAAATTATTTAGAATGTTTTAGTATTACACCCAGCCTATACATAGCTATGATGCACACATCCGAAAACCAGTTCACAAGGAGCAAAAAAAGGTGAAATACATATCAACATTGACAAATTGTAGATCATCTAAGGTGAAAGTAGTCCAGTCCGAAGGTTATGCAGCCTTCCACATTGGAAAAGTATCCCTCGCCATAGCCTCCAACCATGTATAGACCTTCGTAAATGGATTGTAATTCTCCACATGTCATAGAGATGGCCATAAACAAAGCATACCGGTGCACTAGTAGATAACTTGCAAAAGAGAAATATTTTTATTATTAAACACCTTATCATTTCTACATAGCCAAAACGATCAAATAACGGCATGTGCTCCCCCTAATAAGTGTTCTAAACCTGTGATCAATACCGTGAAACCAGTTTTCTAAAATATTGGTGACACTCCTTGGAGGATACAAGTCAGAAGCTACTTAGATGACTAATCATACAGATGCAAAGCAGCACCGAAAGAATGGGTGTTTGATTGTCTCATCATGATACAGAAGACACACTTTCTATATGCATTTGGGGTTTGGCGGTTCTCGTGATGAGCCAAGAACGTTCCTAGATAGTGACATGTGAAACTCATTCTAGCATTCAGAATGCTAGGTGGCCTGACCTATGGTGCCAAGGAAGAATGAAGCAATGCAATTATCATGAGTGCAAAAGCGATGTCTCAGTAACACTTATTATTTCCACCATTTCGACTAGACCCTCGTCATGTAATCTTATGCATTTTTTCCACGAGCAAGCCTTGCGTAGAATCATTTTTTCGCTCCACCATTGATTCGTCCAAATATTCCATAGAGAATGGCTGAAGATAAAGCAATAACAACTTCTACAGATGGTTCCACAGAGCTATTATTTGATAACTAGAATCTGATCATTGAACAAATTTTGTTACAAATACATTTGGATGTTTGTATCTGTAGGTTGTCAAAATCAACTTCAGAAACAATGATTTTTCATGCATTATGAAGTGAAAAATTTAATATATGGAATAATCTATGTGCACCATTCCTAAAATAGCACAATAACAACAATAAGAAAATTGTCTATTTATAATTGAATTGAGGAGCAAGGCATATGCAACTTCTTCCTTTAATCCACCTAAATGCAATAGTATAATTTCAAGCATACTTACTTATTGTTGAACTTTTTTGATTGATGCTTGTGGCCAAGAGGATGAGCGGTGGTGGATCATATTTACATAGCATCTAATTCCTTCAAGGCTATGTCCCTTTGAATCTGTAGTTTATAGTATTATGATTGAAACATAATGATGTCGTTTGGTAGCATGATAGGTTTAGTGAGACATGATAATTTTTAATTTGTCATACTGTGGTTAAAATGTAAGATGACATTTGGTATGAATATAATTTGTTACATTTTCATGCTCGTGATGTTAGTCTTTTATGTGTAGTGATTTTCCGTTGCCGATGGTTTTTTTAACCCGTGTCAATATGGTTGCTCTGTAGTAGTGGATGACTTGTCATGCATCATGAATTGAACTTATAAATAGATGGAATTTATATTTCTAATGAATTCGTAAAACAACAACAACAAAGTCTACTTTACAAATGAAATAAAGTGTAAGGTATAAGAATTTGCATCATATGCTGATATATTATGCATGAGTAGATCCTATGAATGGTGACCTGATAAATGTGTTGATGTATGCTAAAAGCTCGATTTAAGGACTTATATTCTGCATTATTATTATGTCATCTAAATTTTCCAAATTTTCTAATAAGCGCTTATTGGTCATTGATGAGGCATTTTTTTAAACCCTTCATTCAACTACATTCAATTGTTATTTTCAAATAACCTTATTTGACCACAAAGATTCAAATTTGAGGAATTCAGTCAGATTCAAGAATCATCCAAAGTCGAGGTTCCCATTAAGTACATCGGGCAGACTTGAACTCCAACACGTCAAGAAATGCTTAACTAAGACCATTCATCGTTCAAAGGAACACTAAAAAATGACAAAATAACCACAATTTTTTTTTGCAAAGCGACATGCACTATAACATGGGTAGAGCATTCAAAACCCAAAAAGTTGGTACAAAATGTATGGTCCACACTGAAAAACTATGCATTTGTAAGTTTACATGTTTTAGATATATTAGAATTAACATACCAATAAATTAGGTTAACAACGAATTGAACTGTGGTATCAAATATACTCTTAACCCACTTTGTTGTGTAAGACTCTGCATTACACTGAGATCATTTTTGTTGTGTTTCGTGTCTTGTAGATAGAAATTGAATTCTTTGAAATAATTATTGAAGTCCAAGCGCAGTAACCATGGATATAAAACACATAACAATTATCCATAAGGCAATTTTTTTGCATGTGAATACTTTACTCTTGTACAACTTCATTCTAATAGTAAATATTAAATTTGAAACATTGCGTATTATTTTGAAACATTCTATTTAACTATATTTAGGATTTCCTTTCAAATAACCATGTTTGACATCCAAAATTTGGATTTGAGGGATTTAATTGCATTCAACAACCATTTATACTGGATTTTGAGGTTGAAAAGATTAAATTTCATTTCCAATTTTTTCTGTGACATTCAGAATTGTTAATGAAACAAAATTAACATATTTTGGTTGTTATCTAGGCTGTTAAATAACATATAACACATAACATACATATATTTGGATCCATTGGTATTTAGCATTGAAATTTAAAATCTGATCATAGAAACATGTATAAACTTTATATATTAAATGTTTCCATATAACATGGACTAGTCTCAGTTCTGTTAAAATCGTTTTATTATTAATAAGTTTGGATATATTTTGCAACGGACTTCACCTAAAATATAACAAAAGCAAAAGTACCACATGAATAAATAAATACATTACACACCCTTGATATATTATAATATATTTATATGATTCATTGTCCCTATCCATAAATATCCACAAACTTGGTAGAGTATTCCTAAGTGTGTAAAGCTAAAAAAAATGTATGGTGCAGGTTTATGGAGTACAAGATTATCCATTTTAAAAAAATAAGTTTTAGTTTGTCCTTGGATTCCCTCACCTGTCTTGCTTGGTGTTTGGTTCTTAGTCAACTCTGTCCTTAATCTTTATGTAGCGCAATCGTACATTTTCAACATAAATAATTAGAATTATGGCTATTAAAATTATGCTTTTTCATGTGGTATCTAACCGCTGTTACTATGTATTTTTTGTACTCGTGGATGTTACAGAACTTCACCTAAAACTTCATCATCTTGCGGCACCTAGTCCTGGTATGTTACCTAGTTGACAAGAAGAATGCCAAATCTAAGTTATATATGATAATTCATTTCAAAATGCGTCCTAAAAAATTGCTATCATGTATGACATATTTTGGCTTTTTACCCGGATGACCAAGGAATGGCCAATTCCATGGATTATCGAATTGCGCACAAAGGTGCATCTTGGTATGGCAAGCAACATTGACAATAGAGTTTTCAACTTTGTGTCACAAAAATATGATTTTCCATTTTTCTAGTGACAAAAATGGTTTGGTACTGTGAAGCAACAACCACAAATAAGATGAAAAATGTAACCAATTCAATTCTCACAAATTAGATCATGTGGGATGACAAAATCTCAGATATGATGATTTTTCTCTCTTCCTAACTGCTTTTTCCTATTTAAATGAGTTTTGGGTGATTTTCCAAAAGTAATTCAAATTTGAACTACAATTGTGCTCTAGTTTGGTCTCGATATTTGGGAAAATAATTTTAAGTTACTTAAGTAGGGTGCTATACAGTATCGACAAAGAAAGTGGAAATATCATACTAGTTGATATGAATCCCCGTGGTGCCAATTTTGACCACATTGTGAAAAAAGTAAAAAAGTGGAATAATCAGAAAAATGAAAAACCAATGCAAATAGTCCTGTTGTTTTATCTAGTTGACAAAATAAATGCTCAGTTAACCTTGTTGAAAGAATATATTATTTTGGGGCTATTCGATAGGGGTATCCAAGCCCTGTAGAACAACCGAAGGTAAGACTGGCCGTAGATGCACTTTCCGGTTTATAAGTCAGTCCAAACCAACATAAACTGGCGAGGTGGGATAAAATGCTGTGTTGGTCTATTTTAATCTCAAGGCACCTGCCAGCGCGAGCAGGCCATTTCCTTTCGTTTACATCTCTGGCGGAGGCAGGCGAGGCATCTCATGGGCGCTGTGTCTTCTCCATGTGTTCTTGCCTCAGTTTCCACCGCTCCTCAATGTCCATTGCTTCCCCATTCATTTCCCGCCCATTCCCCGACTATTCAAACTGTCCACCACTCGACCAATAAATCTCACCTCTCTCTGTCTCCCTCGTCAGCACAATGCCATGGCGTCTCACCACCACCTACGCCATGCTGGGTCACGGGGTTCCATTGCCGAAGCCAAACCCCAGTCCTCCTCCGACTTTGCATGACGACGATGATGAGCTCGTCTATGTCGAGTTCACGATGATGCGACACTAAGACAGAGGAGGAGAAATCGAGCGAGGAGCCGCTGCCAGCGGACTCAGAGCAGGCAACACTACTTGCCTCCTATGCCACGACGCACTAGGAGAAGGACCACACACGCGCTCTTGAGAAGACGAATGAGATTACCGTTGCCCGCGTCATGGAGATCTCGAGCGAGCGAGTGCCGATGGAGGAGGCCGCCCGCTTGCTCATGGCTGCCAAACGGCCGAAGATCTTGGATCTCAACACATCGATCAGGGGGGTGAAGGCGGCAGAGCACAAGCAGCAGCAGCCTCACACACAAACGACCAAAGCGCACCAGCAAGCCGCGCTGAGCAGGACAGAGAGGCGGGTATAGCTATAGGCGACACAGGCAGTGTCCAAGCAGGGGAAGAACTCCCACAAGGTTGGTCCCTCTGCCTTGAAGGATGGTGAGTAGCTTAGGTTTAGTTTAAATTTGTTATATTTAAGAAGTTAAGAATGATTTATATCTTAATTACAAAATTTGTAATAAATAACTATATTTACCCCTTTCTCTTTTGATGAAATGGTGTTAGCATCTGGTTTCCTTTTATTTTCATCTTCACGGTAACACAGAAGCAACGATTAAAAGTTAACACATAGGGTGATCAAATCTGCCAATAGCAGTCAAACAGTCAGTAGAGTGGTCAAATACCTAGGCGAGGTGTCAACGGTTGAAAAAAGCTAAGGGAAAATAGGTCATTGAAATGATAGCCCTGTTGGAATTATGCCCTAGAGGCAATAATAAAGATGTTATTATTATAATTCTTGTTCATGATAATGTTTATATTTCATGCTAGAATTGTATTAAGCGGAAACTTTAATACTTGTGTGGTTTATGAACAACACCGTGTCCCTAGTACGCCTCTATGGACTAGCTCATTGATTAATGATGGTTAAGGTTTCCTAACCATAGACATGAGTTGTCAATTAATAATGAGATCGTATCATTAGGAGAATGATATGTTGGACAGACCCAAATAAAGCAGAGCAATTAGATCGTGTCATCGTGTTCATCTTTGCGAAGCTTTTTTCTATGTCAAGTATTGTATTCCTTAGACCATGAGATAATACAACTCCCTGGTATTGGAAGAAAGCTTTGAGGTCATCAAATGTCATCCTATGAGAGGGTGATCATAAAGGTGTCTCTCAGGTGATCGGAAAGTACTTGTTGGGTTGTATGTATCGAGATAGAATTTGTCCCTCCCGAGTCGGAGAGATATACTTCGGGCCCACTCGGTAATCGATATCAACACCGCTTGCAAGCATGTGGTTAAGGAGTTAATCATGAAGTGATATCGGATTACGGAACGAGTAAAGTACTTGCTGTGAACGAGATTGAACTAGGTATGGCGATACCGACGATCGAATCTCGGGCAAGTAAAATATCGCGTGACGAAGGGAATACATATATGGGATTAATTGAATCCTGGCATCGTGGTTCATCCGATATGATCATCGATGAATATGTGGGAGTCAATATGGGTTTCCAAATCCCGCTGTTGATTATTGATATAAGATCATGTCTGCATATTCTCGAACCCGTAGGGTCACACACTTAACATTCATCGACGCTAGGATAGAATGGATAATTGGTTTATGAGTTTTTTGGTCGGAGTCTCGGATGAGATCCAGGACATCACGAGAGGTTCCGGAATGGTCCGGAGAATAAGATTCATATAAAGGAAAGCAGTTTTTGGATTCCGGAATCATTTCGGAGTTTATCGGTATTGTACCGGAAGGTTCTAGAAGGTTCCGAAGTGGGACCAACATGGGCCCACTTGTTGGAGGCCTGTGTGGGCCGAAGGGGAAGTGTCCTGGCCACTTTGGGCCAGGCGCACAAGGCCCCTAAGGCCCAGACGGCCAGCCCTTAGGGGAAACCCTAAGGGAACCTTCCAGAAGAGAGGGGGGGGGAGACTTGCCCCTACTCTTCCCCCTAGGCCGCCGCCCTAGGGCTTGGAGGAGGGGCCAAGGCAGCCGGCCAGCCTCCTATATAAGGAGGGGCAGGGGCGCAGCCTCCCTTCACTCCAACCCTAGCCGCCGTCCAACTGCTGCCCCTCCACCTCTCTCTCTCTCTCTCGCGACTGTGCGTAGGCGAAGCCCTGCCGCAGAAACTCTCCACCATAAGCACCACGCCGTCGTGCTGTAGATCCAATCTATCTCTCCACCATACTTGCTGGACCAAGGAAGGAGGAGACGTCACTGCACCGTACGTGTGCATCTCTCGGAGGCGCCGCCACTTGCGGCGTTGGATCGGATCGGATCGCGAGGAGGAGAAGGCTAGTTCCACACATGCGGCTGGTGGATGCCAGTTTCTCTCACTATAGTAGTCATGGGATTTACATCGGGTATTAGCAACCATAATATCACCGTTGTGGCTTTTCGTAGGTAAGAATCGTTCTTAACTTGTTACTCCCATAATCCACGTAAAACATGCAACAATAAAGTAGAGGCGTCTAACTTGTTTTTGCAGGGAGTGTTTTGTGATATGGTCTGGCCACAAGATGTGATGTGATATATGTGATGTATGCAATGATCATGTTTTGTAATATTTCACGACTTGCATGTCGATGAGTTCACAACCGGCAGGAGCCATATGGTTGTCTTTATAATTGTGTATGACCTGCGTGTCAACTTCTTATACGCCATGTAATAGCTTTACTTTATCGCTAAGTAGTTAGCAATAGTTGTAGTTGCTATTCGTGGTGGAGGCAATCATGGTGGAGTGATGGAGATCATGCCGGCGCGCACAAGATGGAGATCATTGCACGGAGATTGGCTATACCATGTCACATAAAATTATATGCATGAGATGTTTATTTTTATGTATCTTATTATGCTTAGATCGCGATGGTAGCATTATAAGATGATTCCTCACTTAAAGATCAAGATAAAATTGTGTTCTCCCCTCGTATGCACTGTTGCGAAAGTTCGTCGTTTTGAAGCATCTCGTGATGATCGGGTGCTATAAACTCTACGTTCACATACAACGGGTGCAAGCCAGTTTTGCACACGCAGAAATACTTGGGTTTGACTTGACAAGCCTAGCATGTACAGACATGGCCTCGGAACACACGAACCGAAAGGTTAAACATGAGTCATATGAATGATATGATCGACACTTAGTTGTCCACCATTGAAACCACATCTCTTCTCGTGAAGATCGGATTAGGTGTGGTGAATTTGGATCATGTTCACTAAACAACTTGAGGGATGTTGAATTTAGTGGGAGTTCATCTAGTAATTTGATTAAGTTGAACTAGTTATCATGAACATAGTCTAAATTGTACTTGCAATATTGTAGATCAAATGGCTAAGTCCAACTTCAACTTCAACGTATTTGCTGAGAAAGAAAAGCTTAAAAATAATGGGTCTAACTTCACCAACTGGTTCCGCAATCTGAGGATCATTCTCGCTGGCGGACAAAAGGCTTATGTACTTGAGGAAGCACTAGGTAACCCCCCTGCTGCAACAGCGAAAACTGAAGAACTTGCTGACTTCAATTCTCGCAGAGATGATTATGATGCGATTATGAGTACCATGTTGTTTTCTATGGAACCGGAACTTCAAAATCGTTTTGAGAAGTACCGCGGGCCTTATGAGATACTTGAGGAACTGAAAACCATGTTTCAGACTCAAGCCCGTTCTGAGAGATATGAGATCTCTGAGAAGTTCTTTAACTGCAAGATGGAGGAAGGGAGTTCCGTTAGTGAGCACGCCATTAAGATGTCGGGCTACACTCAACGCCTTGAGCAACTGGACTGCAAGATTCTAGAAGAGCTCAAGATTGACAGAGTTTTGCAATCACTCCCTCCTAGCTACAAAGGCTTTGTAGTTACTCACAATCAAATTGGTTCCACTGATACGATCACTGAGCTCTTCGCTAAGCTGAAAGCTGCGGAGGTGGATATCAAAAAGGATAATCATGTGTTGATGGTCAACAAGACCACTAGCTTCAAGAAAGCCAAGGTTGCAAAGGGATCCTTCAAGAAAGGCAGCGGCAAGCGCGTTGCCCCTGCTGAGAAGAAGCTCAAGTCTGGACCTAAGCCGGACACTGAGTGCTTCTATTGCAAGGACAAGGGTCATTGGAAGCGCAACTGTCCAAAGTACTTAGCGGACAAGAAGGCTGGCACCATTAAAGGTATATTTGATATACATGTTATTGATGTTTACCTTACTAGCGCTCGTTGTAGTGCCTGGGTATATGATACTGGTTCAGTTGCTAATATTTGTAACTCGAAACAGGAGCTACGGAATAGACGGCGGCTAGCAAGGGATGGCAATGGATCAAAAGTTAATGTGATGGCCGTCGGCACGCTCTCCTTAGTTTTACCTTCGGGATTAGTTTTAAACCTTAATAAATGTTATTATGTGTCTGCATTGAGCATGAACATTATATCTGGATCGTGTTTATTGCAAGACGGTTATTCATTTAAATCTGAGAATAATGGTTGTTCTATTTATATGAATAACATCTTTTATGGTCATGCACCTGTTGTGAATGGTTTATTTCTTCTGAATCTCGAAAGCAATGAAATGCACATCTATAACATTGAGGCTAAGAGATGCAAAGTAGATAGTGATAATCCAACTTATTTGTGGCACTGCCGTCTAGGTCATATTGGTGTAAAACGCATGGAGAAACTCCATTCTGATGGACTTTTGGAGTCTCTTGATTTTGAATCATTTGACACGTGCGAGCCGTGCCTCATGGGCAAGATGATCAAAACCCCATTCTCCGGAATAATGGAGCGAGCAACGGACTTATTGGAAATCATACATACCGATGTGTGCGGACCAATGAGTGTTTCAACGCGCGGTGGATATCGCTATTTTCTCACTTTTACTGATGACGTAAGTAGATATGGGTATATCTATTTAATGAAGCATAAATCTGAAACGTTTGAAAAGTTTAAAGAATTTCAGAATGAAGTGGAAAACCATCGTAACAGGAAAATTAAATTTCTACGATCTGATCGTGGAGGTGAATATTTGAGTTATGATTTTCTCACGCATCTTAAAGCAAGCGGAATCGTTTCATAACTCACGCCACCCGGAACACCACAGCGCAATGGTGTGTCTGAACGCCGGAATCGAACTCTATTAGATATGGTGCGATCGATGATGTCTCTTACAGATTTGCCGTTATCATTTTGGGGTTATGCATTAGAAACCGCTGCATTCACTTTAAATAGGGCACCATCTAAATCCGTTGAGACGACACCGTATGAACTATGGTTTGGTGCTAAACCTAAGTTGTCGTTTCTTAAAGTTTGGGGATGCGAAGCTTACGTCAAGAAGTTGATGCCGGACAAGCTCGAACCCAAAGCGGAGAAATGCGTCTTCATAGGATACCCTAAGGAAACGATTGGGTATACCTTCTACCACAGATCTGAAGGCAAAGTGTTTGTTGCAAAGAACGGATCCTTTCTTGAGAAGGAGTTTCTCTCGAAAGAAGTGAGTGGGAGGAAGGTAGAGCTAGACGAGGTTATTGAACCTTCTCTCGAGTTGGAGAGTAGCGCAACACCCGAAGTTGTTCCGGTGCCGTCTGCACCAACAAGAGAGGAAGCTAATGACGAGGATCATGAAACTTCAAACGATGCTACTACTGAACTTCGCAGGTCGACAAGGTCGCGTGCCACTCCTGAATGGTATGGCAACCCTATCTTAACCGTCTTGTTGTTAGACAGCAATGAACCTCCGAACTATGAGGAAGCAATGATGAGCCCAGACTCTGAGAAATGGCTAGAGGCCATGAAATCCAAATTGGGATCCATGAGCGAAAACCAAGTATGAACTTTGGTGGACCCTCCTAGCGACTGTAAGGCCGTTGAGTGCAAATAGATTTTTAAGAAGAAAACGGACGCGGATGGTAATGTTACTGTCTATAAAGCTTGGCTTGTCGCAAAAGGGTTTCGGCAAGTTCAAGGTGTTGACTACGATGAGACTTTCTCTCCCGTAGCGATGTTTAAGTCCATTCGGATTTTATTAGCAATTGCTGCGTTTCATGATTATGAAATTTGGCAGATGGATGTCAAGACTGCGTTCCTCAATGGCAACATTGATGAAGAGTTGTATATGATGCAGCCCGAAGGTTTTATCAATCCTAAGGATGCTAATAAGGTGTGCAAACTTCAGCGTTCCATTTATGGGCTGAAGCAAGCATCTCGGAGTTGGAACCTTCGTTTTGATCAAGTGATCAAGAGTTTTGGATTTGTTCCAAATTGCTACGAAGCTTGTATCTACAAGAAAGTGAGTGAGAGCTCGGTGACATTTTTAGTACTATATGTGGATGACATATTGATTATTGGAAATGACATCGGTATGCTTAACAATGTGAAGAGTTATTTGAATAAATGTTTTTCAATGAAAGACCTAGGAGAAGCTGCTTATATATTAGGCATCAAAATCTATAGAGATAGAGAAAGACGCCTAATAGGTTTAAGCCAAAGTACATACCTAGACAAAGTTATGAAAAGGTTCAGAATGGATAAAGCAAAGAAATGTTCATTGCCCATGTTGTCAGGTAAGATATTGAGCAAGGCTCAGTGTCCAGCTACGGTAAAAGATAGAGATACTATGAGCAAAGTGCCATATGCCTCGGCCATAGGTTCTATCATGTATGCCATGCTGTATACTAGACCGGATGTGTCCAATACTCTTAGTTTGACGAGCAGATACCAAAGTGATCCAGGAGTGGAACACTGGACAGCCGTAAAGAACATCCTAAAGTATTTAAATAGGACTAAAGAAATGTTCTTGGTCTATGGAGGTGATGCGGAGCTCATCGTAAAAGGTTACGTCGACGCTAGTTTCGACACCGACCCGGATGATTCTAAATCTCAGACAGGATACGTTTATATTTTGAATGGTGGAGCTGTGAGCTGGAGAAGCTGCAAGCAAAGCGTGATCGCGGGATCTACAACAGAAGCGGAATACATGGCTGCTTCGGAAGCATCAAGTGAAGGAGTTTGGATCAGGAACTTCATCACTGAGCTTGGTGTGGTTCCAAATGCCTTGGACCCACTGGAGATATTGTGCGACAACACTGGCACCATAGCACTGGCTAAGGAACCAAGATATCATCCAAAGACCAAGCACATCAACCGCCAGTTTCATATAATTCGAGATTATATAGCAGATGGAGATCTGAAGATTAGCAAAGTACATACGGATCTGAATGTCGCAGATCCGTTGACTAAACCTCTTCCACGAGCAAAACATGATCAGCACCTTAATGCCATGGGTGTTAGATTGTTACCAGATGTAAACTAGATTATTGACTCTAGTGCAAGTGGGAGACTGTTGGAATTATGCCCTAGAGGCAATAATAAAGATGTTATTATTATAATTCTTGTTCATGATAATGTTTATATTCCATGCTAGAATTGTATTAAGCGGAAACTTTAATACTTGTGTGGTTTATGAACAACACCGTGTCCCTAGTACGCCTCTATGGACTAGCTCATTGATTAATGATGGTTAAGGTTTCCTAACCATAGACATGAGTTGTCAATTAATAATGAGATCGTATCATTAGGAGAATGATATGTTGGACAGACCCAAATAAAGCAGAGCAATTAGATCATGTCATCGTGTTCATCTTTGCGAAGCTTTTTCCTATGTCAAGTATTGTATTCCTTAGACCATGAGATAACACAACTCCCTGGTATCAGAAGAAAGCTTTGAGGTCATCAAATGTCATCCTATGAGAGGGTGATCATAAAGGTGTCTCTCAGGTGATCGGAAAGTACTTGTTGGGTTGTATGTATCGAGATGGAATTTGTCCCTCCCGAGTCGGAGAGATATACTTCGGGCCCACTCGGTAATCGATATCAACACCGCTTGCAAGCATTTGGTTAAGGAGTTAATCATGAAGTGATATCGGATTACGGAACGAGTAAAGTACTTGCTGTGAACGAGATTGAACTAGGTATGGCGATACCGACGATCGAATCTCGGGCAAGTAAAATATCGCGTGACGAAGGGAATACATATATGGGATTAATTGAATCCTGGCATCGTGGTTCATCCGATATGATCATCGATGAATATGTGGGAGTCAATATGGGTTTCCAGATCCCGCTGTTGATTATTGATATAAGATCATGTCTGCATATTCTCGAACCCGTAGGGTCACACACTTAATGTTCATCGATGCTAGGATAGAATGGATAATTGGTTTATGATTTTTTTGGTTAGAGTCTCGGATGAGATCCAGGACATCACGAGAGGTTCCGGAATGGTCCGGAGAATAAGATTCATATAAAGGAAAGCAGTTTTTGGATTCCGGAATTGTTTCGGAGTTTATCGGTATTGTACCGGAAGGTTCTAGAAGGTTCCAAAGTGGGACCAATGTGGGCCCACTTGTTGGAGGCCTGTGTGGGCCTAAGGGGAAGTGTCATGGACACTTTGGGCCAGGCACACAAGGCCCCTAAGGCCCAACCGGCCAGCCCTTAGGGGAAACCCTAAGGGAACCTTCCAGAAGAGAGGGGGGGGGGGAGACTTGCCCCCTACTCTTCCCCCTAGGCCGCCGCCCTAGGGCTTGGAGGAGGGGCCAAGGCAGCCGGCCAGCCTCCTATATAAGGAGGGGCAGGGGCGCAGCCTCCCTTCACTCCAACCCTAGCCGCCGTCCAACTGCTGCCCCTCCACCTCTCCCTCTCTCGCGCGATTGTGCGTAGGCGAAGCCCTGCCGCAGAAACTCTCCACCATAAGCACCACGCCGTCGTGCTGCAGATCCAATCTATCTCTCCACCATACTTGCTGGACCAAGGAAGGAGGAGACGTCGCTGCACCGTACGTGTGCATCTCTCGGAGGTGCCGCCACTTGCGGCGTTGGATCGGATCGGATCGCGAGGAGGAGAAGGCTAGTACGACTACATCATCCACGTTCTGTTGAACGTTTCCGCTGTGCGATTTCTTCAAGGGTATGAAGATCTCATCTATCTCTCTCGTTGATTACATCTCCTAGATTAGATCTTGGCTTTCTTGTTCGCATCCGTAGGAAATTTTTTTATTTACTATGCTGCGAAACCCTTCAAGCCCCAGTCAGCATTTTACAGGTCCCACTAATATCAGAATCTGCCTAAGGCTGGTCATAGTGGAGAGTAACTTAGAGTAGTAACATGCATATGTTACTAGTCTATGTTACCACCTCTATAGTGGGTAGTATCATATATGTGATAACATAGAAACCATCATTTATTGCTCCATAGACCCATTTTACATTGGAAACCGCTATGTGATGGTAACATATTATGTTACTCTATTTGTCTCTCTCCTCCGTAATTACTTGACACATCATCTTTTTTGCCTAGGTGGCATCTATGTTACTAGTTATGTTACTCCCACTGACGAGGGTTAACTCGACAAATATCCTAGATGAAGGACTTAGGATCGGGGGAAGAGCAACGACTAGAGATTCCGAGATCGAGATTGGCACACGATGTACCCAGGTTCACATCCCCGCGGTGGAGGATCGTTACATCCTGCTAGCAATCTAGTATATGATCACAATGGTGTTTACAGTGGGCCGCCGTAGGCGGAGTTCTATCTGTCTAATCTATGTCTAATCTATCTTGTATGTTCTATCTCTGATATCTGATATGCCTCTAGGGGCGCCCTTGCCTGGATTTATATATGCAACCGGGCTAAGATTTTACAAGTGTCCTAGTCGAATACAAATTAGAGTTTCCTTTCTTTGTCTTTAAGTCATCTTGTCGAGTCCTTGTGCTTGTCCACCTCCATAATGGGCCGGACCCGGTATACTAATCCGTGGGTACCCGTAGGGCATACCCACGTCAGTAGCCCCCGAGACTCAATTCGAGTTGCAGACTTGGGTTGAGTCTCAAAACTTGAATCTTTGACTTCTTTAAATCTTCTATTTCTTCAGTCTTTTAACTTCGTCAATCTTTGACTTCTTCAAT
The DNA here is from genome assembly GCA_007115705.1 of Dactylis glomerata. Classification (NCBI taxonomy): domain Eukaryota; kingdom Viridiplantae; phylum Streptophyta; class Magnoliopsida; order Poales; family Poaceae; genus Dactylis; species Dactylis glomerata. The sequence continues at coordinate 3,083,566 of QXEO01000383.1, forward strand.
CTTCGATTTCTGCAATTCTTCTACTTCTTCAATTTTTGACTTCATCAAACTTCAATTTCTTGAAAACTTTCATTTCTTTAATTTTCGACTTCCTAAAATCTTCGGGTTCTTGAATCTGCTCTCCCGATGGGAGTGAAATGTCGGGTTTATTTTCTGGTGCTTGCCACCGACAATGGACTCGAAATTTTCTTCCTCGCTCTTCATTGATGATCTTCTCGAAGTAAATCTTCATCGGGTGTGCGACCAGCGCTCTCGATGGGAGTAGCCCCCGAGTCTATGGTCGGATACTTGTAATCGATCATAGGCTCCAATTTTCTTCTTCTTTATCTCCTTCTTCTTCTTCTTCTTCTTCTTCTTCTTCTTCTTGTCAAATTCTTTCTTGAAATTGTCTTTCTATCGGGTGCGCGGCCAGCCCCCGAGTCTATGTTTGGGTACTTGTAGCCGAGCATAGACTCAAGTTGTACTACTCGAAGAATTTTGACTCCTGTTGAAGGACTTGATGATTTTGTCGACTCCTGTAGAAAATATGAATAATTGTGAAATACTTTGTCTCTTAAAGAAATATTGCGTTTGCATATTGTAATGTTGATGTAGTATGTAAAATAAAAACTCAATGTTTTTTGTGCAATTTTGTTGCTCGTACGTAAGACCCTTTCGTTAGCCTGATGCACTTCACGGCTCGATCAGCTACTCAGGTCAGACGTAATGTGACGCGTTTGCCGCATCTGAATTTCAAGATACTTGCTAAGCCTTTTTGTTAGCCTGACGCCCAAGGTTTGTGCCTTGCCAACCGTTAGTCGAGCTTCTGCGACTGTAAACTAAATTGTCAAGGATTCGACAAGGAACGCCAGCTACTAGGGCTTTCACAATTTTTTAAAGTCAATGATATGCAAGATGATTTTTCATGGCGGAGCCCCCGAGTGTCGGGTGCGGCGAAAGGTAAATAATAATCGAATCTTAGAAAAGGAATACTTAGCTTTTATCGGGTGTAGCATGGTCGGTGCGGCGTAGTCAACGATGACGTAGTCGAGTTGTTGTCGTAGAATCACAATTACGATCGGAGGCAAAGTTGTTGTCGAGCCCCCGAGCGCTGTTGGAATCGCCGTGTTGCTGATGTCGATGAAATCGTAGGTCTTTAGTATGAGCTTCCGCACTCAGGGGCGAGTTGATGTCGAGCCCCCGAGAGTTACCGATAGTTTGCGCGAGTGCATGACGACGAGCCCCCGAGCATGGCTAGCCGCAGTTGACGATGTTGATGACGAAGTAGTCGAAATATTTTTCTTCGGGTTGCCTGAGCAGCCTTTGTAATTCGCCGAATACAATCTTTGAATCTGTGGCTGATTTATTTGAGGTTTCGTATCTTCATACGGGACGGTAGATTCGTAGCAACAATCAGTCAAAGTAGCCTGCGAGTTGATTGATGTACTGTTCCAATCTTGACTTGATGTCGCATGTAGTAACATCAATTGATTTTCAATTTTGACGTGAGTCTCTTCCTGTTGGGAACGTGGTCCGACGTCTGTGCTGATTTGGCGACTCCAATCACGCGTCGCGTGTCAGCTTTTTGTTCAGCTCTTCGGCTGTCGATCAGATTGAATCGGCCCTTTTTTTCCTTTTTTTTGGTTTGCATCGGTACCGCACGCCATTGATCTCCGTAGCTCCTTTCAATACGTGAGCTCTGTGAACTCCTTTTGAAACCGATCTGAAATAGATACGGTATATACGCAGACGATGATTCCGTCGGCTTGGTCTTTGGTTGATGATGTATAAGATGACAGCGTCCACTCTGCCGATTACTTCGAATCACAGAGATTAGTACGACGAGAGCTGCCGCACGTGTTGATGACGATGCTGATGAACTAGATGAGTCGAAGAGAGGAATCGGCTAGATGTGATCCGGCTGCTGCTGTTATCGGCAGCCACAAAACTTGTTGATCTTGTCGATGAAAAAGTTGAAGGATCCCGTCCGGATAACAAAATCTAGTCACCGCGATCCCCACGGTCGGCGCCAATTGATAAGGGTTAACTCGACAAATGTCCTAGATGAATGACTTAGGATCGGGGGAAGAGCAACGACTAGAGATTCCGGGATCGAGATTGGCACACGATGTACCCAGATTCACGTCTCCGCGGTGGAGGATTGCTACATTCTGCTAGCAATCTAGTATATGATCACAATGGTGTTTACAGTGGACCGCCGTAGGCGGAGTTCTATCTGTCTAATCTATGTCTAATCTATCTTGTATGTTCTATCTCTGATATCTGATATGCCTCTAGGGGCGCCCTTGCCTGGCTTTATATATGCAATCGGGCTAAGGTTTTACAAGTGTCCTAGTCGAATACAAATTAGAGTTTCCTTTCTTTGTCTTCAAGTCATCTTGTCGAGTCCTTGTGCTTGTCCACCTCCATAATGGGCCGGACCCGGTATACTAATCCGTGGGTACCCGTAGGGCATACCCACGTCACCCACTATGAGTAGTCTAAGGGAACAGTCAGTCGTCTTGACTAGACGAAAACATACTATGGGTATTTACGAGGATGGGCTAGAGTGAGGAGGTGCAAAAGAGTACTCCCTCCGTTTCAAAATATAAGATGTTTTAGATTTGTGAAGTAAATATATCTAGACACCTTTTAGTGTGTATATTCGAGTGAACCTACACACTAAAAGATGTCTAGATACATTTGCTTCACAAAGCTAAAACATCTTATATTTTGAAACGGAGGGAGTATTAAAGATCTCGATGCAACTAGCACAACCATGAAAACGAGTTATGATTTGGATGGTCGATTTGAAAGATTTATGTTTTTTGTATTTGATGAATCTCCGAACAAAAGAAAACACCAAGCGTGCTCTCCTCAAACCCTTTTCCTAGCGAAAACCGGAATCAACTATTATTTTTCTACTTCCATGAGTTTTGTTACAATGTCACGTAACACGATATCAACATACAATGTACACGTTGCCTGACCATGAGTTTGCTTACGATTCATGTACGACGTTCACATCCAGCCGTGCGTGTCTTGGTTGCCTGACCATCAAACCGAGCAGATCAAGTGTTGGACGTTGGACGAAAATCGTCGTACGCGTATCAATTCTGTTTTAGTTTTACTCATTTTTTCGCTAGGTACAATTGTCTTGTATGATCTCCCTTTATCTGCGTACATAACATGGCTAAGAGCATCCAAAAGCACGCCACAGTTTTCATCGTTTTCTATAAGCACAGTCCTAATTATGAATTATCTTCATAAATTTACCATTAGAGCTGTTATATCGACTGCTCTAATGAGCAATGATCACCCAGTATCTCTATCAGGGACCCTGGATCATTATACGCACACCATAATCATAGAAACTGCTACACAATCATCAGCACCCAATGCTATCCTCGGGCCTGTGTTTTTGTCAAATTCTACACCAACAGCAAGCTCAACACAAGAGTGACGCCGTACGCCATCGAGTTGATCACGCAACCGGCGGCCAGTGCGCTGAGTCCTTGGACGTGTCCAGCGATGTTGGCGGTATCCACTGCCAGAACGCGGCCGGCGGCGGGTAGCCAGGGGCGTACGCCGGGACGAACTTGCCGGCTTGCGCATATGCTGCCGCAGGGTGGAACTGCGGTGGCGCCATGGCAGCAGGGTGCGGGATGAACTGCGTTGGAGCAGCCGCAGCAGCGCTGACGCCCTTGAGCATTTGCTCCAGCCTCTCCCGCTCCGCCTTCAGCTTCGTCTTCTCGTCTCGCAGCTCCGACTTCTCAGACTGCAGTCACACTGAACCATTAAGATCCCTGAATTTTTCTTTCTGATAAGTGATAAATGGTATCCGGGTGTGTTTTGTTGTTTACCTTGAGGCTCTTGATGGAGTCCTGGAGTGACTCGTTCGACGTCTTGAGCTTCTGAGCCTCCGAACGCAGCTGTTCCAAGAGGCGAGCGGCGTCACTGAGGATGGCAACCTTATCGGCCTTGGGCGGCTTCCCGGGCTCCAAGACGGCGCATAGCTCATTAAACCTGGAGTGTTACACGACAGAGATGTGGATCAGAGCTGATCAGATTTAGTGGGTAACTGCCGGAAATGTCCAACAACTGAAGAAATGGAAGAGTATAAGTGTCAGCCACGGAACTCAAAAGTCTGAACTCTGCAACATACCTTTCGTTGAGCCTGTCTCGCCGGAGCTTCTCGCGGCAAGCCTTGGTGCCAGGGGGCGCGCTCGACTCTGGACGTGATCTGCAGATTGCAACAAAAACATCAGGTTAGGCTCACGCTCAGTAGAATCTGGTTCCTGAAGCTTGGAAGGTGTGATGTCAGTCAGCATCAGTGATCACTGACTGATGTGTCCAGTAATCGTGCCAATTCCGGCTGTCCTTCGAAAGCTATAACCGGATTGTAAATCATGCTTTGACAAGGGGAAAATAAAGTAGCCAGCTCTGTATCTTCCAAAATGAAGTCTAGCTATCAGACATCTATCAAGTCGTGAGCTAATTATTGAACTCAAACTTGTGTGCAAATGTTTCCAGCAACCTTTTTTTTTTGAATGTTAGCAGGAGAGCTGCTAAATTCATTGATTAGATAGAAAGTTTGTTACAAAGATACAAGGCGGAAAACTACGACAAGAGCCATAGTCGCCAAAAAAACAGGAGATAAAAGAAAACACTCAACCCGGATCGAAGGGGATATTAGCTCCCGCCATGTTCCAGAGCGCCGACCTGTAGTACTTTTGCGAGTTACTTGTGACTGTGAGAGCCACGTTTTGCTAGCCAAAAGCCAGAGGTCCAGCCTGGCTTTGTCTCTCTCCAACTACTACTGCTATCTTTCTTTCTCAACAGTCGAATCAGAAAGGCCAAAACAATCCAAACAGAGCACTTCAATAGCAAGCAGAAGGCCCAAAATTCGCCTTGCCGCGATCAATCACCAGGCTTGATTAGAATCTATTAATCGGAGCAAGAGGAACAAAGAGTTACTACCTTTTCTTGGCGGCGGAGTTGTCCTGCGCAGCGTCCTCCCTCCTGGGAGCATCAAATCCCAATATCACGCTGCAAAAGAATCCATCTAATCAGCCACCAACAGCGAGCAGAACAGCCATCAGTAACCTCCACCATCCAATCCTCCGAGCTAACGAAAATCAGAGCAGAGCAGAATCGGTGAAGATGAGAGACGAAGACCCACCTGGAGACGGGCGGGTCGTCGACCATGTAGATGAACTCTGACCCCTGGATGTCCTCCTCCACGAGGCCGTAGTCCAGCAGCCAGCCGTTGTTCCCCCCGCAGCTCATCGCGACGACCACGACCAAGAACGGGACTCAAATTTCCGAGAAATCCGGCTGTTATCCGGGGGCAAGCAGCAGCAGATCTTTTGAGGAGGCGTGGGGATGGCACGAGCCGGGGGAGGGGAGGGAGGGGGGATCGGGACTCTGGTGAAAACGAAGCGAGGATTTGATTATTCGTTCGATCTGGGGTTTGTTGTATGCTGGCCGCTGCCCGCCTTTTGGCGCCACCAAAGCAGCACGCAAGTCGCAGCTATATGGACGGGATGGCCTTTGGCGAATTGTAAATTGCACGTGGTGGTGACTGGTGACTGACGTACGTAGGGCGCGGGCCAATGAGGTGGCTCGCTTCCGCTGAGCCGCTGGTTTTTAATCGGCGAGTTGGGTTTGGGTGGGATGGCTCGTCTTTATTCTGTTCTACTTGGTGCTCTGCAATTTTTGTCATGGGATAGTCTCCTTGCTTTGGTTTAGGGAGCGATCGGAGCTCGTTTTTTTTTCTCTGACTGCTGGGGCTAGGATCGCATGATGCAAGCTAAAAATCATGTTGTGTGCGTTTTATTTGGTTGCCTATATATGTGATTTAGCAGCATTTTTGGCTAACTTTAGCCTATTTGTTTAGTTGCCTGCAAACTTGTTTTCTTGCACGACAGATGCAATGTTAAGCCGTTTGGTTAATCGTTTTGGTGTTTTAACGGTTATCCTATTTGAACTTTTGTGAGGTTACCATAACATGCGATTATACACCAGCTATAAGAAGAACATCAGCTTTGCGATCACCACCAACAATACAACAATGATAAAATCTCTAAACATGTGTCTGCCATGTGGAGGCATTGCTTCAACAGCCATATCTTATAGAGGTATTGCTTCAACAACCATATCTTGAAGAGGTATTGATTCATCAGCCATAGTTCGAAGAGGCATGGCTTGCACATGCAGACCTTGAACATGCATAGCTTGAAGAGCCATACCTTGAGCAGAGTGCTTGAACAGACATACATTGATAAGGCATAGTCTTATCAGCTAGGAATAGCTTGAAATCCTCCTCTATCTCCTCTCTAGTCTGGTACCCTCTGTAGCTGTTGTTGGAGAAACTATTGACCTAAGCCTGGCAGATCCTCCAAGAACTGTACACTCCTGACTGCCTTCCCCTGAACACGAAGTACCACTAACAAAAAACAAAAACAACATAGGTAAGTAAATGATGAGTAGCAAATGAGAAGCTCAAAAAGATCATCTAAGCAAGTGAACAATTGCACAAGTTCATCAACTAAGGCGAGCATGCATGATAGGTACCAAAAGGGGATCATAAGTTCATCCTAGCACTAAGATGTTAACCTAGCAACACAACAAAAGAGGGTGTCGTTCTACCACCACAAAGTCTTCATCACATAAGGGGTTTAGTATATACCAACTATCTTACTTACATGCCATAAGAAGTTTTTAAGTCCTAGCTACCACCAAAATGTACATCAGAGCATCATCATAAGCCATCAGTCATCACAAGCAAGCAATCATGCCTCCCCAGCCCCACAATGCCCTAGGGCACCCACTACACATTATAGTAGTGCTTGGACAGGTAGTTTCTGAGCTAGAGGGGCATGTGGGTGTCTCCCATGCCAACAAAGTTGGTGCTCTGAGCCTTGTGGTCGACAAGGTGGCTTAGAGCCGCCATGAGAGCCTCCTGGGAGTACTCAACGACGCTCATGACGACACTATAGAGGTCTAGGTGGACATTAGTAGGCTTGTTGTCCCTGATCACTTGAGCGATGTCTTTGACGGCTTCAGTCATGCTGCTGAAGCCCTCGATTTCATCCTCAGCCAGCGCACCCCTCTTCCTCTTGCCTCTAGGTGCGGGGCAATGCTAGCTTTGTCCGGACGGTCTCGGACTCCTGCATGTCTGTCCCGTCCTCTGCTGGCGGTCTGCCCAGGGGCTCATTGGAGCCCATGGCAAACTTACTTGTGGCGGTATCACCAACAAAGATGGTGTGCATCTTATGCTAGTTTAAGATGGGCTTGTTGAGGAACTCGTCGTTGTTGGGGTGATCCTAAACAAGGACAACAACAAAGACTATTAGCAGTGGCCATGGATAAGCAAAGGACAAGTACAAAACAGTGAAATGTAATAGATGTGCTAACCGTGATGTGTCCTTTGTAGTGGTCAACCTCTAGCATGATTGTGCAGATGTCCTCATCCCATTGAGCACCGCTTAGATCTCTCAGCTTGCTAACATGGATCTACCTCGTCTTCCACTTCCTTAGGTGGTTGTAGACCTGAGTAGAAATCACCTCGGCTCCACAATGCTCAAAGAGCGCCTTGGAAATAACAGTGAGGTGGGCCTCCTTAACCCTTTGTCAGTATGAACACCGGTTTTAATGAGCTCACACATCTTCTCGAGAACAAAGGAACACTAGAATGGCAGCCACTTCACGGTGCCCTTCATCTGCGCAGCGTGTGCTTTACAGGCTTCGCGAGCATCAATCAGGTCCTTGTACTTCCTTGTCTTAGCAAGGTTTAGGGCAACCTTCGATGCCATGCTGTGGACAAGGCTGTGCATTGTGCTCTAGGAAGATGATCCGAGCTGCGGATACTGAGGCTGCTCAGAACTCTGTCCAACCTCCACATCCACGAGGTTCTCGCCCATGGGAGGCTACGAACCATCGACAAACGAAGGGATTTGCGACTCCTCAAAGGGGACCAGATCCTGGCTAAGGAAATCCTAGCACAACGAGTCTCCCACAATGTACAAGCTAGTGAAACGATGGTACAATCAACGTAGTACAAGATCATAGGCGTACATAGAACTAGATGAAGGAATAGAAAAAACTACATGAAGGCATGGAGGCATGGAAAGAACTAGATCATGTCTACCATGGCACATTTTAGGTAACCTAGCAAAGAAAAGAAGACAAGCCATGCTCATTGAGGTAAAGATTCATAGATCTAACATAGAACATCAATGAATCTAAACTTCAACAGGCAAAGGATAGATCTAAGCCAAACCGATCACAGATCTAACCCTAACAATATGGAGGTGCATGAGAAGTGATGGTGCTGTTACTTACAGTCATCGCTAGAGGTGGACGGAGGAGTCTCTAGCTCGATGAAGTGGTCAAAGTCGCTCAACCGCCGTCACAGTCGCTGCCCACATCGCCTATTTATCTTGCTTGTCGGCAGGACAAGAGAGCTCAAAGGGCTGAAATGGCGGTTTTGAAAACGGCGGTGAGAGGAGGAGGTAGAAATAGGGGCGGTCCCGGCAGGAGGTGACAAAATCTTCCCACCCCCTTTTCCGCGCAGTTTGTATGGGTGCTGACTACTTTTGACTGTCGGGGGCCAAAGACGAGGGTGGCTCTGGGAAAACGTCCGAATCAAACTTACCCACTAGCCCTGGCCCTGAGGTGCTTTAACGCGCGTGCGAGCCACAACACAGCTTTAGCCCAGTCATCCAATTAGTCCATTTTCTGCTCCTCAGAGTCTGATTAGCCTCCATGTAAGCTACCAGTCACGCCTTTAGCATCTGCATTTTTTTCATTTTTTTGACAAGTAATATGAGTCGGAGGGAGTGTTGAGGCCGCACTTGGGCTCCTGTGCGGGTGGAGTCTGCAATTTTAATCGGCGAGTTGGGTTTGGGTGGGATGGCTCGTCTTTATTCTGTTCTAGTACTTGGTGCTCTGCAATTTTGTAGTCTGCTTGTTTTGCTTTAGCATCCGCATTGTTTTCATTTTTTCGATAAGTAATATGAGTGGGAGGACGTACTTCGGTTGAGGCCGCACCTGAGCTCCTGTGCGCGTGGAGTCAAGCCAGGTCTCGCGGTGGAGAGGGTATCAGCTGCAGTGCATCCCACCGAGATGTACTGCACGTACAGTCTACACTCTACAACCATGAAAAGTCTCGCGACGTACATGGTCCCTTCCGATTTCAAGCAACTATACATTTCTTGCAGGCAAAAAAAAGCATCGTTATCAAGCAGAATAAAATCACCTCGAGGCCGCGGTATATATGATTCGTCAACCTACAGCGACGCTGCCGTGAAAAGAGATACGGGAAAAAGAACGCCGGAGCGACGTCAACCTCCCCCGCGGGCATCGCGCTGCTGTTCACCATCAAGTTGGGAGCATCCGTTCTCTTGCCAAGTTGCGTCGCTCGCTCCTCGCAAGTCGCAAGGCAAGCTCTCGGAAATCCCTTGTTGAGACGTGAAAGTGAAAAGGTCTGGACGACATGATGATAGCTAGAGATTCCACTGCGGATGATACGCACAAAGTGTTGGCGAGCAAGCGTGGCGGCCTCGCTACCTTCTGCTCCCATGACGACATGGTAGCCTCATGGTGCGCCTAACCGATGGTCGTCACGGTGCCGTGTGTGTCTCAACCCAGACCATACCGCCATAATTCTCACTTTCTACTTCTTTTCAGTAGTTTCTTGGTTATGGTTGCGTATCAAGCATTTCACTTGATATCTTTTTATTTTTTAATACTAGCGTATATATTTGAGGCATAAGTGTGTGACGCCTTCTTCCACGGGATTACTGGGATCGCACCACGCGCCTTCCTTCCATGAAAGTTTCCATAATACTAAACTGTTTCTTTGAGCCTGTGGCGAGAGCACGCGCGCACAGGCGGCGAAAGCTTCTCATGGCCGAGATGATTAACGTAATTAACCACTCTAGTTGGCACTGAGAGCGACTGAGCGAGACTACGCAGTGCCCACCCTCCTGGATCACTGTGATCTCCAGCGTTTGGACGATGGAAGAAAGGCCAGCCTATGTGATGGGGAGAACACTGCTAGCTAGCAGTAGCAGTAGCATATTTCTTATCGGAAGATTATGCTATCCTCTAGCTGTGCGTGATGGGGAAGAAGGCCGGCCGGAGAGGCGATCACTGTCATTGACTTCGCGTGTGCAGTCGTGGCCAAATTGGGAGGCTGCCTTCTGCCCAACAATGCCGTCGAGGTCCTGTCAAAGGATGCAAAGATTCTCCCTTTTCTTGATGTGCTAGTATACACTGTTTGTTTTTCCTATAACGGCCCTGCTCTCAGCTTTTCATGAAAGACGGAAGTGGCTCCCGTATGATGTGTTGGAATACACTGTTTGTTTGTTTGTTTTCCCTCTAACGGCCCTGTTATGAGCTTCTGATGAAACACTATCCACTAGGAAGAAGGGCGGCCGATCGAGGAGACGATGGTCTCACAAAAGATAATGTGTGTGTCTGATGCTTTTGGATATTAATGGGGACTTTGAAATGCAGTTTTAACCTTTGATTTGCACTTTGTTATATTTTACAAAGTCCTGCCAAATTTGATGAGTATAATTTACAAGTAAGAAATCCAACAGAAATTCAATTTGGCACCCATGTGTGTATGCCCCATTTACCCAAAATACACATTGTAAATAGTCAAAAGATTCTGAAAACATAGTAGCATGTACATCTCCACAATTTATATGCAAAGTTTCACGAGAAAAAATCAATTTTTGTGGTTTGTGTAAACAAAACAAAAATGTCTTGTGAAAAGGCTTATTTTAGCACCAAATTATGTCATTTTATCTAGGTCACAAATAAGTCGGTTTTTCATGAAAAACATTGTACGCACATAGCATATGAAGGCTACACGCGAAAATTTTGTTTGATTTTTTTTGACATTTCAAAATGCGTCTAAGATGATTGTAAAAAAATAGTAGCATGTACTTCTCCACGATCTGTGTGTATGCAAAGTTTCACAAAAAACGAACATTTTTCGTGGTATATGTAAAAAACTATTTTGCGGAAAGGCTTATTTAGCACCGAATTTTAGCTTTTCTACCTAGGCCACAAGACAAGTTGCATTTTCATGAAAAAACATTATACGCACATAGCATGTGACGTGCTAAAATTTTGTTTTATTTTTTTGATATTCAAAATACGTCTAAGATGCATTTCAGATAAAGGTAGCATATGCACATGGGATGAAAAACACCACTCCCCAAATCCAACTGTTTGCAAAGATAATAGTGGTCAATTATCACAAATTTTGTGCAAAATACAAGCCCCTGCGTCTTACTTTTGGACATATCATTGATCAACTATGTCTAGGTATTTTTATAAAAAAGATAATCTTTGCGATACTTTTGGACACTGATGTGGTCCTTAAATTAACTATAACTTTAAACTTGGAATTTGTATTGTACTACAAAGAGAGCGGAAGTATTTTCCAAAAAACTTGACAAGTATAACTTGCAAATAACAAATCCAACAATTTGTAAAGATAATAGTTCCACAATTCCTATGATTAAGTCGTGAAACTTTGACACAAGAAAATCATGGATATGAAGATATTAAAGCATATAACAACTAGACATATCTTAATCTACTACTACGCTGTCAACCAACCAGTATGTAGATATCATGTGTGACCGTCAGCAGATGTTTGCATTTAGTATCCATAAATTTCTGCTGATCCTCCCGAGTAGAAAAAACCATAGCTTGATCCACTGCCAAGCCACATTGATAACCTTCGAAAAGTTTGAAGCTCTGGCTTTGTAAAATATGATATTGTCCCTACATTTCCATAGCGACCAACATATAGAAGAACTCCAATGTGTATTCTAGCTATAGATTTGTATATGTTTCATTCAGCCAATTTTGAAACAATTTTTTAATATTGGTAGGAGATGGAATATTGTAATATAACAGGTAAAAAATTACAATGCACCCAACAATATTTGCAAATGGACATTTTTTTTTTGGTAATGGGCAGCTTAGCCCTGGCCTGTGCATCAGTTAATAAATACAATCGTTTTGTTGCAAAGTTTCATAAGTTCAGAGCTAAGTATCTTATTGATCAAAGTTTCATAAGTTCTGAGCTAAGTATCTTATTGATCACACAAGGTTTACATAAAGATTAACCAATTGAAAGAAATAAAGATATAGCGCCTATGCATCTTGTATTCTTCTAGAAAGATGCCAACCTCCCTAGTTGAGATAGCCCGAGTAATTGTCTCCAATCAGATGCATCAAGAATCTATATGTGCCCGCTGTGTCTCCGGTAGGAGATAGGACCACTCGTGGATCCATGCATAAACATACGAATGACATGTAAACATAAGCATGCATACTCTTGGTAAAAACTATATCATTCCAACAATTTTATATACGTCACATCAGAGCAGAAATACCTGCATGGATCTGTTCTTTAGATTTCTCTACCCCATTTAGCCAATTTCAAACATATTTGCAACATTGTGGTGGGGGAATATAAAAAGTGTAATAAGTTGTCCAAATAAGACATGCAAAGAGACAAGTGAAAAATAAATGGTTGATAGACTCCTCGGAATCGCAAAGAGCACACTTTTACAACCATTTCAATTCCAGCTTAGCAGGATTGTCTTTCCTTAGAATATTCTTTTTGTAAACGAACCACATCAAGACCTTAATATTCAGTGGTACCTGATACGTCCAAAACGTATCTACTTTCCCGAACACTTTTGCTATTGTTTCTCCTCTAATTTATATGTTTTGAATATAACTAACACGGACTAACGCTGTTTTCAGCAGAATTGTTCTGGTGTCTCGTTTTTGTGCAGAAATCCAACTTTCAGTTAAAATTCGGGAAAAATCATAAAAAATCCTATTTCACCAGAAGACCCACGGAGCCAGAAGATGAGACGGAGGGGAGGCTCGAGGGCCCCACACACACAGGGGGCACGGCCTAGCCCTGGCTGCGCCCACCTGGTGTGAGGACGCCTCGGCCGTCGCCTGGACCCCTCATTTCGCCTACATATACCCCCTGACTCGATTATATCGAGGAGATGGCGTTTTTCCCAGATAAACTTTTGCTGCGCCGCCGCCATCGGAAACCGCGATTCGGAACCAGAAACTCCGTTCTGGCACCCTGCCAGGACGGGGATTTGGAGGAGATCTTCATCGCCATCATCACCGACGCTCCTCCATCGACCATCCATGACTCCCCCATCCATGTGTGAGTAATTCCCCCGCTGTAGGTGAGGGGATGGTAGGGATTGGATGAGATCATTCATGTAATTTGATATGAGATTGTTAGGGCATAGTGCCTAGTATCTTTATTTAGTGCATATGACATTGTTGCAACTTGTTGTGCTTAATGCTTGTCACTTTGGGCCCGAGTGCCATGATTTCAGATATGAACATGTTATTATTTCTATGATGATACTTGTTGTTTATGGTCTTACCTACAAGTTGTATACACATATTGTTGTCCGGAACCCGAGGCCCCAAAGTGACAGAAATTGGGATAACCGGAGGGGATGGCTATGATGTGAGGATCACATGTGTTCACCGAGTGTTAATGCTTTGCTCTGGTACTTTATTAAAAGGAGTACCTTAATTACCAGTAGTTTCCCTTGAGGCCATGCTGCAACAGGCTGGTAGGACAAAAGATGTTGTGCAAGTTTCTCCTTGTGAGCACGTACGACTATATTCGGAACACATGCCTATGATTGTTTGTGCTAGGATACTTTATCTTTATTTATCTGCAATGCTCATGTCTCGTTGATTTCATGAATTATCTTATCCATGCAACGCCCGTAATCCATCCCTATGCCTACAGTATTTGTTCCTACTGTTTACTACTGTTACTATTACCGCTGTTATTTTACTACAGCTGTTACTGTTTCACTACTATCACCACTATAAAACTGTTGCTACTGATAAACCACTGCGAGTAAGACTGTTTCCAGGTGCAGCTGAATTGACAACTCATCTGTTAAGGCGTACATATATTCTTTGGCTCCCCTTGTGTCGAATCAATAAATTTGGGCTTTACTTCCCTCGAAGACTGTTGCGATCCCCTATACTTGTGGGTCATGAAGACTATTTTCTGGTGCCATTGCCGGGGAGCATAGCTTTATCTGTAAGTTCACTTGGTATTCATATTGTTCGCTGCAATCCTTTCATCATGGGTAAACCTCGTGATGGAAAAGTTCCTATATTGCCATCCACTACAAGAAGAGGTACGACTCTCAACACTTCTGCTGCTCTTGATTCACCATCTGTTATGAGTAAGTTGCTTACACCACCGCATCCACACGCTACTGCTACTACTTTTGCTGAGTTTGAAAATGCCACTGATAATTTAGATGATGCTTCTACTGTGCTTGATGAGAGTGGTTCACTAGGTTCCTTTTTAGATGCTACTATTGTTAGAGCTAAGTTGGGAAACACCATTGTTACACCTGTTAGTTCACCTGAGTCTAGGGAATGTCCTAGTGATGATTATGATGATGATGCTTATATTGAGCTTAATGATGATTTTATGGCTGAAGCACGTGCTACTCGTAATGCCGCTGAGGTTAAAGAACTTCTTGCAAGACGTTCTGTTAGATATAATTTGTCTCCTGATCCTAAGTTTGCTGCTTCTCCCATAAATATTAGAGATAAGTATTATGATTTCTCTTTGGATTTATCTTACATATCTATTGTTGAGAAAACTCCTTTTGTGGTACTAAAGATGAGAGTGCTATGGACCACATGAATGAGCTTTCTACTTTAAGTAATTTGTTTTCTAATGATATTAAGCTCCGCACTTACTTTGTTGCTAAGATTTTTCCTTTCTCATTGAAAGATGCAGCTAAAACTTGGTTTAATAGCTTGTCTCCTGGATCTCTTAATAGTCCTATTGCTTTGGTTAATGCTTTCTTTCAGAAATATTTTCCTGCTAGTGCTCAACATGCTGCTGTGCAGAAAATCTTTGATTTTGAACAGGGAAAAGGAGAGATATTGCCTGAATCTTGGACAAGGTTTTGTTCTTTAATTAGAGCTTTGCCTAAAGAACCATTGCCTAAAAATGAACTCCTTGATATATTTTATAATGGACTAACTGATGAATCTAAGTCATATTTGGATAGTTGTGCTGGTTGTGTTTTCAGGGAAAGAACTCTGGCTGAAGCTAAAGAATTAATGGCTAAAATAAGCCGGAATCATGATGATTGGACTCTAGTTGAGCCAACACCAGCACCAACCCCTGCGCCATCTACAGAGCCTACGCCGAAGAAGAGAGGGATGATTGAATTAAATGATGAAGTTATGAAGGAAGCTAAGAAATCTCTTAAGGAGAAAGGTATTAAGGCCGAAGATGTGAAGAATTTACCTCCTATAGAAGAACTATGTAAGCCAATCCCTCATTCATCAACTATTGAGGTACACTCCCTCCAGCGCTTTGATGAAAGGGATATTCCTTATTCTAAACCTCCTGATCAATGCTTAGATGAATTTGATAATTTTATTGTTAAGCAAGAAAATTTTAATAGAATGGTGCATAATCATTTGTTGGAAAATTCTAGAGCTATTAATAAGTTGCAGGATATTGTGCAGAGAACCGCCAATGATGTGAAGATACTTGTTAAACATTTTCAAATTGTTCAAACACAAATTGATCAGCTTACCAAGGTGCAAAAAGACTTGCTAGTTAATGCCGCGAGAGAGAAGCAAGCATGTGAAATACGCACACGAAGTGGTGCTGCTACTCAAGATCCATTATATCCTGAAGGACATCCTAAGAGGGTCGAGCAAGATTCTCAACGCACTCCAAGTGATGATATTCCTTCTAAGAAGAATAAGAAGAAGAAGCATAAAACAACTATAGAATCATCTGATGCAGGTAAAGATCCTAATAGTGTTTCTATTTCTGATGCTGAAACTGAACCAGGAGATGCTCCGATAAAGAAGAAGTTGAAGAAGAACCAGAAAAGATTGATAAGAATGCAAAGTACACCAAAGAAGACTTCGTTGCCAACAAGCATGGTAATGAGAGAGAACCTTGGGTACAGAAACCGATGCCTTTTCCTGGTAAGAAACACAAATCCAAAGAAGAAGAACACTACAACAGGTTTTGTGAATGGATGAGACCTTTATTTTTGCAAATTCCTTTAACTGATGCTATTAGAATGCCTCCTTATGCAAAATATATGAAAGATATTGTCACTAACAAAAGGAAGATTCCTAATGAGGAAATTTCCACTTTACTTGCTAATTATTCTTTTGATGGTAAGGTACCGGAGAAGCTCGGAGATTGATACGTCTCCAACGTATCTATAATTTTTGATGCTCCATGCTTGTTTTTACACCATTTGTCTATTGTTTCGTTACACTTCGTGGCACTTTTATGCATTTTCCGGAACTAACCTATTAACGAGTTGCCACAGTGTCAGTTCCCTGTTTTCTGCTGTTTTTGTGTTTCAGAAGTGATACACAGGAAATATTCTCGGAATTGGACGAAACAAGTTCCTGAAGTTTTATTTTACCCGGAAGCTTCCAGATATCCGAAGAGTAGTAGGAGGTGGGCCACCAGGGGCCCACACGCCTAGCTGGCGCGGCCAGGCCCCTGGCCGCGCGAGCCTGGCGTGAGGCCGCCTGGTCCATCCTCTGACATCGCCCCTTCGCCTATAAAGACCCCCCGACGGAAAAACCTAAGTACCCGATCAATTTTCCAGAACACATCACGATCCGCCGCCGCCGTCGACCCGAAGATCGGGAGGGTCCAGAAGCTCTTCCCGGCACCCTGCCGGAGAGGGGAATCGCCACCGGAGGTCTTCTTCATCGCCATGCTTGCCTCCGGAGCGATGAGTGAGTAGTCTACCTTGGACTATGGCTCCATAGCAGTAGCTACATGGTTGTCTCCTCCACCATGTGCTTCATGTTTAGATCTCATGAGCTGCCCTACATGATTGAGATCACCGTTATGTAATTCTACATGTTTGGTTTGTTGGGATCCGATGAATATTGGTGTTTATGATTAAGTTGCTGTACTGAATTATATCTTTTGTTATCTCTATGTTGTTTATGATCTTGCATGCTCTCCGTTGTTAGTAGCTATCTTGGCCGAGTAGTTGCTAGTGACTCCAAGAGGGGGTATTTATGCTCGATAGTGGGTTCATGCCTCTATTTAACCTGGGGGAGTGACAGAAACCTCTAAGGTTGTAGATGTGTTGTTGCTACTAGGGAGAAAACAACATTCATATGCTCAAGGGCATATGCTTTGTTTACATTACACACTTTGCTTAATGCAATTATCTGTTGTACGCAACTTAATACTTGTGGAGTTCTCGGATTGATTCGCCACAAGTGGATTATTAGTCATAGATGCAGTTGGATGGCGGTCTATGTATTTTGTTGTAATGCCCAGAGTAAATCTCATAGTGATCTTCTTGACATATCATGTTTATCTTTATTCTATCAATTGCCCAACTGTAATTTGTTTACCCAGCATGTGTTATTTATCTTATGGAGAGACACCACTAGTGAACTATGGACCCCGGTCCTATTTACATCATATTGCTATCATCTGTTTACTTTACTCGCACTGTTTACTTTACTCGCATACTATATTGTTTTCCACTCGATACGCTCATAACCTTTGTTTCAAGCAAACCGGTGAGATTGACAACCTCATCGCAAGTTGGGAACAAAGTACTTGGTTGTGTGTGTGCAGGTTCCGCATCACCTTCAGTCGTTTGTCTCTCCTCTCCAAGATCGACATACCTTGGTTTCTTAACTGAGGGAAAACTAGCTGCTATACTCATCACACCTTCCTCTTGGGGTTCCCAACGGGCTAGTCATTCACCACGCACAAGGACAGTCTGCTGGACGCCATCAAACGCAGCAGCTTATTTTCTGGCGCCGTTGCCGGGGAGGAAGTAGAAGACTTCTGCGAGGGGAGTTTTCGCACGCACATCCTTTACTTTGTTATTGTTTTGCTTTACTTTATTTATTTTACCTGCATCGTTTTATATCAAAAACCCAAAAAATTTAGAATCCTTGGTAGTTGTTATTTCTTTACTTTTAGTTCATCATGCTGTTTCCTAAGTACATTCTGGAGGACCTCTCAGTAGGTAGTGGTTCGATTATTGGCAAAGTAACATTGAGGAGTTCTTTAATCACATTAGTATGCATAAGGAAGTTGAGGAAAAGTCTTTGGTTGAGCTAGCTCCTAGTTATGAAGTTGCTTCTGCTCATTTAGTTCACATGTTAGAAGCTAGGTTTGCTAGTCTTAATCCTTTTATGCAATACATGTTCCTTAAGCTTCATGAAATTGAGGATCCCGAAAAGAAAGCTTTTATCTTAGAAACCTTGCGCATAGAATTTAGAGATGTTGCAATTGAGGCTAGGAAAGTTTTTAAGAAGTTTAATAAGCTTGGCTCGCCTGTTGAAATTGTTGGTACACCCAACGAAGAATCTAGATTGCCAATACCTTGTATGCTTGTAGGAATTCATAATGCCTTGGTAGCTAATACTAGTTGGATTTGTCCTGAAAATCTTTTTGATGAAAATAGTGTACCAAAGCGTGACTACAAGGGAAACTCAAAACCTCAAGTGGATAGTATTCATTTCTTTATTCCTATAGTGGATCCTGATCCCCCTTTCATTATTACTTGATTCGCAATTTTCTGCGCCTAGCTCAAAGGCGTTAAAGAAAAACACTCTTGGGAGATAACCCAATGTTTTTACTTTCAGTACTTTTTCTTTTATTTGAGTCTTGGAAGTCATTACTACTGTAATGACCGCTCCTTATCTTTTTTATTTCGTTTTTGTGCCAAGAGAAGCCTCTAATTTGAGTGAGGTAAAGATTTGGGGATGTTGCTGTCCAGAAACTGTTTTCGGTGCTGCACCGTAAAAATTCGTATAAATTCTCTGTATATCTTTTGGACCTGCGATTTCTTGTGCATATGCCCCAGGTTATATCCAAACTTTTTTTAGTTGAACACTTTTTGATTTGAGTAACAGAAAACCCCTCAAAAATTCGACCTTTGTCAGCTGTTCAGTTTTGACAGATTTCTGCCAATATTTGTGTTTGCCACTTTATCGCTTTCTTTTGAATTCTTTTGATCATGGAACTTTTGGAGAAGTTGCTACAGTAGTATTTACTATATATGTGGTGGTTTTGAGTTGAAACCTGAAGCAAAAAGAGGGTTGATTATATGTTATGCTTGCACTAATGTTGCTAATAGAATTGTGTTTAGTTTTGTATGAAGGAAGTTTTCAAGAGTAGGGATTGGAGAATGATGAGATGAGTTGAAGAATGGACAAAAGCTCAAGCTTGGGGATGCCCATGCATCACCCCAAGAAATATCCAAGAAGTACAAGCGTCAAAGCTTGGGGATGCCCCCGAGGCACCCCTTCTTCATCGGCAAAAATCAGGTCACCTTTCAAGACGCTATATTTTTATTGCTTCATGCACTATGTGTTTTTCTTGGAGCATCAGTTGTTTTAGTTTTCTTAGTTAGTTTAGTTTGTTTGTTTGCTGCAATAAATGGTTGGACCCCAACAAATTTTCTTTTGGAGAAGTTGCCTTGCTTTTCATTTGCCAAGAACGCTCTAGTTTTCACTCTTATTAAAAATCGAGTGTTCTTCTTTTTCTGCTACTGCTTTTGGTTTTCATTTTCGCATTGATATGCGTTCAGACCTTGTCATATCTTTTCATCAAGGTGTATTTTTGCCTCTGATCTTTATTGGTTTTCATCAAAAGAGGTATCTTTAAAAATTTCAAATGGTGTTGGAAAAGAGAAAAAGCTTTGTGCAAAATAGTGGTACAAGAAGGAGCTTGTGTAGACTGCGGCTTAGGCTTTTTCATGTCATGCTTGATGTCTTTTTGATAGTATGCTTAGTGGTTTTTCTGTAGCATTACTTGTCTCAAATAACTGAGATTGCTTAATGAGCATTTGAAAAAATCATGCGTTGTTTTTATTGTATGGAAGCATTATTTTGGTTTTCTCCTTGATGCTTTATTTGGGTTGACTTGGCGCATGCTCACACATGTTAGACTCTTACAAAGTCGCCAATAGCCTTCATGATCATTTAGTTTTTGACTTTTGATGCCATCTTATGCTTCTTTTAATGTCGCTTTGTCGCTTTGCATGATTATGGCCATTACTGCTCTCTTAGTTGGTCGCTCCCAGTCTTTTGCTAGCCCTCGCCTTGTACTGAGTATGAGCTCTACTCGTGCATCCAACTCCTAAAATCCAAAGTTTTCCAAAGTGTCCACCATACATACCTACTAGCAATTTGCTATTCCAAGTAAATTTGACTTGCTTTTATCTTCTCTTCAAATTAAACTCTTACCAGTGTTATGCGAAATTCGGTCAGTAAAGCTCTCACGAACCGGAAGGCACACTTTACTTTTTCCTGTTCTTAAAAATTTGACATTGTGGTCTCTTATGTTGAGTTGTTATGCTTGCAAGTTGTAAGTTGGATTCTAGCCCAGCCATGCTGTCATGGGGCAAGCTTTCAACATTGCACTTCTTATTTGAGTTGATATCGTGATCTTTTGTTTATGGATGCCCGCGGTGTGAAATGAATTGGGAATCTTGTGGGGATCATGGAGTTTGTATATGTGTTAGGGAAACGCCGGGCCGCCAATCTAAGCCATGCATAATTCATGGTGGAAATTTGCAGCATACCCATGGTGAACATTCGACGACGCATCTCATAATAAAAAGCTAAACAAATGGCAAATAAAAGAGATGTCGAGGTGTTCACTGTCTGCTTGTCCTGTCATTTTGGTGTGGGCTTGTTCCATGTCATCGGGCACGGAGGTACCCCATTGGCGGTTCTCAATGATATGCATATACTTACAATGACAAGAGCTTTGCTTGGGACTCTAAGTAAAGTAGCATGAGGTTTGGGTACTCGTATTCACGGGGCACGAGGTTTTCAACTTATGATTTGTCAAGCATATGCATCATAATTGTTCTCGCATTAACTTTAACCATTCAAGATGCTTATGATGGGGGCAATGAGAGCTCAAAGCCGGTAAGTACCATAATTTTTGAAGGTTATAAAACTTGCAATCACTGCTTCCCTCTGCGAAGGGCCTTTCTTCTACTTTTATGTTGAGTCACCACCTTCTTTCTTTATGCACCATTAAGAGAGCATAGTTGTCATTCTTAGTGTGATATGCATTGTCCCAAAGTTCATTGATTGATTCATATTGTTGGTTTCACTTGTTCTTAAATTATTTGTATCTAGTCGCCCTCTTAAACTTGAAGGTGTCCTATGCATTTATGTTTTGCTCTCTTTGAAGGACAAGCTGAAAACCATTTGTATGTTTTTCCTTATGATTTGAACACACGTTTGACTTTCATTGTTTCATTTTCATGATCTTTTGTTTGTGTTCATTTGCATGTTTACAACATGGTTGCTAAGTTCTTATTGTCATGATTATATCTTCATGCCCATGTTTTAAGTTCTTATGATCCCAGCTCACAAATGCTTACATATATGATCAAGATTGTGTAGGTGCATGTCACCTCAAAAATTATTCTTTTGTTATCACTTACCTACTCGAGGACGAGCAGGAGTTAAGCTTGGGGATGCTTGATACGTCTCCAACGTATCTATAATTTTTGATGCTCCATGTTTGTTTTTACACCATTTGTCTATTGTTTCGTTACACTTCGTGGCACTTTTATGCATTTTCTGGAACTAACCTATTAACGAGTTGCCACAGTGCCAGTTCCCTGTTTTCTGCTGTTTTTGTGTTTCAGAAGTGATACACAGGAAATATTCTCGGAATTGGACGAAACAAGTTCCTGAAGTCTTATTTTACCCGGAAGCTTCCAGAGATCCGAAGAGTAGTAGGAGGTGGGCCACCAGGGGCCCACACGCCTAGCTGGCGCGGCCAGGCCCCTGGCCGCGCGAGCCTGGCGTGAGGCCGCCTGGTCCCTCCTCTGACATCGCCCCTTCGCCTATAAAGACCCCCCGACGGAAAAAACCTAAGTACCCGATCAATTTTCCAGAACACATCGCGATCCGCCGCCGCCGTCGACCCGAAGATCGGGAGGGTCCAGAAGCTCTTCCCGGCACCCTGCCGGAGAGGGGAATCGCCACCGGAGGTCTTCTTCATCGCCATGCTTGCCTCCGGAGCGATGAGTGAGTAGTCTACCTTGGACTATGGCTCCATAGCAGTAGCTACATGGTTGTCTCCTCCACCATGTGCTTCATGTTTAGATCTCATGAGCTGCCCTACATGATTGAGATCACCGTTATGTAATTCTACATGTTTGGTTTGTTGGGATCCGATGAATATTGGTGTTTATGATTAAGTTGCTGTACTGAATTATATCTTTTGTTATCTCTATGTTGTTTATGATCTTGCATGCTCTCCGTTGTTAGTAACTATCTTGGCCGAGTAGTTGCTAGTGACTCCAAGAGGGGGTATTTATGCTCGATAGTGGGTTCATGCCTCTATTTAACCTGGGGGAGTGACAGAAACCTCTAAGGTTGTAGATGTGCTGTTGCTACTAGGGAGAAAACAACATTCATATGCTCAAGGGCATATGCTTTGTTTACATTACACACTTTGCTTAATGCAATTATCTGTTGTTCGCAACTTAATACTTGTGGAGTTCTCGGATTGATTCGCCACAAGTGGATTATTAGTCATAGATGCAGTTGGATGGCGGTCTATGTATTTTGTTGTAATGCCCAGAGTAAATCTCATAGTGATCTTCTTGACATATCACGTTTATCTTTATTCTATCAATTGCCCAACTGTAATTTGTTTACCCAGCATGTGTTATTTATCTTATGGAGAGACACCACTAGTGAACTGTGGACCCCGGTCCTATTTACATCATATTGCTATCACCTGTTTACTTTACTCGCACTGTTTACTTTACTCGCATACTATATTGTTTTCCACTCGATACGCTCATAACCTTTGTTTCAAGCAAACCGGTGAGATTGACAACCTCATCGCAAGTTGGGAACAAAGTACTTGGTTGTGTGTGTGCAGGTTCCGCATCACCTTCAGTCGTTTGTCTCTCCTCTCCAAGATTGACATACCTTGGTTTCTTAACTGAGGGAAAACTAGCTGCTATACTCATCACACCTTCCTCTTGGGGTTCCCAACGGGCTGGTCATTCACCACGCACAAGGACAGTCTGCTGGATGCCATCAAACGCAGCAGAGATCCAGGTATACCAACTATTCCTTGCTCCATTAAAAATAACTATGTTAGAACTGCTTTATGTGATTTGGGAGCTGGAGTTAGTGTCATGCCTTTTTCTCTTTATAAGAAACTTGATCTAGAAAAATTGGTATCAACTGATATATCTTTGCAGATGGCCGACAGGTCTACTACTATTCCTATTGGTATATGTGAAAATGTTCCTGTTCAAGTTGCTAACAGTTGTTTGATTTTAACTGATTTTGTTGTATTGAAAATGCCTGAAGATGATAATATGTCTATTATTCTTGGAAGACCTTTTCTAAACACTGCAGGTGCTGTTATTAATTGCAATCAAGGAAAAGTAACTTTTAATGTCAATGATCAAGAGTATACGGTTTATTTTCCCAAGAAGATTGATAGAAAGAATGTTCTAAATTCTGTCAAGAATGTTGAGACCATCAAAGTTGGTCAAATTATTTGTTCAGAGCAAAAGCCCAAGGAAGAATATAAAATTGTTATGATTGGGACTATGCCTATCAAAGTTGAGGTAACATAAGCATTAGTGAAGTGCAAAGTTTTGCCTCATATAAAGTTAGTTTGGGAACAAGACTTGATCAAACTTGTTAACAAAGTGATTTTATATGAACGAAACTTCGTTTTCACAGCATCCACTCCACCGTACCTATATTTACTTGTTCAATTTTATTCCTTTAGTTTAGTTACATGATTAAGAGTATCTCAGAGCTGCTGCATGCTTGGTTTTGATTTGCTTGAAATCATTTCACCTTCGTTTTTCTGAGTTTTTATCGATATGCCAATTTCTGAAAAATCCTCGAAAATAATGTTTCTCGAAAAATTCCAGAAAATTCTTTATAAATTTTTATGTCAAAAATGGGGCAGAGAGACATCTGAGAGACACCAAGAGGGGCTGCCACACCATCTCCCACACAGGGGGCGCAGCCCAGCCTGGGGCGCGCCCACCTGGTGTGAGGGGGCCCCACCTGGCCTCTCACTTATCTCTTCCTCCCCTGCTCTTTCTTTCTCCCGAAAACAATGACACACCCAGCTCATACCCGAGTTCTTGCTGTTCTTCACTTCGATTTTTCGATCTCCTTGCTCAGCCCATCATTTATGCTGAGATTTAGAGCATTTGTTCTCCGGTATGTGACTCCTCCGCTTGTCCAAGTAGAATTTCTTTTGGTTAAGTATTTCTTGAGTATTTTAGCATTGTAGGTGGCAGGATAAATGAGTATGCATGCTTGTTCTATTGCTTAGAAATGATATTTTGATGCATGATAGCTCTCTAGTAACTCACTATAGTAGTTCCCTATATTTGTTTGTCTCAAAATCATATTTTATGAGGTTTGTTAAAAAAATTCAGAAAAGGGGCATGGATAACTACACCTATGGAGAAGTGTTTGAAAGAGAAGCACCAAGGTCCTCAAGGCCTTCAAGATCCACTGCTCAATATAGGATATCCTACAATGAAGATCTTATGTCACCGAACCTTGAGGGGGACGACGGAGATGCACATCCATCGACCTTCCCTTGCACTAATTTCTTGAGTGATGCAGGGTTTCTAAATGATTTCTTGCTCCTTGTTAACAGGGTTGGATTGACTACGTACATGATGGATGAGAGTAATCAATATGCCATTCTCACAAAGATTTTTGTTGAAAGCTTCAAATTCACTAATGCTCATTACAATCCTTCCATTGCATTCAAGATTTATGATAGACCTATCACCATGCCTTTGGAGAGATTTTGTAACATTTTAGGTATACCCATGTTTGGGACGGCGAGGAAGATGCTGCAGCAGCCCGCTGATTTAGTGGAGCTCTATCGAGGAGTAACAAACGATGATGACCGCACCGCATAGCGTGGCAAGATAAGAAACATTCAACTTCCAGCTATTAGATATTTTACTTACTATCTTTCCACTAGTGTACTTGGTAGAGGAAACACTAGCAATATCTCCAACTATCATTTAGCTTTTCTAGCTACCGCTCTTGATGTTAGTAGGAAGTATAACCTCGGTGCTATTATTGCTCGTCGCCTAGCTGCTAAGGGACCTATTTATGGAGGTATTATTGCTGCGCGCATTGTTGCTGCTCTTGAACTTCATATTGCTCCTCATGATATACTGTTGACTCCACAGAGGCTCGATCTTGCCGCCATGAAGCTCCATCATTTTGTTACTGCTAACTCACGTGCAGGGAAATTAGTTTACAGGATGTTATTCACTGATGGAGAGGAAAGGTAAGTGCCTTTGCCACAACCCAGTTTGTTTAATATTGATAACAGGCCATGGTCATGCACGAAGGAGGAGTTGGACGAGCGGCTTAGGGTGCTCGGCTTCAACGTACAGCATGGCATCGTGGATCAGAAGGAAGAGGAGGAGCCGGCCTATCACTTCACCACATACCACTCTGGGGCGTCCTCAAGCTCATATCAGGACGATGGTGCTTCTTCGTCGCACTACGGAGGCGCCACCTCTTGGCCGAGTTGGCCGAGTTGGGATTGATCTCCACTTAGGCCAAAAGCCTAAGCTTGGGGGGAGGTACGCCGACGATTCACTCATCTACATATCATATTTTGTCGGTCCTATGTATATCCATGTTTCGCTTTCTTTATTGTTCTTATCCTTATTTCCACTTTTCCAAAACACAAAAAGACCAAAAATATTTCCGTTGTTTCTCTTTGTTTGCCTTTTTAGTTTGCTACCTTTGGTTTTGCTTTACTTGCTATTTTCGGTTTGCTATTTAAAAATCCAAAAATATTTGCTTTGTTTGCTATCTCCTTCTGTTCTTGTTTCAAAAATCGAAAACCCAAAAATATTTGTTGTTCTTCTTCGGTTTTGTAAAGTTTGTTGCAGAGTTCAGTCCCCCGTTACTCCATTGGAGCTTGGTATTCACTTTATATTATTCAAGCCACACAAGTGAAGAGCAATAATGACGACATATGGCAATCCGAGATGTGGTAAGAGGCTGGTATGAACTCTATTTGTTTTCATTTTTGTACATATACTCATCTATGTGGACATGCTTAGTCGGTTCATGTAAGGTATATGTTATCTAATGGATGCTTTGTAGTTCTTGCTCTCATATGATTAGTTCCAATTTACTAATAGCTTGTAGCATGTCATGTAGACGCTTGCATGCATTGTTTTATTCATAATATGGTATGTTATTGTGGTATCCTCCTCTGAAAGTTTCATTTGAATCGACTTGGCACATGCTCAAGCATGCATATGACTGAACAAAAAAGTCAATTAAGCCTCGATGATTTACTTTGCCTCAGAGTTCTTGTATCATTTTTATGCCTATATTAATTTTGTTTTGTCGCAAGCATGATTATGACAGTTATTGCTCTCTCGATTGTCGCTTCCCAGTCTTTTGCTAGCCTTCACTTGTACTGAGTATGAGCTCTACTCGTGCATCCAATTACCAAAAACCAAGTCTATCAAAGAGTCCACTATAAATTCCTATGCATGGTATTTGTAAGCCATTCCAAGTAAATTTTCATGTGCTACCTTTCAAAACTTTCAACTACTTCTCATTTTGTGCCACTGTTTTTAGCTCATGGGGACGTAGTGGTTAGAATTGCTATCTTCCATATTAAATTAAGTACCCCTCGACTAGGCAGCTTCATCTGCTCGTCATTAATTTTGCATGAGAGCTGGTCAGACCATTATAATTTAATTCTAAAAAGAAAAGAAAAAAGGCACTCCTCCAATGGAATGTGAAAGTTGGTGGGCACCCGATGGAATCGGTTAGCCATGGTTTGAGAAAGAAAAAAGGTGGGGAGGAGTGCCAAAGCTTTATAAAAGAGCACCAATGTGCCAAAATTTCAAAGAACTCGGAACCGCTCTCACTTGTTTATTATGGAAGATAGCAAGTCCCCATTGCTAGTCGTTGACATGAAACAACCACCTCTCAAAATCAATTTTTATCTCTGTTTTACAAATGAAAAGCTCTAGCACATGTTAAATCACTGCTTCCCTCTGCGAAAGGGCCATTCGTTTACTTTTATGTTGAGTCATCATCTTCTAACTTAAAGCACTTCTTGAGAGCATAGCTGTTATTCTTAGTGTAATGTGCTTGTCCCAGAACACGGTTAATTATGGTATAATTTTGATGCTTGTATCTTTGATATTTTTACTTCTAGTCTTCCCTTGGACTTCAGAGGTGCCTCAGCATTTATGTTTTGCTCCACAAATAAAGGCAAGCTGGATACCACTCTTTCATATCATTTATGCATATTACAATCTTGTAGTTTCTTATGTACATGTTACTTGTTATTAGTGCATTGGCACTCTTTCATAGCTTGCTTGACTATGAGGTGACATTAGTTGCATATTTCTTATTATGAATTGCCTGAGTACTTGATCACATAGTTAGTATGTATACATCATATAAAGCAAATGCGTTCGTGAAAGTTTCTTTTATCGCTCTCAGTTGTTAACTGAATTGCTTGAGGACAAGCAAATAGCTAAGCTTGGGGGAGTTGATACATCCAAAACGTATCTACTTTCCCGAACACTTTTGCTATTGTTTCTCCTCTAATTTGTGTGTTTTGAATACAACTAACACGGACTAACGCTGTTTTCAGCAGAATTGCTCTAGTGTCTCGTTTTTGTGCAGAAATCCAACTTTCAGTAAAAATTCGGGAAAAATTATCAAAAATCCTATTTCACCAGAAGACCCACGGAGCCAGAAGACGAGACGGAGGGGAGGCTCGAGGGCCCCACACACACAGGGGGCGCGACCCAGCCCTGGCCGCGCCCACCTGGTGTGAGGACGCCTCGGCCGTCGCCTCGACCCCTCCTTTCGCCTACATATACCCCCTGACTCGATTATATCGAGGAGACGGCGTTTTTCCCAGATAGACTTCCGCTACGTCGCCGCCATCGGAAACCGCGATTCGGAACCAGAAACTCCGTTCTGGCACCCTGTCGGGACAGGGATTTGGAGGAGATCTTCATCGCCATCATCACCGACGCTCCTCCATCGACCATCCATGACTCCCCCATCCATGTGTGAGTAATTCCCCCGCTGTAGGTGAGGGGATGGTAGGGATTGGATGAGATCATTCATGTAATTTGATATGAGATTGTTAGGGCATAGTGCCTAGTATCTTTATTTAGTGCCTATGACATTGTTGCAACTTGTTGTGCTTAATGCTTGTCACTTTGGGCCCGAGTGCCATGATTTCAGATCTGAACATGTTATTATTTCTATGATGATACTTGTTGTTTATGGTCTTACCTATAAGTTGTATACACATATTGTTGTCCGGAACCCGAGGCCCCAAAGTGACAAAAATTGGGATAACCGGAGGGGATGGCTATGATGTGAGGATCACATGTGTTCACCGAGTGTTAATGCTTTGCTTCGGTACTTTATTAAAAGGAGTACCTTAATTACCAGTAGTTTCCCTTGAGGCCCTGCTGCAACAGGCTGGTAGGACAAAAGATGTTGTGCAAGTTTCTCCTTGTGAGCACGTACGACTATATTCGGAACACATGTCTATGATTGTTTGTACTAGGATGCTTTATCTTTATTTATCTGCAATGCTCATGTCTCGTTGATTTCATGAATTATCTTATCCATGCAACGCCCGTAATCCATCCCTATGCCTACAGTATTTATTCCTACTGTTTACTACTGTTACTATTACTGCTGTTATTTTACTACAGCTGTTACTGTTTCACTACTATCACCACTATAAAACTGTTGCTACTGATAAACCACTGCGAGCAAGACTGTTTCCAGGTGCAGCTGAATTGACAACTCATCTGTTAAGGCTTACATATATTCTTTGGCTCCCCTTGTGTCGAATCAATAAATTTGGGCTTTACTTCCCTCGAAGACTGTTGCGATCCCCTATACTTGTGGGTCATCAGTACCTTACGTTTCCAAATATATTTGTGTAAGAACACAGTATGTCCATTCATCGTAGGTGGCTAGGTGCATAGATAGATTTAGCGGAGAAAATTCCCTAGGTATTAGTTGTCCAAACAGAATAGTATCATAAAAAGAATAGTATCTTCCGCACATGGTAGAACAAATATCCCCCCTCAACTAGATGTGGGATGAGACCACCCATCTGGCCATCCTCTTTTACCCCTTGCAATTAGGACTGCCAACATATCGACCACAATGTTAAAAAGGACTGAGGAGAGAAGATCACATTGTCTCAACCCGTTCTTTGCTTGGTGATAATGACCAATGTGTTCATTGACCCTTATTCCAAAAATCCCTCCCTGAACAAAACACCACTGGGGTGAAAAGCCTATCATGCACATAGTTTGTTGAAGGAAAGTACATTTTCGTCCTATGAAGCTCATGAGTACTCTCTTGCAAGACAAATACGCCTTTGAATATGTCGTCCTCGCATGAATGCAGATTGCTTTGGCTTAATAAATGTGTGGGCGATCCCAATTATTCGATTAGTGCCCACTTTAGTGAATACTTTAAAATTCACATTAAGTAGACATATAGGCATATACGTTTGGATCTGAACCTGTCTTGCTTTTTTTTGTAATAAGGTTACCACCCTGAAGTTAATCTTAACCAAAGGGTAGATCACCTTGATGTAGCTACACAAATAAATTCATAAGGTCTTGTTTAATAACTTCCCAATTTTTATTATAAAACTCTACCGAAAACGCGTAGCTTTATTCCACTCCATCTGCTAAATAGCATAGAAAACTTCTTTCTTAGTGAAATCAGCTAAGGATGTTATTTTAGTCCAAAAATAACTAAGATAAATCTGAAATTAAATTCTCACTCACTGTAAATTTACTCTTGGTCGCGCCCCAAAAAGTTTGTTATAATGTTTGGTAGTATAAACTTTAGATTTTCCCCGCTTAGTATTATCCCTTTGTCTTGTTCTAACTGAGACATATTCTTTTTTTTCTATGTTTGCCATTAGCTAAGGTTGAAATGTTTCGCGTTATTTTCTCCTTCTTGCACATGCTTTGCTTTAGCTCTCTTCCCATTTAGTTTCCTAATTTCGTTTGAGGTCAGCTAAATGGTCATTCACATTCCTCAAGGCATATGCGATGCATCTAGGGGAAGTGTTTTTTTTGATTTTATGTCCAATTCATCAATAATTCCCAATAATTTCTTCTTTTATTTTTATACATCCCTCTTGTAGAACGATAGAGAGAGAGAGAGATTGGGTGGATGATTGTATTGAGCCTCACAAGCGAGTATATATAGGCGTACAGACTTGGAGGCCAAGAAGGCTCTCCTAGAGATATGGCAGGAGATTAACTACAATTACTTACAATTACTACCCAAATCCCCTAATATCTATAACTGCCTAATATATCTCTAACACTCTCTCGCAGTCATAATGGTAGTGACGTGAACAACTGTAGCGTCATGGACGGTTAGACTGGAAAGAAACCGAAGGCGTAGAAACCGACGGGCTGACACTCCCCGCAGTCGGAGCGGGAGCGTTTGGACTGTAGAGGAAGCCGATGAGTGCTCATGCGAGGTGATAGCCCTTGTGCCGATGTCGAGGTAGCTGAGAGCAGTGGGTGCTGCAACCTTGGTCGAGGTAGCCGTGCGAGGGGATGCCGCGGTCGATGTCATGGTAGGGTGCCGGTGTCGAGGTAGCCGCACATGAAGCCGCGGGCGCATAGTACGCATGGAGAATGACGGAGATGCGTCGAGGCAGTCGTCGAAGAGGGATGGCGATGCCGGAGACGATGCAGTCTAAGCCGTCGAGGACGAGTAAGCAAATACGAAGTCAGTGACACGGTCGAGGCAGGTGTAGAGAAGTAGTCGATGCCGAAGAAGACGTTGTCGAAGCCGATGAAGACGATGTGCTGCGTCGAGCTTGCTAGACTCGGGAACGCATCGAGGATGAAGGCATGGCCCGGTGTTGCAAATACCGAGCGTCCGAGGATAGGACCATAATTAACCTTGCGCCAACGTCAGAGGGACTAGCAGAGGAGGCCTCCGTGTCGGTTCCTCACTTGTCGACCTCGATAGATATGTTTTTGGCTTGTGATCTAACTCAGTGGCCCGTTCCTCGCTTGTGACTGTTGGGAAGGATCTCAGGTTTGGAGATCTCTCAAGGACATAGGGCAAGTGATTTCTTTTCTCTCTAGTAGATGTAAGGGATACCCTCTTCTGTCTTGACCCTTGGCTGGGAGGACGCCCAGAGTTCAGAGTTGTATAGTTTCATCCAGTTGTAATCAAGATAGCAATTTGTTAAACTTTTTCCAAAATTCTATAATAGATTTGCATATCATCATATTTGTAAGTATATATCAATGTATAAACAAATGACTGACACCTGTTTAGTTTTCACTTGATTAATTATTTTCCCGCATTATTTCAAAAATATTTATTCACACTTAGTTCCACAGCAATGTCGCGGGGTATCAACTAGTTCTTGTAGTAGCTCAAGACTCGAGAGCTTATCTCTGTTCTAGACGCAACGATTTTTGGATATAACGCTAGTGAAGTGATCTTTGCCTCATGATTATTTCTCATCTCTATCTCCGCTGAAAGATAATTTTGCTGGACCTCCAATATCGACCCACTAGAAGTATACCAGATTCAACTGACAGACATGAAAAAATTTAAATGGCCATGCACAAAACAGTAGGAAATAAATTTTTTGGGTGTATTTTGCCAAACTCCGCGTCCTGCAGCTAGATCTTTGCCAGTATTAACTCTAATTTGGCCCAGTATGCACACAAGAGCAAGTTGCAATGAGAAAGGAAATCAGCAACATCCTGATAATTATACATAATTCTAGCAAATTGGTTATATTCGGCCAGGCTTCACCTTTTCTGAAACAAGTTAATCTAGCATTCCATTTTCTGAAATCTTGGCCAGTATTAACTCTAATTTGGCCCAGTATGCACACAAGAGCAAGTTGCAATGAGAAAGGAAATCAGCAACATCCTGATAATTATACATAATTCTAGCAAATTTGTTATATTCGGCTAGGCTTCACCTTTTCTGAAACAAGTTAATCTAGCATTTTCTGAAACAAGTTAATTCTAGCAAATTAGAAAATGCATGTCACACGAGCGTAGAGAATGTCTGCCTAATTAGATGGAAATCCAAGGCAGCTAGCATCTTGTCTTAAAACTTATAAAATCAAGTAACATAATATGCACAGATACTGGAAATCAGAAAGGAAAAAACTTCGTTGCAATGAGAAAGGAAATCAGCAACATCCTGATAATTATACATAATTCTAGCAAATTGGTTATATTCGGCTAGGCTTCACCTTTTCTGAAACAAGTTAATCTAGCATTTTCTGAAACAAGTTA
This sequence comes from Dactylis glomerata, assembly GCA_007115705.1. Taxonomy (NCBI): domain Eukaryota; kingdom Viridiplantae; phylum Streptophyta; class Magnoliopsida; order Poales; family Poaceae; genus Dactylis; species Dactylis glomerata. The sequence continues at coordinate 3,116,022 of QXEO01000383.1, forward strand.
ATTCTAGCAAATTAGAAAATGCATATCACACGAGCGTAGAGAATGTCTGCCTAATTAGATGGAAATCCAAGGCAGCTAGCATCTTGTCTTAAAACTTAGAAACTCAAGCAACATAATATGCACAGATACTGTCACCAATTGAAAGGTAAATAAGATCTTGAAAAGTTCAGGCCAGTAGGTTATCTAAAAGAATGTGCTTGTTTATCCAGGAAATTACAGATTTTGTTGTGTTGATCAAAACAACGAGATTCAGTTTTGCTCTAAAGACAGAATGTAACAGAGTGACCATAGAACCCATGTACAGTATCTCATGGCTCTGCGCCACACGCTTTTGGGCATTCCAGGTCTCGTCTTCGCAAGACGCTGAAGATCGCCACGATTGATCACCTCACATCAAGATGATGTCCTGCTCGAGACAGTCCGCGCCGTTACATCAAGATGATATCCTGCTCGAGACAGTCCGTGCCGTCAAGCTCACGACGGGTCGCTGCTTGAGTCCGCTTATCATGCTGCTGCTGCCCCCGACGCCACCGTCGCGGCTCCCATGCGACGATGTCCGCCTCGCTTTCATCGGCGACACGAAGGATAACCTCGCCTTTATTGGTGAAACGAGCCTTGTGGCCAGCCTGGACGGCGAGAACGAGCACCGCCGGCTTTTCCCTGGCGGCGACACATCGACGGGCCTTGGATTGGGCAGCAATTTTCCCTGGCTTTTCAGCTTGGACCCCAGAGCGCTAGGCGGCGACTTGACAAGGAACTTGTGCGGCGTCTGCCGGGCCAGGACAGGGGAGCGAGAGTTGTAGAACCGCTTCTGTTTCTTTGTCGCCGACGGTGACGCGTACGCGGCTGAGGAGGTGGGGGCGAGGAACGCGGGATTGGGGAACATCACCGTCTTCTTGGCCCACGGCCGGTTCTTGGGGGACACCCTGTTCGCCGAAACTGACGACGGCCGGCCGAGAGGCGAGGTGGGCTTGAACTGTATCCGTGACTTGACGCGGCCGCGCGACGGCGGCGTGCCGACCTCGGCTCGCGCCGCGCCGCCGCGCTGGCTCTGCTTCTCCTTGGCGCGGCGGGCACGGAGCGGCGTCTGCTCCGCGGTGGCCTTCCTGGTCCTCGCGACGGGGTTCGGGGTCTTGGGGGGATCGGCGACGGCCACGATGTCCCGGGCGAACTGGCTGGCCTGGACGATCTCCAGCACCGTCTCGCCGAGGAGCATCGCCGGCAAGGACATCCGCTTCCACGGGGCCGCGCCCTCGATGCCGCCGAACTTGCCCTTGGGGGATCTGCTCTTCGCGGGCGTTCCCCTCATCCTGCAACAAGCCATGTACAGCTGGTAAGCGAAATTCGATGGGATCATCCCTGTCCCTGTTGGGAACGGACGGGGGAGAGAGGCTTGCCTGACGGTCTCCTGCTTGCAGCGGATGCTGGTGCGGAGGTATCCGCGGGTGCTGCGCGGGCTGAGGCTGACCCCGGAGACGACCTTGGCGCCGCCGGCCACCGTGTACTGCAGCTCCTGGAGCCGAGCCATGCAGCGGTCCATCTGCCCCCGAAACCCGTCAATCAAAACCAGATACAATCTTTCCCCAAAACATAAACTGAATCAAGATCCTATCTCGTACCTTCTTGAGGGTCTCCCTGACGAGTGCGGGGTTGAGCGCGGCGGCTGCGGCGATGGCCGCCGCCGTCTGCCTGTCGGGCTTGGCATTGGGGCTCCTCGCGACCATGGTCGTCGTGCGCCTGGGCGGTGGACGAGCCTGACGATGATGATGAGCAGAGCAGAGCAGGTGCGGGTGCGGGTTTGAAGAGAGGGCGGCTCGTACTAGCCTCAGCGTAACGGTCACCCCCACCCCAGCTCAACGGCTACTTCCTCTCTCTCAGTCTCGGGGCACGGACTTTTCTTTCTTCTAGAGCGGCACAGCTGGAGTCGTAAATAAACGTAGCGGGACCGCCGAGTCAGATTGTATACTACGGAAATTTGGCCATGTGATGAGAATTAAAACCTGGCCATCGCAGTGTGATGGGTATTTCAATTTTCAAATGAGAACAAAGGCAGTGAAATACTCATATCATAATGGTTGGGATTTCGGTTACGCCAAGGATTGTGGCTGTGAATGTTTGGGAGGAAGATTCAGGGTAAATTATTGAAGAGGACCAATGTTTGACAACGCCTGAGTCTAGCAACGATCATGTAATTAACCAGGCATGCAGAAATTAAGCCAAGTTTTATCATAGTGTTAGTACTTCATTTCTCAGGCGCTAGAGATTTTGTAACTCCAGACACTTTTTTTTTGCGAGGAACTCCAGACACTTTTTGACCCACTGCTTAAGTACTCTCTCCTTCCTAATTTAGGACGCATAGTAGGTTTGATCAAAGTCAAACTTCATAAAATTTGATCAATTATATATACAAAAATAATAAATTTTGTGATATCAAATGCATATAATATGAAAATATATTTCATAATGGTTCTAATAATACTAGCAAAAAAACCCGTGCGTTGCTACGGATCTATAAATAATTAATTGAGATAGCAGTCAAATTATATAAAAACATATTTTCAGTGCAATCACTATGTCACTTCATCCAAATAAAATTTATTTATGTATTCTTGAGATACAAGACTGATTTTTTTATAGGGAAAAATGGGACTATCGCATTCGCTTTTGTTGCACGGTGTCTTTTTACAGTGCTACAGACTGAACTGTTCTATTTCCATGCCAATAACTTAATCAAATGGCTGGTACTTTAAAAAAATCTCTTGTATAATATTGAGGCTTATGATTGTAGAAAAAACTTCAAGATGCCCACCGATACAACAAGCATCCCCAACCACATGTGTACATGCATGTCAAAGAAAAATCAAGTGGAAATTGATTAGTGATCAAAGTATAATCAAAGTATAATAACACATCTCTGTTTTGTTGATAACTTTTGGCTTTTGTTCTATACTTAAAAGACAGATGTCATCTTCCACCCAACTTCATTAATGCACTGAATAACCGGTTCTGAATTTCAGATCACGTTTGAGAAGGGATTAGTAGGGAGGACGGCCAGTCGGCTATGGAGCATGTTCCTTTCTATTTGCTGCAAGTTGTTGTCGCTTCCCCGTGGCGCCTCCGTATCCCATCTGCGTTGCCCACGCCCGCATTGACGACTGATGACAGGAAGCAAGCAGAACTCCTACTCCTTCTTCAGCCATTCTTCCAAGGAAGAAGAGCAGCGTCTGCAGAACTCCTTGACGACCTGGCCGCCTGGCATAACTCACCGTCTTGACACGAGATTGCATGCTCTCTCCTACCTCTGTCCTCTCCTCCCAGTCCTTTTGAAACCGGAAGGTCAGCAGCTCACACCGGTACTGAACTCTAGTGATCCGGCGCTGACCCTAGACGCGGGGGAGCCAAACGCATCTGAGGAGATAAGGGGGATCCACGGGAGTATGGCGGATGGTATCCAGGTGGCGGTGAGCCGGCTGTCGGCCTGCGTGTAGGTTGGCCTGTGCTCGAACAGAATTCATCACAGAGCAGCGGCCGAGGCTTGGGGCGGTCCAGTGGTGAGCCGGATGCAGTACTTCTGCGCGTGGCTCGCCACCTGCTTCGGTGTGTGGCTTGCCACGTAGTTCCTGGAGATATTCCTCCGGTCCCCCCTCTCGTACTTCTTCAGCCCCTTCAGGAACCACCTGCGTACGCATGATCAGTAACGCGATGAAATTTTGCTAGCAGTTGAAGCAACACGAAGATGATTGATTCTGATTCGATCCGCGAAATTACCTGTGCTCCTCCTCCGTCCATGGGATGGCCTTCTTCCACTCCTGGTGGGCGCACCACACTTGAGGCAGTACCCGCGCACGCCTGAACCCGTTGCCGCCGCCGTCCCAGTCCAGGGTGAACCCCGACAAAGAGGACAAGCTTTCGTGGTGAGGGAAGGGGACCAGATCAGCCTCGAACCCTGACGTCGTTCTCTAGGGCCCTGTAGTGGTCATCCACGCCGGCCACCGTCTTCCTGGGAAGCATCAGCGTCCAGGTTGATCGCCGCGAGCGCCTCCTCGAACAACTCCTTCAGCGTCAAAAGACATTTCGGGCTCAGCATCAAAAAACGTTTCGGGCTATCAAGTATTAAAAACGTATTTAGATGGATTGAAAGCGTACTTGCGTGCCACTGACCATATCAATAGCAATATTATTAGTAGAGATATAGCAGAGAAAAAATAAACGATTTCAAGAATATAGCATTGGTAATGGCATGGTTATAGTGCATGTTACTTTTTTTGATTATAAGTTAGACATGCTTTACAGATGTCGCTAATCTTCTATGCATAGTTTGGTTTGGCATGAACATGTGTTAATTATGCAGGTGACTATACGTGATATAGTACCTCTTTGCACTGTGCATGTTGCCTGAGGACATTCGCAATGTATAATTGGAAATCAATGCCACAATAGTCGAAGTCCAGCCAACAATCAAGCTATCCCATCCCGCAAAAAAACAATCAAGCTATCCCTATTTCAAAGGTTAATTAACCAGCTGTCAGTAGTTAAGTCTCCTATTGGAGGAGAGGAAAAGAGTGCATGCTCATATCTTCAGATCCTCACACTCTAATTCTCTAACATAAATTCGCAGTTGTGAATAAAGAAATTAAAGACGACACTCGCACTACTATATGCTAGCTCTGGGGCTGCAATCTCACATCATCTGAATCCTTCCAATCCAAAGCGAGTAGTACCAAATTACTCATGCCCGACAGAGAGATTGGACGGTAGGGACGGTCTGCAAGGAAGGGTCTACCACCCTGTGCTTTTTTGTTGCGGCATCATCCTTGCTAGGCGCCTCTGATGATGGCCGGACGCCGTCCTGCTTCTCGTGGAAAGGCCGGTGCTGCTCTACTGCGGCATCATCCTTGCTAGGCGCCTCTAACGATGGCCGGACGCCGTCCTGCTTCTCGTGGAAAGGGTGCTTCTCGGTTGCAGTGTCATTCTTGTCCGGCTCGATCGGATGACGACGGGAAGATGGGGCCTGACGCAGTGGACATGCTGCCGCCGGCGCCGACGTGGATAGGCCTCGGGAGGGGCTTGGTCTTGCAGCCATCGTAGCACACGCCGACGCAGGTCTCCACGGCCTTGCAATCCACCTGCATCTTCAGCAGAGGCGCGGCGGCTGTGTCGATCTCCTCGCCCCAGGCCATGCGTCTGCTGAGATGGCCGCTTTTGGCATGGAACCAGCATACCGGTCTTGATCTTGTGCCTGCGTGCTTCTGCAGCTGTGGCATGAGTCTCCCAGCCACTCCTCCGGCCGACGGAGAAGCTCGTGGCGGCGTTGGCAAGAGTGGATGGAGCTCCGTTTGGCCAACGAGCTAGTCAGGGCAGCGAAACTCTGAATAAAAAGGCCGAGATTCCCGCGGGTGACGCTGCTCGATCCTGTAGCGCCTGGACTACCTCCCCGAGTGCGGCATGATCGATGGCCTCGCGACGTCCTCCCGTGGACTCCATGATGCCCAGGTTTGGAAACGTTTTTTTTTACTTACGGATGGCGTTGGTGGGTAATTTAGTGTTTGCTGAAGAAAAGCGTATTTTAGGTGGATTGAAAGCGTATTTGCGAGCCACGGACCATACCTGTAGTAATATTATTAGTAGAGATTGAGTTAAGAAGTGAGCCTAGCTCAACTGGCTATGGGAGTGGATGTAGAACCCATGTATCCAGGTTTAAATCCCCGCGGATGTGAATTTGGGTTCTTATTATTTATTTTAAAAAACTCGCTGTGGGGGTCTCCCCCACCGCTTTCCTTTCAAAAAAAATAATATGAGTTAATGTTGTAAATGTTGATATTATTTGCTATACATTTGCTCAAAGTTTGTAAAGTTTGACTGTTGACCAAAACAAATATGTATCCTAAATTGGGAAGGAGGGAGTATCATCCAAAAGCTGAAATTTGTGGTCTAGTTTCTATTTTTGCATTGTGGTGGATTATCATGATCCCGTTTGTTCCATCCGCTTTGTCTATTTTTCTTTTTTATTTGACACGCTTTTACCTATTTTTGTGGCTGCTTGTAATGGTGTCCTGAACCGACCCACGTCCTTAGCTCTGTCTCACAGAACAAGAAAAAAAATGCAATTCTGACAATTCCTTTTAAGGCCAACAAACCTTACATTTCCCTCCCTCCTATCGGACTCTATTTGGCCTAAATGTGTTTTCAGCCCACCTTGCCACTACACGGAGCTGGCCAACCCACATCCGCTCCTTGCTTTGATCTGCAGAACCAGAATCCATCTCACAGAGCGGAATCGTCGAATTTTGAGAAGGTGGTTAAGGCCGATTTCTTTTGATGCATAAGCCGGCTTCTAGAAGACGGTGGGAAAAAACCGTAGTGGAAAGAAGCTTCTAGAAACTCCATGAGACACTTCTTTTAAGCTTCTAAAAAATTGGCTTATTTGATATATCGAGCTGTAAATTGTCAGTAGTACCCCTAACTTAGATATGTGTCCTTAAAATGACAAGGCAACACAGTTTCATGTAGATTCAGATGCGGAGAGCGTGAGAATAATTCAAGTTTCACTAAGACTGTTTCAAATTCTAAAATATAGTAGTACACACGGGTTAAAAATTGGCGACGTCCCTTATTGCATGCGGGCCCAGGCAACGTGGTGACCCAGGCTGGCGCCTGTCCTGCTGCGGGCAGCAAGAAACCTTGCGAGGCTCATGTGCGATGCGGCCATGTGGTCCACTCGTTTTGGTTTAGACTGCCGAAGCGTTATCTCAGGGAGTGTCATCTCTTGTAAATTGAACAAACAACCAGGGACAATTTGATGTACCGTTTCGGTTGTCTAAGGCAGAAGCTCGGGAAACTGGTCGTCCGTCGTTTCTGGAATTGCACTGCGAGGTGCGAGCTGGCTTCGCGGTTGAAATAGAGAGAATTCCTTATTTGACACTCTTTTAAAATGAGATTCCTTATTTGACACTGGACAAAATTTTCTTCCCTATTTGACATCCTCTAAAAATTTCTTTCCCTATATGACATTGCCGTCAATTCTGTTTGCTAAAACTGTTAGTTTTTTTTCAGTTGGACCAGAATGCCCCTCCAACGCTGAAAGAAAGAATCGATCAAACCATCTCATACCCGTGTGTGCGTGCGTGCATTAGCGTACATCTGACCCACGTGGACCCTCGAGATGGGCCTCTCTGTGTATCTATACGTGTATGAATACAAGTGACATATACCTGCGGGTTACGGTTTAAAAAAAGGGACTGCAGCTCCGTTACTTATGCTGCCACTGCCCATTGGAGATGTCCGGGCGCGAGAAAAGGTGCATAAGTGCGAGAGCACGTACGCCCAGCGTGAGGAGCTGGTCACACACTCACACCCAATCGGACATGCATGGTTGGGTTCCACATACCGATGTACTCCTCCGTTCGGAAATATAAGATGTTTTAGCTTTGTGAAGTGAGTATATCTAGACATCTTTTAGTATATAAATTTAGCAAATTTATACACTAAAATATGTCTAGATACACTCACTTCACAAAGCTAAAACATCTTATATTTCTAAACGGAGGAAGTACCATGCATGGATGCATTTCAAGATAGGACACACTAGCCGGCCGGCCATCCGATCGTCGTTTTTAGGAAAAGTATTTGAATTAACTAAAATAACAGGATAAGTATTTGAATTAAAATCGGTATCCTGACCAAATTATCTGGTCTTAGATGCTCATTAACCATGACCAAATATGTAAAATTACAGCAGCTACTATTGCCTTGTACAGATTTCTGGTCACATTATGAACTAGGGGTAAAAAGGTCTTTTTATGTCTCATTTTAACACCGTTAGTGAGCAAAATGCACTAGAGTGTCATATAGGGAAAGAATTTTTTACCGGATGTCAAATAGGGAAGAAAATTTTGTCCAGTGTCAAATAAGGAACCACATTTTAAGAGAGTGTCAAATAAGGAATTCTCTCGTTGAAATAAGGTCGTCTTAAGTCGGAGTCTTCTTTCGGGCTAGAGCGGCCTACGACCCCGAAGCCCATCTAGAAGCTGAAAAGAACTCAGCCTAATTGCCGAACGAGGCCAAAGACCAAACAAGTAGACACTTGAAATAAACACACTGTTTCAAACCATAAAGTTGACCTGTTGCTCAAAAAAAAAAACCATAAAGTTGACCTTTCAACATAAGTTCATAAGTTGAGCTCCAATGTCAGTAGAACTTGCTCACATCCTAGAAGTCAATATCTTGTGGGAAGCATTTGCAATTTATCGTCATCATATACCAACCATGAGGATGTTGAATCATTTGGGAGCTTCGGAAGTTATTATTTGCATGTAACAAAAATGAGTTCAAGTGTTACCTTTGATGAATATCACGGCTATCTACCCCCAACAGATAAGTTTGTAAGGATGTGTTCGGTTCTGGAACTATGTGGGATGGAATGGTTCCATTCTTAGGGTATAGAACTGTTCCATGACAATGTTTGGTTGGGACAAAAGGAAAGAATCAAATGGTTCTATCTTTTGTTCGGTTGGAACCAAAAACGTGGAATGGAATGGCTAGAATTCGGTTCACTTCACCTCTTTCATACATATGGTGAGATATCTCCCACCTGTAGCACTACGTACAGTCCATCTATAATGCATTCATGCTATCATTAATTACCAAAATGCACGGATAAATAAAACAATTGTACGGCTAAAGAAGAAGGTGTCACAAATCTGACATTATTTCATCAATATAACATGTTGAAAAATTAGAAAGCATGTAATGTCGCAGATTTGGTCTAGTAATCACCAAAAAATACAATTTAGAGTCTTATTTGCAGTGGATAGTGGCACATAACACATAGATATCAAATGGACCTAAAATTACAATTCTGAGTCTAATTAGCGGTGGATAGTGGCACATAACACAATTTCGAGTCTAATCACCAAAAAATTACAATTTCAAGTCTAATCACCAAAAAATACAATTTCGAGTCTAACTGCGTGCTTCCCTGCCACGACCGCTTGCCCCACCGCCGCCTCGCCTGCAGCCCGCCGCCGCCCCATACTAGAGGAGAGAGAGAAATGCCGGACTCCAGCGGCCAGAGTGGCAAGGGAGCACCCGCTGCAGTGGCGAGGGAGCGAGCCAGAGAGGGAGTGGATAGGGCGGCGCCGCCAATCACAGGGGAGGAGTAGATACGAGGTGAGCGGCTTGGGTGAGAATAACAAGGAGTTTTTTTTCGAGTATTTAAGGTGATGGTTAGAGCCTCATTCCACCAGATTCCACCGATTCGGTCGAACGAGTTGGTTTCGCATCTCAGAGGTACATTCCTTTTCGTTGAACTAGTTGGTTCCGTTCCATTCCACAACCGAACACTGGAATTACCTCTAGGTGTGGAACGGTACTATCTAGTTGTGCAATACTGAAAGGATCGATAGTTAAACCTAGATGGGAGGTGAATAGGTTTCTACAAATTTTACTTCTTCTTTTCACATGTTTTAGGCTTTGTGGAATATAAGAGTGAGCCTAACAACTAGATGGGAAATCTATATAATTGATTGCTATAGATGGCGCGGTGGTGATGAAGTAAATGACCGGCCAGTTGGGAAACCCCAAGAGGAAGGTATGATGAATATAGCAGCAAGTTTTTCCCTCAGTAAGAAACCAAGGTTTGTCGATCCAGTAGGAAAAAGCCAATATTCCTGAAGGTGATGCTTGCTAGCTTCGCGACAGCTCCGGACAATTTATAGGGTGCCTCGTCCAAGCTTTGCTTTGCCAGCTGCAACGTGGAACCTGCACACAACACAACCAAATACTTTGTTCCCAACTTACGATGAGGTTGTCAATCTCACCGGTTTGCTTGAAACAAAGGGTATGAGCGTATCGAGTGGAAAGTGATAGTAATTTGCAAGTAAAGTAAACAGTGCGAGTAAAGTAAACATGTGATAGCAATATAATGGAAATAGGACCGGGGTCCACAGTTCACTAGTGGTGTCTCTCCATAAGATAAAATAACACATGCTGGGTAAACAAATTATAGTTGGGCAATTGATAGAATAAAGACAACGTGCATATGTCGAGAGGATCACTATGAGATTTACTCTGGGCCTTACAACAAGATACATAGACCGTCATCCAACTGCACCTATGACTAATAATCCACTTATGGCGAATCAATCCGAGAACTCCACAAGTATTAAGTTGCGAACAACAGATAACTGCATTAAGCAAAGTGTGTAATGTAAACAAAGCATATGCCCTTGAGCATATGAATGTTGTTTTCTCCCTAGTGGCAACAGCACATCTACAACCTTAGAGGTTTCTGTCACTCCCCCAGATTAAATAGAGGCATGAACCCACTATCGAGCATAAATACCCCCTCTTGGAGTCACTAGCAACTACTCGGCCAAGATAGCTACTAACAACGGAGAGCATGCAAGATCATAAACAACGTAGAGATAACATAAGATAATATTCAGCACATCAACTCAATCATAACACCAATATTCATCGGATCCCAACAAACACAACATGTAGAATTACATAATGGTGATCTCGATCATGTAAAGCAGCTCACGAGATCTAAACATGAAGCACATGGTGGAGAAGACAACCATCTAGCTACTGCTATGGACCCATAGTCCAAGGTAGACTACTCACTCATCGTGCCGGAGGCAAGCATGGCGATGAAGAAGACCTCCGGTGGCGATTCCCCTCTCCGGCAGGGTGCCGGGAAGAGCTTCTGGACCCTCCCGATCTTGGGTCGATGGCGGCGGCGGATCGGGATGTATTCTGGAAAAGTGATCGGGTGTTTAGGTTTTTTCTGTCGGGGGGTCTTTATAGGCGAAGGGGCAGCGTCAGAAGTGGACCAGGGGGCCCTCACCATAGGGCGGCGCGGCCAGGCCCTGGGCCGCGCCCCCTGGTGATGAGGCCACCCTGTGGCTCCTTTCCGTCTCCTCTTCGGTTCTCTGGAAGCTTCGGTAAATTTCTGGATGTTCGGCTTTTGTTTCATCCAATTCCAAGAATATTTCATGTGTAACTTTTCTGAAACACAAAAATAGCAGAAAACAAGGAAATGGCACTGTCGCATCTCGTTAATAGGTTAGTTCCAGAAAATGCATAAAAATGCCACGAAGTGTAACGAAACAGTAAGCAAATGGTGTAAAAACAAGCATGGAGCATCAAAAATTATAGATACGTTAGAGACGTATCAATAATGCAATACAAGATGCTTCAAGCTCAAAGGCTATCACAAAAGTAAATACACAAGTAAAGCACTCGGATGGAAATAACCAAGGCACACAGAGAAGAAGATGTATCTCGATGTTCACTCCCTTGGGGGGAGCTAGTCACCATTGGAGAGGTGTGAGTTTGCATGAAGGGTACTCAAACGCCACGACGGCTCACCTTCTTCTCCTTGAGCCTCCTTCACGAAGTAGGATCCCAATAACTCCTGGTAGACCTTAAAGGTGGTCTCCAAACCCTCATAAACTTTTTCACGGGGCAAATCACAAGCCGAATGCCTCTGGGCAACCCTAGCTGCCTAGGGTTTCCCATGAACCCAAGAGTAACAAGAAATCTCGATGAACTCAAGGAGAAATGAAATATGGCTTGGTGGGATTGTAGATCGGGGGCCTCCTCTATCTTTCTACCAAAGGGATTTGGATTTAGTTGGGTAGAACGGGAGATCCACTAGCTTGGTAAGCTTATTAATGGAGGAGAGAGAGAAGTTAAGGATATGATTTGAATGATTAACCTTATCCTCTCAAGGTAGGTGAAGGGGTATTTATAGTCCGAGGAGAGAGACTAGCCGTTTGAAGCAAATCTGTTGCGCCTAGACGGCGCAAAGTCGATCACACCGGGCTCTACGCCGGGATTCTCGGCGGATAGCCTGGTCACACCGGCTTCGCGTCGAGGCCCCGGTTAGAAGGCCAGTTGCTCCGGACCTGCGCCTTCCCACTGGGCCTTCTCACCGGGCACCTCACCTGGCAGCCGGCCGACTTGGCGCGCAATCTGGTGCCATCAAGATTTCCATCGAGATGCCAACGCCATCGGCTGGAAACCAAGATGAGCGGAGATGTTTCAAAAATCAAGATTCTTCATGGACTAGGCTAAGTGTGATGAGGATTTTTGGTTGTAGGATGAGTAAAAAGAAGTAGCACAACTTCCCAACTAAGCTCATCGAGATTACCCCTCTTAATAGTGCGGAGCTCCTATTAACTCAAATAAATGGAAAAGAGCGAAACAAAGATACTACCGCCTCTTCGAGCAAATGGGGGGGTGTGTCTCTCTCAACTCCTTCGATCATCAAGAAGAACTAAGACCTATGAGAGTTACTAGCAAAACAACATTAGTTTGTCACTAGCTTGTGTGTCATAGTAAATCAAAATAAAGGTTAAGGGTAAAATAGCCTTACAAATACTTTATAAGCAATTGAAGAAATAAATTGCATCAATTAATGCTATTTCATAATTGTATGTACTCAGCAAAAAACACAAAGACATTCATCACCAGCAACTTTTCGATCACTTGTTGAAAGAAAATAACACTAGGATCAAGTCATTGATTTTTTTTGGAACGGAGCCAAAAGCTTTGCCTCTATCTATTAATTAAAAGAAGAGAATGCCCAGTTAATTAAAGGAAAACCGTGCAAAAACAGTTACAACCAAACCACAAGAGAACAAATCTGAAGCATGCAACCTTTCAGACCAACAAGCACACTCAACCTAGTATGACCGTGAACTAAAGGAGCACCATGCCACAAAGAAGACCCACTGAACGGACGACCCAAAGAGGATTCATCAATCAAGCCGCTGCTAGAACTTTCCTTGCTACACCTCGCTTCCTTCTTTTGCCCCTGATAATTACCTTGCTGAGAGACTTCTCAACCTTCCTGATCATGTCCTCTAAAGCATTCCCTTGCCAAGATGCAAGCAATGTCCTTGCCATATCTAGGGCTATCCTCCTCTAAACTAGCTAGCAAACCGCAAATATCTGTAGCAAAAAGTGCATCAGAGCTATGTGCCAACACTCCTCCACTGTCCATAGACTGTGGTGGAGAAAGTGCCGTGGCCAGAAGCACCACAGAAGATTCCCCACACAAGTCATACAGCTCTAGTATGATCTGCAGCCCTGGAGCCAAGATCCCATCAATGCCCTCACACAGAGAGGCATCCAACACGTCAGTCCGCGATGATGAGCAGGGACGGCCACTAGGAGAGAAACAACCGTAGAGATGTTCTTCCTCAACCACATATGACTTCTGCTCAGTGGAGTCAAGCAGAAGCGAAGCCTCCATGAGGGAGAGCCCTAGACCACAAGAAGTACATGCCTCCGTCGACTCCAAAGAAACACCAACGTGTGCCAACAACAACTTGAGATCTACCACTCTGCATGAAGGGGGTGAGACACCTCCTCAATGCGAACGTAGACCAGCTGAAGGAGCTCCAAGCGCATCAAGGCAACCCAAGACTGAAAGAGGGAGTCCAAATCATCATTGACATTGAACTCCCCACAACACCTAGCCACCTTGGAGAGGGTCTTGGCAACACTGCTGCATGCAACGGCGAGTGGCACATGACCTCAGCCCAAATGACTGTAACACACTTGGAATTAGAAGTAGAGATACGGTATAACACACAATTCTCACATGTCAGAAATTTAATTATCAATCTTCAGAGTTCAGCACACGGACTTCTTGCTCATAATATGTGACGAGGGTTAACTCGACAAATGTCCTATATGAAGGACTTAGGATCGGGGGAGTAGGGCGTCGGATGAACTCAAAGGTAAAATCAGTCAAACAAGGTGTGTATCAAAAGTAAATGTAGGGTGAACTTTGGCTTACTCTCAATCTGTCCCTCACCGTCCTCTCCTGGTCCCTATGTATAGGTGGCCAGGTCTCAAGGTACGGGAGGTGTCCGACACAGATTACAATATCTATATACGACATGAGCTCGTATCTCGACTAGGATTACACTTGGGCCTAGCTTAACGGGCCTCAGGGGTACTCAACTAACGGGCTCCATTATCTATACCCTTGTTAGTAGCCCCCGAGATTCTACCAGAATTGTAGATTCGGGTGGAATCTCAAATCTTCAAATCTTTGACTTGATCAATCTTTCGACTTCTTATTCTTCATGTACTCAAAAATAAACAACTCTCATTATATTATCTCGCAAGGGGTTTTGATGAACACGCCTGACAACTCTGACGGATCAAGAGGTCAGTTAACTGCCAGAACAGATACTTGTCACCTACTTGAAATTCAATCCCCTTGGACTTGAATCCAGGAAACTGGTCAAACTCATTCTTTTGCCGTATTTAGGACTTACAAAGAATGAGTCCCAGTGATTCTCAGGGTACCTAGTGTGTCCACCAGGATTTTCTTCGCATCGTAGACACGGATAATTGCTAGCAGAGCACATCCATGTGCGTATACCAGGCCACACAGGACGGATCCTGGGGTCTTACCTTCATGATATGTTTTAATCATAGCATTCGAATTTTGTCGCGATGACGCAACTCGAGAATCATACATTGCAGCCTTGTTTGACTGTTTCAGTTCTGAAAATCTTTGGGTTGTTCAACCTTGATTTACTATATATATATATTCCCTCCCGATGGTAGTAATTGCACTTTCCAAGTCTTCTTTCGCCTTCTCTACTTCCTTCATGTACGTAAGAATTTCATCGGGTGTGCGGCCAACGCTCCCGATGGGAGTAGCCCCCGAGGCTATAGTCGAAAAGAGTGTTTTCGAGTATAGGCTCAAATAAATTGTCGCTCCTTTAATTATCAGATAATAGCTTTTTTTTATAATATCGTCGGGTGCGCGCCCAGCGCTCCCGATGGTCATAGCCCCCGAGGCTATAGTCGAATATTTTCGGGTATAGACTCAAAAAATGAGTTTTCTTCACTGACTCCTTTGCATCTCCCGTAGCAAATTTCGTCGGGTTCCTTGATCAGTATCAATACGCATATCGTAATGCTAAGTGTCTCGCTGAATCTTCGCCGAATATCTGTAACTGTCATATTGCACAACAATGTTGTTGTTTCTCGTTACTCAATCGCTTGTGACATCATTGTCAGAATCCCAATGTATGTAATTTTGATTTAACGCTGACCGTTACTCATGGGCAGCACGGTAATTTTACAATTTTTCCAGCATATTAGTGAGCTACCGCTTCCACTTCTTGCGCCACGTCGTAGCCCACGTTCCTTCACCAGGACACTTTATAAGGGGAATAGTGGGGCTATTACTGTTTACCAGTTCATTGCTCCTCCGCCGCCACCATTGCTGCATCCTCTTTGCGTTTCTGAGCTCCTTCACAGCCCCTTGGCCACCGCCGCTGTAGATGCGCGTAAAGACCCTTGCGCACAAGAACAAGATGGGGAAGAGCAAGACCACCAATGCGTCGACCAGCTGGGTGCCCTCTGAGTTTGGGCAAACCGATCTCACCAAGGCCCAGAAGGAGGGCCTCATCGCCGAAGGGGATCAGGTCGTCTTCCCCAGCACCGAGCGCATCCCCAAGCCCCCGAGCGGCTATCGGGTGATGTTTCTCGCCTTTCTCCTGCGCTGCTTATCCTTTCATGCCCATGAATTTCTCCGCGGACTTCTCTTTGTCTACGGCATGCAGCTTCACTAGCTCACGCCAAACTCGATTTTACACATTGCTTGCTTTATCAATCTTTGCAAGTCTTTTCTGGGGATCAAATCCCATTGGATTCTCTGGAAATTTCTCTTCCGCCTCCGCCCTAGTGTTGCCTTGTCGAAGAAACCTGAGCTGGGTGGGGCTGTTGTTTCTGTCCGCGCTGAGGTTCATTATTTGGATTTTGCCATGGCTGCCTCAGTGCAAGGTTGGAAGAAGAAGTGGTTTTACATCGAAGACCAGAAAAACTCTTGCTCTGACCAATACGGCATTGCCCCTTTTGATGCCAATAAAGAACTGGAGAAGTTGTTATCGTGGGATTCGCCTCCCACAGAAGCTGAGATGGAAGATATCAAGCCACTGCTAGCCCACATCCAGGCTCTGAAGAGTGGTAGCGGAGGTGCGCTGTCAGGGACTCAACTTATGTCATTCTTTCTGCAACGGCAGGTTCAGCCTCTTCAGCACCGTGTTTCCAAACTTTGGTCGTACTCTAGCTTGGAAGATTCTTCTCGAGTATCTGAAGATTATATGGATAAGAAGGATCTCGACAAGCGAGTGAGAGCTCTGACTGCTCTCACAAAAGATCATGAAATTCCAGCTTTAGCCACTGATTTCTTCGACTTTGAGCATCCCTTGCCTGCGGTATATGCTTTTTTATGCACCACCGTCTCATTTATTCGCCTTCTTTTATTTTATCACTGTTTTTCTTACAAATTTTCGACTTACTCTTCTGCAGGATCACCAATCCCTTGTTTCTCATCCTCCTCTTCTAGAGGGAGGACCTATTCAGGCTGTTCCTGTCTGTGCTGCGTCCAAAGCCCCCGAGGCTGAGGACAGCCAGGACGTTGATGAAGCCGAAGATTCGCTGGAAGGAACCAGCTCGACTACGTCGCCTCCTCCTGCGCTTTCCGAAGATCTTGGTCTCGATAAGAAGAGGAAGCGTGTCGAGGAGCTCCTTTCTTTGAGTACCTTTGCTCCCAAGAATGTGGCCGAGGAGGCCTTTGTTCTTAAAGATGAAGAGGAACTTTTCGACCTCTTGGACTCGTGAGTCTTTGCTGTCTTGAGTACTTAACTATTTTTATTTCTTTCAACTTATAAAAGGCGTCTGTTCTTTTGCTTCTTTTCTAGTGATAACGAGAACCCAAAAAAGGATGTTGCTACTACTCCCATTATTGATGCTCCTGCTATCGATGAACCACCCTCTCAAGAGGCAGCTATGGTGCCTAAGTCACCAGAGGCTGTTGCCAAAAAGGCTGGGTCTCGTGCTTCCAAACGCCCAAAGAAAGCGTCAGCGGCGAGTACTTCCCTCGACGCCCCTCGACCAATTACATCCACTGACAATGTAAGTGCTACTTTTCCTTTTGTTTCTTAGTATTTTTGAACTGCTTTTCTCATGCCTTGCTTTTGACAGACTTTGATGTAAAAGTTCGTCTCTTTGGGCACTGAATGTGTCGAGTTTTTAAAAGCTGCTCGGGCTTCTCAGGGTAAGTTTTTTCTTTTCTTTTCTGTGTCTTTTATTCGTCTAATTTGCGTCTCTATGGCTTTTTATCCAGCTTTCTTTCCCCTTCTTATGCTGCAGATGCTTTGTCGGCGGCCAATTCTCGCATATCGTCCCTGGAAGCTGAACTCGAGGCTTCCAGAAAAGCTTGGGATGTTGCCGCTGCTGCCAAGACCGCTGCTGAGAAGTCTACTAAGTCAACAGTGGCTAAGACAAAAAAAAGCGGAAAAGGCACTTGCCGATGCTAATTGGGATCGTGTTCAAAGGGAGCAAGTCATAACTAAACACCTTAATCAAATTTCGGCTCTTGCTGGAGGTAAGTACCATGCTTTTCCCTTCTTTATCTGACTTGCTAATTCTTATACTTACTGATGTGTGCTCACTTATCTTCTGTCTCTATCCTTTTGTTTTTGTAGAACATACTGGGGTGTCTTTGGCGCCTCTGCATCCGGATGATGATCCTCTGATGGCCGTGGTGAACTTGCTGGAGTTGAATTGGATATCTATCCAGGAAATCTTCGAGCTAGCTAGTCGCGTGCTGACGTGGGTTTTCGTCGGGTTGTGGCCCAAGCAAAAGGCGGATGTGCCAACTGCCGATCTGAAAAAACTTGTAGCAGCTTTCGACACCCCCGAAGATCCTATCCTTCTGATGAAGAGCCGCACGGTGAAAAGAGGCGCTGAGGGGGCCATTGCGCTTACTTATGCACATGGCGAGGAGGTTAATTGGGAGAAAGTGAGCTCTTCCCGCGGTCGACTTCTTTCGGAGCTGCGAGGTTTCTTTAAGAAGGCGAAGAAGTACGCGCCATGCATTGTGTCTATTATCACTCCTTCAGCGGCTTCTTCGACTTCCACTATGCTTTCTTCGACTCCAACGACAAGTGCGTCGATGCCCCCACCAAGCGCTGGTGCTACTTCTCCCGCACCTTCTTCCACCGCAGAGCCTGCTGCTGAGGTGGCGTAGAATTGGCCTCCCCTTGTAACTTTTCTTCTTTTGGATAGATGTAGTAAACTTTGCCCATAATTTGCCTGAGATTTTATCAGGAAGTACTGTACTTGTTTGTTAATATATCGCCTTTGTGAAATATTGAACTGAATTGGGATTCTGAATTGTTTTCTTTTCCCTTCTTTTGGCTTCTAGCCTGCACGTGCTGGTGGGTTGCCAAATCGTGATCGCGGCTCGCCGCCTGCCAATGTGTTCGACTCTGGTGCTTCTTCGCCTCCTTACTCTTCTTGCCGATGCAGTGAATATATGTCAAGGATTTCGAACCTCAAAGGGCGTTTAACTTTGATGAAGCTTCAGGCAAAAACTACTTTGGATAAGGCCAGCAAGTCTTGCGGCTTGATGAAACAGATATCCATCCTTGAGGATAAAGTTTCTGGTCTGGTGGCCAAAATCGTACATCTTGAGGAATGCGACTCCTTTCTTGTTGGTATCGTTGAGTCCGTTTGCGAGATGTTGCGATGTAAGGTTTCTTGAAGCCCCCTTGTATCTTTTGCTATGTTTTTACAAGCTAATTTTCTTTCGTGCCTCAGGTACTTGCCTGGACTTTGTTGGTGAAGCTCGTCAAGTTTCCGAATGAACCGTGGCTCTTGAGAAGGCATCATAGGGAACTGATAGTTTGTGGTCGAATCCCCGGCGCCGTCGTGCCATTATACTTCTTCAAGATCGTGCTCAACATATTGGAGAAGCGGTTGACGGTTGTCAGGCATCTTTGATGACCATGTATTCTGTTATGCTTCCTCACAACCCTCCGCCGGGCAGTTTCAGGCAATTGCTCGAGACCTTCAGGACGAGCCAGCGGGTTCATCTTTTGATAAAACTCAACTTGATCGCTGGTGCTAACTTTGCTCTTGGATGGATGCGAAAGTGGCATCCGAGGCTCAATTATGACTCGATGTCGCAGGACTTGCCTCCAGGGCGTGCGACGCTTGGTGTTCATATGGATGCCACGCTGCAGCCGGCGAGGAGGATTATTTCGAGATTGCTTGAACCCATTCAATGTGGATGATTCAGATCAGCCAATGTCATAGCTTGTTGTTGTATATATATTTTGTATGTAGAACGCGCGAGTTTCTGTTTCTGAATCCTTTTATCAAAAATTTTGTTTTATTCTCAAAGCGTTTACGTTCTGTGCTTGGTGCGTTTACCGCAATTTTGTTTAAAGACACGTCAACTCGAATAGGAGGAACTTTGTCTTTATTTACACTTGTAATGTAAGATACATGGGCTGTCCCAAGAGACCCGGCCAGTGACCCGTGTTCTGGATCTAGAGGGCATTGTCCTAGGATAACTTGTGGCTTTTAGTAGCCTTATTTTTCTACTCTAATTTTGTGCGCTTGTCGCCTATGTCACCAAAGTTTTTCCCTTGTCCTCTGCTACTTCTCCTGGATCTGACGGGTGCACCCACAGTTTCTTCACTTCTGGCTCTGCTGGGTGCCCTTCGAGTTGTTGTGCGACTCCTGTAGTCGCGCTTTTTGCCTTGTCTTTGGTTTCTCCGTAGTTTGCGATCATGCCAAAGTTCTGAGCCATCTTGTGAAATTCCTTGTCGCATAGATCTGAGAGTTCGAAACTTCCCTTTACTGTGATAATTCCGTTGGGTCCTGGCATTTTGAGTACCAGGTAAGTATAGTGAGGTACTGCCATGAATCGCGAAAACGCGGGTCGCCCGAGGATCGCGTGATATTGTGATGGCCAGTCCATGACTTCGAAGTCGTGCTTCTCTCTTCTGTAGTTTTGTCGATTCCCGAAGCTAACGTTGAGTGCTATTCGACCTAGTGGATAGTTAGCACTTCCTGGGACGATTCCGTGGAAGGAACAGTCTGTTGGTTTTAGAAACTCTAGTGATATGTGCATTGCTCGGAGAGTTTTTGCATATATGAGATTTATTCCACTTCCTGCATCCATAAATACTCGGTCGACGTCATATGTCCCAATTTGAGCTTTGAGTACCAGAGGCGTGTTTCCCGGCCGAGGTACTGTTATGGGGTGATCTTCCCTATTGAATTTTATGGGTTGTTCTGACCAGTGCAGATACTCTGTTGCTGCTGGAGGTGATGTTACTGCTAGGTTGACTTGTCGAGTTATGCTCTTTTCTTCTTTATTCGACTTTGGTACTGGTTGTATCATTGTCGTGATGTGCCCTTTCGATGGAATATATCCTCCTTCATTATCGCGTCCCTGGCTTGGCTGCTCCTGATCCTGAGGAACTCCACTGTTTCCTTGCTGACTTGTAGGCACGTTGCTTGTGTTCCCTTCGTATCCTTGTCTCTTTGCTTCGGCTTGTTTACTCATTGCTGCCTCTTGGAGTTTCAAGAATGTCGTGCAATATTTCATCGCGTGTCTGGACACTCATTTTCCATTAACGAACGTGGAATGAATGTGGCATGGTCCATTTAGCATATCTTCTGGTGATGGGTTGTACTCTCTGGGTTCTCTTGTTTGGAATTTTTTGCTGCTCCCGTAGTCTTCTTTTCCATAACTGCGGTATCCCGAGCTTCTGTGGTCGTTTCCTTGATAGCCATTATCTTTGTACCCCGCGGCTACTTGGCTGTGGGAGCCGTAGTTGTCGTAATTGCGAGATCTCCTCCTTTGGCCACCGTATCTGTTTCCTCTGTCATCTTCTGGTGATCGTGTTCGTTTGTTGTTGCACGCAACTTCGCCATCTGCAAATCTATTTGCTATGTCCATGAAATCGGATACTGTCTTTGGCTTGATTCTGCCCATTTCTTCGACTAGGTCTCCTCATCGTAACCCGAGAGTGAAAGCGTCTATTGCTCTTTCGTCCGAAACTTCGACTGCAGAATTTTTGATAATACTCCATCTTTGGATATACAACCTTAGTGTCTCGTTACGCTGCTATACGTAGGCCTTGACTTCTTCTATCGATGTTGGCTGCTTATATGTCGACTTGAAGTTGCTCGTGAACTGTTTTGTGAGTTCTTCCCAGCTTCCAATTGTTCCTGTTTCTAATTTGCTCAACCATGACCTTGCTGCGCCGGTGAGGTGTAGTTGCAAACTTTGCATTGCTATTTCCTTTGTTCCTCCTAATATTTTCACTGCTTGTAGGTAATCTAAGAGCCATGATTGGGGTTCCTGAGATCCATCGTACTTTTGTTGATCATGAGGTAACTTGAAACCCTTGGTGACGAGGGTTAACTCGACAAATGTCCTAGATGAAGGACTTAGGATCGGGGAGATAGGGCGTCGGATGAACTCGAAGGTAAAATTAGTCAAACAAGGTGTGTATCAAAAGTAAACGTGGGGTGTAAACCTGGCTTGCTTTCAATCTATCCCCCACCATCCTCTCCTGGCCCCTATATATAGGTGGCCAGGTCTCAAGGATTGGGTGGGATCCGATACAGATTACAATATCGATATACGATATGAACTCGTATTTCGACTAGTGTTACAACTGGGCCTAGCTTAACGGGCCTCAGGGGTACTCAACTGTCAGGCTCTATTATCTATACCCTTGTCACTTGGGTACTGGCGTGGTGCGAACCCTGTGGGTAAAGCACGATGCCCCCATCTCTTTTTTGTCGTCTTCGTAGTCATATGCTTTGGTGGGGGTCCTAGATCTTTGGGTTCCTCCATGCTTTCGGCTTTAATGTCGCCTGGGTGATGGTGACCTAGATCGTCGGTTGCCTCTTCTATGCCGAGGACTATTGTGACGGCGTGGTGATCTTGATTTATGCGCTCCTTTGTTGCGATGTGCTTCCTCTTCTTTTGCTGTCAGTTTATTGCATACCATCCTTAAGCCTTGTAGTGCGGCTCGATGCATATGCTCTCTTGGGTCTCCTGGACTTGGCCGCGTTGTGTATAGATATGTTTGTGCTGCTACGAGCGCTGCTTCTGGTGTCTTTGGTATGATGTTACCTTGCTCATCGACCGATAGGAAAGACGAGTTGAGATTTTTGGAGAGGCTTTGCCTTTCGGAGTGTTCGAGATTTTCGAACCTTGATCCATGTCGACGATGCTTTTTGCTATTTGTATATGATGCATCGCTGCACGCTTTATGGTAAGCTATGCTTGCTGCGATGGCTGACTCTTTCTTCTTCTGTATCTCAATTTTTTCCTTTGCTAATTACTTTGACTGCTATCTTAAGGCATAATGATACCGTAACAGCATGTTTTTGCTTGCATCTCCTGGTATTGGCATGCCATGTTCCAAGGCTGTTTTGATTATCCCCCACTCTTGGACTGATAGTCGATTTTTTTTCTCTGCTTGCCAGGGAGTCTACAGTTTCTCCTTCTGCTAAGTGATTTGCTCCTCTATTTATATTTGCTGGGTTGAGCACTGGGTTGTTGTTTTCGCCGAGTTCTTCTGAGTTATCTCCTACAATGGCGAGTACTTGATATCGCTTGTCGAACTTGCTATTGAAGCTTGAGAAGATTGAATCGTCATCCTCATGAAGCTCTAGTCCTGCTTCCCAGGTGTCTGTAGACTTGACGGAAGTATCATCATGGCAGATCATGAGGTCTTCGAGTTGATCTCCTAAGTTGAAATTTTCGATATTTTTGTTGACTTATGCGATTTTCCCTTCTGCGACTTCTGTTGCTATAAAGCTGACCGACGAATTTGCTTTGCTGGAAGAGCCCACTGATGATTCTGATATTGCAATTGTCTTGATTTCGCTTGCCGATGGACCCGATGAGACCGGGTCTAAAAGGCGAATCGAGCCTAGAGATCAGACGCGAAAGTTTAGGCTTCCAATTGTAAAGTCCTATTCTTGATCCATGCTCTCGAATATTGGAGTAAAATTTGGCAGGTGAGGTTGAAAATCGACGGTTCCGAACGAAATCTGGTTTTCGTCGACTTCCGAATTGCTGTTGGCTAAAAGTGAAAAAGTTGTTGAATTCATGATTCCAACGCCCAGAGTCCCCACGGTCGGCGCCAATTGACGAGGGTTAACTCGACAAATGTCCTAGATGAAGGACTTAGGATCGGGGGAGTAGGGCATCGGATAAACTTAAAGGTAAAATCAGTCAAACAAGGTGTGTATCAAAAGTAAACGTAGGGTGAACTTTGGCTTACTCTCAATCTGTCCCTCACCGTCCTCTCCTGGCCCCTATATATAGGTGGCCAGGTCTCAAGGTACGGGAGGGGTCCGACACAGATTACAATATCGATATACGACATGAACTCGTATCTCGACTAGGATTACACTTGGGCCTAGCTTAACGGGCCTCAGGGGTACTCAACTCCATTATCTATACCCTTGTCAATATGGGTCCATGCATATAGTACATTAAGTCGGTAGACAACCAAATATTATGATATAAAATCACACTATCAGTACTTGGATATCCAAACACTATATATCGAAACGGCCTGTCCTATCACTTAACATCCAAAACACCACACCGAATGCACAAGTTGGAGATAGGGGTGCAATAAATTACATACAAAGATCTAGCAAATGCAGAAAATCCTTAAGTTCCTAGATTGCACTATTTGTTACAAAATATTGTAGTTACATACAAAGTGCAAATGTAATGGAAGCTGTGGGTTTTAAGAACGATGTCACTAGTTGTTAATGTAGAACTCCATACAATGAACTAGTTCGCCTAGTTGTCTAAATGTTGGGAAGGAAATTATGTATGATGATATTTCCTAAATGTATCATATGTTGTGTAATTGTTCTTGAACATTACCATTGATATGTATCATCGAATATATGATTTGGTTGTGAAAACTACGTATTGTATGATACATCTTGCAATAGTCCCTAGTCAATAAGTTTATGGGAAAACATATCCTAGCTAGGCTGGTGTATGATGTGGCTGATGGTCTGGTTCCACTGGTTATAGCACTAGAGATGCCAATACAATACGATTGATTCTAGTGAAGGAGTTTGCCAAGTCGGACATGCACATTATGAGACGCAATGGGTGAGTTGTCATATGTTAGTACAAGTCAATGTATATACCATGTCCTTAGACCTTAGGTGCTCACATGATCCAAATCATGGATGGCCCGACTTAGTGTACATACAATGCTATTCCGATACTGGGTAGCTATAAAGGTACATTTCGAGTAGACTATGAAACAAGTTTTGTGGCATGGTTGGCCATGATGGAACTTTCTCCTCTAACTCTAGGATATATTCTCTCGGCCCTCCCAAGGATTTTACTGAGGAAGCATGCCCATGCGACTTGGTTAAGAGTTAATTGGCGGGTCAGAGTAAGTGTTAGTATGATGAATCTATCTCATGGACCGAGAAGAGAGTTGAGATATATATTAAAGGGGTGCCAATAACTTGCCTATAGTTTGACAACATATATCGTGAGACAAAGGGAATGGGAGATATGAAACATTATAAATGTTTTTCATTATGCCTTTACGTCACTTGTGAGTCGACACATTTTGTCACAAGCCGCTACCGACTAACAACCTGAGGTCGAGTGCTCATGGAAGCGAGTTGGACTTAGAGCCATGGCGGAGTCCGGAGTAGTAAATCTAGTTGTGTACATGTGGTCGGGAACATGTGGGGTCACAAACTTAAGGGGATGGAGCCAGTGGGATATGATCTAGCTGAAACTAGGCCGACTGGGTTGGACCCAAGTCAAACCTGGACAGAGCCCTAGTTCGCAGGGGTGACGTTCTAATCAATGACATTTGCCAGGGATGGTTGACGCCAATCTCAAAAGCCGCTCAGAGACTTGGATCTTCTTAAGAACCCATGGCCATTGGTTGTTTATAGACCGTGGTGACTGACAGTGGAACATGTCTAATTCGGACACTTAAACGACAAGCATGAAAGCCATATATATACTAGAGTATAGCTTTCTATGTAAGGTTTCAAGTGGGATCCTACCTGAGTAACACGTCTAGTTCATTTAAGATTTTAGTGCAAAATTTTATTAAAAGTTTACACTAGAAATCTCAATATAAACTAGAGGTGGGACATAAGTGTGACCCCACCTGACAACTAACAAAAGTTGCACTACCATTTTTATAATACTTTTCAAACCTCAAATCCAAAAGTGTATGGCAACTAATGTGCAATTTAGGTGGGTTTAAAAAAATGTGCAGTTTAGGTGACTCAACAAGTCAGCTAACCGAGCAAGACAAAAAATCGGCAGAGAAACCCCAAGCTAACCGCCGTGGACACCCATCCGTGCATGCCTTTGCGGCAATAGATCTATAGGAGGGCACTGCCTGCTGGCGAATCACGACAAACGTCCTTGTTAGGATCCTGTAACTCATAAAGCCTTCTTGGCGAAAGTGCTTCTTCAGATCTAGCAATGGTGGAGGCTCAATGTATTTTCCAATGTTCGTCTAGGCGGCGGCTGCTAGCTTCAGCGAGTGCAGAAAACCCTGGGATGGTTCTGAATTTTTCTATCCTTTAGAGTGCTATCTGTAAAGTTTTCAGGACAACTGTTTTTTCTGGTCTATCTTTTAGTTTCAATGTTTATGTGTCCATGTAACTTGATTTTCAATTAATAAAATATGTGGTTGTTCTAAAAAAACAAGTCAGTTAGAATATAATGTTTTTTAGGCATCCTAAGTCTTTGTTGGAATTATGCCCTAGAGGCAATAATAAAGATGTTATTATTATAATTCTCGTTCATGATAATGTTTATATTCCATGCTAGAATTGTATTAAGCAGAAACTTTAATACTTATGTGGTTTATGAACAACACCTTGTCCCTAGTACGCCTCTATGGACTAGCTCATTGATTAATGATGGTTAAGGTTTCCTAACCATAGACATGAGTTGTCAATTAATAATGAGATTATATCATTAGGAGAATGATATCATGGACAGACCCAAATAAAGCACAACAATTAGATCGTATCATTGTGTTCATCTTTGCGAAGCTTTTCCTATATCAAGTATTGTATTCCTTAGACCATGAGATAATGCAACTCCCTAGTGCCGGAAGAGATCTTTGAGGTCATCAAACGTCATCCTATGAAAGGGTGATCATAAAGGTGTCTCTCAGGTGATCGGAAAGTACTTGTTGGGTTGCATGTATCGAGATGGAATTTGTCCCTCCCAAGTCGGAGAGATATACTTCGGGCCCACTCGGTAATCGATATCAACACCGCTTGCAAGCACGTGGTTAAGGAGTTAATCACAAAGTGATATAGGATTACGGAATGAGTAAAGTACTTGCTGTGAACGAGATTGAACTAGGTATGGCGATACCGACGATCGAATCTTGGGCAAGTAAAATATCGCGTGATGAAGGGAATACATATATGGGATTAATTGAATCCTGGCATCGTGGTTCATCCGATATGATCATCGATGAATATGTGGGAGTCAATATGGGTTTCTAGATCCCGCTGTTGATTATTGACAGAAGATCATGTCTGCATATTCTCAAACCCGTAGGGTCACACACTTAACGTGCATCGACGCTAGGATAGAATGGATAATTGGTTTATGAGTTTTTGTTCGGAGTCTCGGATGAGATCCAGGACATCACGAGAGGTTCCGGAATGATCCAGAGAATAAGATTCATATAAAGGAAAGCAGTTTTTGGATTCCGGAATCGTTTCGGAGTTTATCGGTATTGTACCGGAAGGTTCTAGAAGGTTCCGGAGTGGACCAACGTGGGCCCACTTGTCGGAGGCCTGTGTGGGCCTAAGGGGAAGTGTCCTGGCCACTTTGGGCCAGGTGCACAAGGCCCCTAAGGCCCAGCCAGTCAGCCCTTAGGGAAACCCTAAGGGAACCTTCTAGAAGAGGGGGGGAAGACTTGCCCCCCACTCTTCCCCCAAGGCCGCCGCCCTAGGGCTTGGAGGATGGGCCAAGGCAGCCGGCTAGCCTCCTATATAAGGAGGGGCAGGGGCGCAGCCTCCCGTGATTCCAACCCTAGCCGCCGGCCAACTGCTGCCCTCCAATCTCTCTCTCGCGCGACTGCGCGTAGGCGAAGCCCTGCCGCAGAAACTCTCCACCATAAGCACCACACCGTCGTGCTGCAGATCCAATCTATCTCTCCACCATACTTGCTGGACCAAGGAAGGAGGAGACATCGCTGCACCGTACGTGTGCATCTCTCGGAGGCGCCGCCACTTGCGGCGTAGGATCGGATCGGATCGCGGGGAGGATACGGCTAGTACGACTACATCATCCATGTTCTGTTGAACGTTTCCGCTGTACGATTTTTTCAAGGGTATGAAGATCTCATCTATCTCTCTCGTTGATTACATCTCCTAGATTAGATCTTGGCTTTGTTGTTCGCATCCGTAGGAATTTTTTTGATTTACTATGCTGCGAAACCCATCAGTGGTATCAGAGCTAGATCTATGCGTAGATGTGTTTCACGAGTAGAACGCAACATGCTTGTTGCGGGCGTTGATGTTTTCTGTTGCAAACTTCTTTGTTGTGTATTTCTTATGGCGCGGCATAGTGAGATCGAAGCGGTCCAGGCCAACTTTACGCGACCTCGTTCGCGAGACCGGCTCCGCACTTGACGTGTGGCTTGTTCCACATATGCGGCTTGTGGATGCCAGTTTCTCTCACTATAGTAGTCATGAGATTTACAACGGATGTTAGCAACCATAATATCACCGTTGTGGCTTTCCGTAGGTAAGAATCGTTCTTAGCTTGTTACTCCCATAAGCCACGTAAAACATGCAACAACAAAGTAGAGGCGTCTAACTTGTTTTTGCAGGGAGTGTTTTGTGATATGGTATGGCCACAAGATGTGATGTGATATATGTGATGTATGCGATGATCATGTTTTGTAATATTTCATGACTTGCATGTCGATGAGTTCACAACCGGCAGGAGCCATATGGCTGTCTTTATAATTGTGTATGACCTGCGTGTCAACTTCTTATACGCCATGTAATAGCTTTACTTTATCGCTAAGTAGTTAGCAATAGTTGTAGTTGCTTTTCATGGTGGAGGCAATCATGGTGGACTGATGGAGATCATGCCGGAGCGCACAAGATGGAGATCATGGCGCGGAGATTGGCTATACCATATCACATAAAATTATATGCATGTGATGTTTATCCTTTTATGTATCTTATTTTGCTTAGATCGCGACGGTAGCATTATAAGATGATTCCTCACTTAAAGATCAAGATAAAATTGTGTTCTCCCCTCGTATGCGCCGTTGCGATAGTTCATCGTGTTCAAGCATCTCGTGATGATCGGGTGCTATAAACTCTACGTTCACATACAACAGGTGCAAGCCAGTTTTTGCACATGCGGAGATACTTGGGTTTGACTTGACGAGCCTAGCATGTACAGACATGGCCTCGGAACACATGAACCGAAAGGTTAAACATGAGTCATATGAATGATATGATCGACACTTTGTTGTCCACCATTGAAATCACATCTCTTCTCGTGAAGATCGGATTAGGTGTGGTGAATTTGGATCGTGTTCACTAAACAACTTGAGGGATGTTGAGTTTAGTGGGAGTTCATCTAGTAATTTGATTAAGTTGAACTAGTTATCATGAACATATTCTAAATTGTACTTGCAATGTTGTAGATCAAATGGCTAAGTCCAACTTCAACTTCAACGTGTTTGCTGAGAAAGAAAAGCTTAAAAACAATGGGTCTAACTTCACCAACTGGTTCCGCAATCTGAGGATCATTCTCGCTGGCGGACAAAAGGCTTATGTACTTGAGGAAGTGCTAGGTAACCCCCCTACTGCAACAGCAAAAACTGAAGAACTTGCTAACTTCAATTCTCGTAGAGATGATTATGATGCGATTATGAGTACCATGTTGTTTTCTATGGAACCGGAACTTCAAAATCGTTTTGAGAAGTACCGCGGGCCTTATGAGATACTTGAGGAACTGAAAACCATGTTTCAAACTCAAGCCCGTTCTGAGAGATATGAGATCTCTGAGAAGTTCTTTAACTGCAAGTTGGAGGAAGGGAGTTCCGTTAGTGAGCACGCCATTAAGATGTTGGGCTACACTCAACGCCTTGAGCAACTGGACTGCAAGATTCCAGAAGAGCTCAAGATTGACAGAGTTCTGCAATCACTCCCTCCTAGCTACAAAGGCGTTGTAGTTACTCACAATCAAATTGGTTCCACTGATACGATCAGTGAGCTCTTCGCTAAGCTAAAAGCTGCGGAGGTGGATATCAAGAAAGATAATCATGTGTTGATGGTCAACAAGACCACTAGCTTCAAGAAAGCTAAGGGTGCAAAGGGATCCTTCAAGAAAGGCAGCGGCAAGCGTGTTGCCCCTGCTGAGAAGAAGCTGAAGTCTGGACCTAAGCCGGACACTGAGTGCTTCTATTGCAAGGACAAGGGTCACTGGAAGCGCAACTGTCCGAAGTACTTAGCGGACAAGAAGGCTGGCACCATTAAAGGTATATTTGATATACATGTTATTGATGTTTACCTTACTAGCGCTCGTTGTTGTGCCTGGGTATATGATACTGGTTCAGTTGCTAATAATTGTAACTCGAAACAGGAGCTACGGAATAGACGGCGGCTAGCAAGGGATGAGGTGACGATGCGCGTTGGCAATGGATCAAAAGTTGATGTGATGGCCGTCGGCACGCACTCCTTAGTTTTACCTTCGGGATTAGTTTTAAACCTTAATAAGTGTTATTATGTGCCTGCGTTGAGCATGAACATTATATCTGGATCGTGTTTATTGCAAGAAGGTTATTCATTTAAATCTGAGAATAATGGTTGTTCTATTTATATGAATAACATCTTTTATGGTCATGCACCTGTTGTGAATGGTTTATTTCTTCTGAATCTCGAAAGCAATGAAACGCACATCCATAACATTGAGGCTAAAAGATGCAAAGTAGATAGTGATAATCCAACTTATTTGTGGCACTGCCGTCTAGGTCATATTGGTGTAAAACGCATGAAGAAACTCCATTCTGATGGACTTTTGGAGTCTCTTGATTTTGAATCATTTGACATGTGCGAGCCGTGCCTCATGGGCAAGATGATCAAAACCCTGTTCTCCGGAATAATGGAGCGAGCAACGGACTTATTGGAAATCATACATACCGATGTGTGCGGACCAATGAGTATTTCGACGTGCGGTGGATATCGCTATTTTCTCACTTTTACTGATGACTTAAGTAGATATGGGTATATCTATTTAATGAAACATAAATCTGAAACGTTTGAAAAGTTCAAAGAATTTCAGAACGAAGTGGAAAACCATCGTAACAGGAAAATTAAATTTCTATGATCCGATCGTGGAGGTGAGTATTTGAGTTATGATTTTCTCATGCATCTTAAAGCAAGCGGAATCGTTTCGCAACTCACGCCACCCGGAACACCACAGCGCAATGGTGTGTCTGAACGCCGGAATCGAACTCTATTAGATATGGTGCGATCGATGATGTCTCTTACAGATTTACCGTTATCATTTTGGGGTTATGCATTAGAAACCGCTGCATTCACTTTAAATAGGGCACCATCGAAATCCGTTGAGATGACACCGTATGAACTATGGTTTGGTGCTAGACCCAAGCTGTCGTTTCTTAAAGTTTGGGGATGCGAAGCTTACGTCAAGAAGTTGATGCCGGACAAGCTCGAACCCAAAGCGGAGAAATGCATCTTCATAGGATACCCTAAGGAAACGATTGGGTATAGCTTCTACCACAGATCCAAAGGCAAAGTGTTTGTTGCAAAGAACGGATCCTTTCTTGAGAAGGAGTTTCTCTCGAAAGAAGTGAGTGGGAGGAAGGTAGAGCTAGACGAGGTTATTGAACCTTCTCTCGAGTTGGAGAGTAGCGCAGCACCTGAAGTTGTTCCGGTGCCGTCTGCACCAACAAGAGAGGAAGCTAATGACGAGGATCATGAAACTTCGAACGATGCTACTACTGAACTTCGTAGGTCGACAAGGTCACGTGCCACTCCTGAATGGTATGGCAACCCTGTCTTAACCATCTTGTTGTTAGACAACAATAAACCTGCGAACTATGAGGAAGCAATGATGAGCCCAGACTCTGAAAAATGGCTAGAGGCCATGAAATCCGAATTGGGATCCATGAGCGAAAACCAAGTATGGACTTTGGTGGACCCTCCTAGCGACCGTAAGGCCGTTGAGTGCAAATGGATTTTCAAGAAGAAAACGGATGCGGATGGTAATGTTACTGTCTATAAAGCTCGGTTTGTTGCAAAAGGTTTTCGGCAAGTTCAAGGTGTTGACTACGATGAGACTTTCTCTCTCATAGCGATGTTTAAGTCCATTCGGATTTTATTAGCAATTGCTGCATTTCATGATTATGAAATATGGCAGATGGATGTCAAGACTGCGTTCCTCAATGGCAACATTGATGAAGAGTTGTATATGATGCAGCCCGAAGGTTTTGTCAATCCTAAGGATGCTGATAAGGTGTGCAAACTTCAGCGTTCCATTTATGGGCTGAAGCAAACATCTCGGAGTTGGAACCTTCGTTTTGATCAAGTGATCAAGAGTTTTGGATTTGTTCCAAATTGCTACGAAGCTTGTATCTACAAGAAAGTGAGTGGGAGCTCGGTGACATTTTTGGTACTATATGTGGATGACATATTGATTATTGGAAATGACATCAATATGCTTAACGATGTGAAGAGTTATTTGAATAAATGTTTTTCAATGAAAGACCTAGGAGAAGCTGCTTATATATTAGGCATCAAAATCTATAGAGATAGAGAAAGACGCCTAATAGGTTTAAGCCAAAGTACATACCTAGACAAAGTTCTGAAGAGGTTCAGAATGGATAAAGCAAAGAAAGGTTCATTGCCCATGTTGTCAGGTAAGATATTGAGCAAGGCTCAGTGTCCAACTACGGCAAAAGATAGAGAAACTATGAGCAAAGTGCCATATGCCTCGGCCATAGGTTCTATCATGTATGCCATGTTGTGTACTAGACCAGATGTGTCCAATGCTCTTAGTTTGATGAGCAGATACCAAAGTGATCTAGGAGTGGAACACTGGACAACCGTAAAGAACATCCTAAAGTATTTAAATAGGACTAAAGAAATGTTCTTAGTCTATGGAGGTGATGAGCAGCTCATCGTAAAAGGTTACGTTGACGCTAGCTTCGACACCGACCTGGATGATTCTAAATCTCAGACAGGATACGTTTATGTCTTGAATGGTGGAGCTGTGAGCTAGAGAAGCTGCAAGCAAAGCATGATCGCGGGATCTACAACTGAAGCGAAAAACATGGCTGCTTCGGAAGCATCAAGTGAAGGGGTTTGGATCAGGAACTTCATCACAGAGCTTGGTGTGGTTCCAAGTGCCTTGGACCCACTGGAGATATTGTGCGACAACACTGGCGCCATAGCACTGGCTAAGGAACCAAGATATCATCCATAGACCAAGCACATCAACTGCCGTTTCCATATAATTCAAGATTATATATCAGATAGAGATCTGAAGATTAGCAAAGTACATATGGATCTGAATATCGCAGATCGTTGACTAAACCTCTTCCACGAGCAAAACATGATCATCACCTTAATGCCATGGGTGTTAGATTGTTGCCAGATGTAAACTAGATTATTGACTCTAGTGCAAGTGGGAGACTATTGGAATTATGCCCTAGAGGCAATAATAAAGATGTTTTTATTATAATTCTCGTTCATGATAATGTTTATATTCCATGCTGGAATTGTATTAAGCAGAAACTTTAATACTTGTGTGGTTTATGAACAACACCTTGTCCCTAGTACACCTCTATGGACTAGCTCATTGATTAATGATGGTTAAGGTTTCCTAACCATAGACATGAGTTATCAATTAATAATGAGATCATATCATTAGGAGAATGATATGATGGACAGACCCAAATAAAGCACAGCAATTAGATCATGTCATTGTGTTCATCTTTGCGAAGCTTTTCCTATGTCAAGTATTGTATTCCTTAGACCATGAGATAATGCAACTCCCTAGTGCCGGAAGAGATCTTTGAGGTCATCAAACGTCATCCTATGAAAGGGTGATCATAAAGGTGTCCCTCAGGTGATCGGAAAGTACTTGTTGGGTTGCATGTATCGAGATGGAATTTGTCCCTCCCAAGTCGGAGAGATATACTTCGGGCCCACTCGGTAATCGATATCAACACCGCTTGCAAGCACGTGTTTAAGGAGTTAATCACAAAGTGATATAGGATTACAGAACGAGTAAAGTACTTGCTGTGAACGAGATTGAACTAGGTATGGCGATACCGACGATCGAATCTCGGGCAAGTAAAATATCGCATGACGAAGGGAATACATATATGGGATTAAATGAATCCTGGCATCGTGGTTCATCCAATATGATCATCGATGAATATGTGGGAGTCAATATGGGTTTCCAGATCCTGCTGTTGATTATTGATAGAAGATCATGTCTGCATATTCTCGAACCCGTAGGGTCACACACTTAACGTGCATCGACGCTAGGATAGAATGGATAATTGGTTTATGAGTTTTTGTTCGGAGTCTCGGATGAGATCCAGGACATCACGAGAGGTTCCGGAATGATCCGGAGAATAAGATTCATATAAAGGAAAGCAGTTTTTGGATTCCGGAATCGTTTCGGAGTTTATCGATATTGTACCGGAAGGTTCTAGAAGGTTCCGGAGTGGGACCAACGTGGGCCCACTTGTCGGAGGCCTGTGTGGGCCTAAGGGGAAGTGTCCTAGCCACTTTGGGCTAGGTGCACAAGGCCCCTGACGAGGTTTATCCCCAGCAATGCCCATGTCGAAGGGCTTTCGATCTAGGAAGTGTATTGGGGACCTGGCAAACTCGACGGCGATCAGATGAAAGCAAAGGAACACGGGAATTTACCCAGGTTCGGCCCCCTTGGAAGGTAAAAGGCCTACGTCCTGCTTGTCTGATTTTGTATTGATGTGGTGGCTTCGATGATGGTGTTACAATGGTGGCATAGATTGGATCTAGCCGAACCAGAGAGCTCTAAGTCGTCGAGCGCTCCGGCGTGAGGTGTGTCAAAAAGTGTCTCGGGCTTCGAGATCTCCCTCCCAGCCTTTTATATGCGAAGGCTGGGTCTCAGGATTATCTCTCAAGCCAAGTACAGATTGGATCGGTCCCTAAACAGACGAAGACTAACCTAATTTGAATTCTCCGAGTCCTTGCTTGCACATCAAGTTTAGCTCCTGGGCCACGCTAGACCGCTGCCTTAATAGGCCTCAAGAGCCTTTCGAAGGATACTCTTCCTGGACCGAAAACCAGGTAGGCGAATATCGGGGGCCCATTTGTCATTCCTTTGTCAGTAGCCCCCGAGTGCCTGGGATAGCCGAAGACTATGGCAGGGACTCTACCCCGAAAGCCTTCCTTGCCGCACCCGATATGCGCGCCTGACCTGTGGAACCACGAAAGTATAGAGAATCTTCGAATAATGCACTTGTTAGGTATGAAACATTCGAGCAACGCTCATTCAGAGCCTCGAAAGTGCTAAGTCGGGTTTGCAGAGGGATGCGCATAACCGGCCTGAGACTCACACCGGGTCTCAGTTAATTGCATAGCCGCAAAAACATTCGGTTAGCTTACTCAGATTCGAGTCCCCCGACTCGAACCCGCGTGGGCTGGCGCTACCCCGACCCGAGCCACGTTGGACTTACCAGGTCGGAGCCCAGTTCATTGTGAGGCACCCGATGCATCCATCGGTGCAAACTTCATACCGTAGGTGACGAGGGGTTAACTCGACAAATGTCCTAGATGAAGGACTTAGGATCGGGGAGATAGGTAGTCGGATGAACTCGAAGGTAAAGTTAGTCGAAATAGGTATGCGTCGAAAGTAAACTTGGGTGTTTAACCTGGCTTGCTTTCAATCTGGCCTACACCGTCCCCTCCTGGCCCCTATATATAGATGGCCAGGTCTCGAGGATCAGGTAGGGTCCGACACAGATTACAATATCGACATACGGTAGGAACTCGTATTCGACTATCATTACAATTGGGCCTAGCTTAACGGGCCTCAGGGGTACTCAACATACGGGCTCTATTAACTATACCCTTGTCAGTAGCCCCTGAGATTCTACCAGAATTGCAGATTCGGGTTGAATCTCTAATCTTTAAATCTTCGACTTGATCAATTCTTCGACTTCTTCTTATCTTCGAATCTTCGACTTGGTCTTTGCGACTTATTTTCATGATATTCTTTCGCAAGGGGTCTTGATGAACAAGCCTGACAACTCTGATGGATCAAGAGGTCAATTAACTGCCGGAACAGATACTTGTCACCTACTTCAAATTCAATCCCCTTAGACTTGAATTCGGGATACCGGTCAAACCCACTCTTTTGCCGCATTTAGGACTTACAAAGAATGAATCCCAGTGATTCTCAGGGTACCCAGTGCGTCCACCAGGATTTTCTTCGCGTCGTAGACACGGATACATACCAGCAGAGCGCATCCATGTGCGTATACCAGGCCACACAGGACGGATCCCGGGGTCTTACCTTCGTGACAAGTCACGGCATTCGAGTTGCGTTGCGATAACGCAACTCAAGAATCTTATGTCGCAGTCAAATTTTGACTGAAAATATTTGGGTTTCTTCAACCATAAAACTCGCTCCCGATGGGAGTAACACTCCTGCACTTCTCCAACTTTAATGCTTTACCAAGAAATATCGTCGGGTGCGCGCTCAGCGCTCCCGATGGGAGTAGCCCCCGAGGCTATAGTCGAAAAAGACTTTTTCGAGAATAGGCTCAAAATATAGCGTAGTCCATCATACTTCAACTCGAGATACTTCAACTTCGAGATATTTTTAAGAACATCTTGCCGTCAAATACTAATCCACTACTTCAGAGAGAAGTTGTATTCACCATTCTTGAAAATAGTAGCCCCCATGGCTATAATCGAAACTCCTTCGTATACAGTCTTGTGCACTTATTTTAGACTTGCCGGCGCCATCTTTTCCTCTTTCTTATATTATCTTCTTTATGACATCAATGAGTACGTCACTCTGTACCATTGCGAACCGTTGCATGGGCAGTACTATAAATTTCTTAACTTTTGACCGTTAGTGGGCTTACCGTTTCCTATCTTTGCGCCATGTCTCATCCCACGATCCTTCTCCCAGAAGATATATAAGGGGGATCGTGGGGAATCTTACTGTTTACCAGCTCTTTCTCTACGCCACCGCCGCCATTGTCGCTCTTGCTTCCTTCTCCTTTCGTGCATAGCCCCCAGGCATAGATCTGATAGATGCGCGTGAAGCACCTAGCGAGCAAGAACGCCATGGCCAAAGGAAAATCGAACGCTGCGACCAGCTGGGTGACCTCTGCCATCACGGAGAAGGAGGTGGGGAAGGCCCGGACGGACGGCCTCATCTCCGCCCAAGATTCGATCAAGTTTCCAAGCACGGAGCGGGTCCCGAAGCCCCCGAGTGGTTATCGGGTAATGTTCCTCGCTTTCCTCCTCCGTGGTCTTTCTCTTCCTGCCCACGAGTTCCTTCGTGGGCTTCTCTTTGTTTACGGTGTGCAGCTTCACCAGCTCACACCTAACTCTCTTCTGCACATTGCATGTTTTGTGACTCTTTGCGAGTCATTCTTGGGCATTGAGCCCCACTTTCTTCTCTGGAGGTCAATCTTTCGGCTCCGCCCCAATGTTGCGTTGGCTAGAAAACCCGAACTGGGCAGAGCCGTTGTTTCTGTGCGCCCTGAAGCACAATACCTTGAATTTTCTATGGCCGCATCTGTCCAAGGGTGGAGGACCAAGTGGTTCTATATCAAGGACCGCAAATCCTCTCCTGAAGATGAATACGGCCTACCTCCTTTTGATGCTTGCCAGGAGGTAAAGAAATTGGCATCGTGGGATATGCTCCCCTCAGATGCAGAAGTCGAACAAATTCTTCCTCTTTTGTCTCGCATCAAGGCTTTAAAAGGAGGTCAAGGAGGCGCTTTGTCGGGTATTCAACTCATGGCGTTTTTCATTCAACGTCGAGTTCAACCCCTACAACACCGTCTTACCAAATTTTGGAGTTACTCCGGCTTGGAAGATCCTACCCGCGTCTCTGAAGATCTGATATCGAAAGAAGATGTCGACAAGCGGGTCAGGAGTCTCACCAAGCTCACCAAGGATCATGCAGTTGCTGATTTGACTGCTGATTTCTTTGACTCCGTACACCCTCTTCCTGAGGTATATATCTGCTTACTTCTTGGCTTCTTGTTGTCGATTTTCGTGTTTCTCAAACTATGTTTTCTTTTTTCCTTACTTACTTTAATAACGCATTCGCGTGCAGGGACCCCAATTTCTCCTCTCTCGCCCCCCTCTTCCAGAGGCAGGGCCCCTTCCGGCTGATCTGGCCAGGTCTGTATCTGAAGCCCCCGAGGCTGATGATAATCAGGACGGAGATGATGCCGAAAAATCAGAAGAGGATACTAGTTCGTCGACATCGCTTCCTCCTGTGCGGCTTGAAGATACTGGCTTGGACAAGAAAAGGAAACGAGTCGACGAATTTGCTTCTTTGAGTTCCTCTTTGCAACAAGCAGTTGCGGAGAAATCTCCTGTCTTGACAGAAGATATGGATCTCTTCGACCTCCTGGCGTCGTAAGTATTTTATTTGAGTTCTTCATTTGCATTATTCTTGTCTTGTTTCTGTAGTATGGCATATAACGTACTTTCTTCTTTATAGAGATGACGAAGAGCCGCCAAAAGATGATTCAACTGCTCCTTTGATGTCGCCAATGACCGCTGCCGAGCCCCCTGTGCCAATTGCCGCACCGAGGGTCACCAGGGCTTCTGTCAAGAAGGTTCCGGAAACTCGAAGCAACAAACGCTCAAAGAAGGCCAAGGAACCCGACGTTTCTCTTGAGGCCCATGCATCGACGGGTTCTCCCGACGATGTGAGCGACTCCTCTTGCTTTTCCTTTTCTTGTCGTTCCTTTGCATATACTTGTGCTCTTACACGTCCTTTCTCTTAGGCATTATTGAAGAGATTTGTCGCCTTAGGCACGGAATGTGCTGGATACCTGAGAGTTGCGAAAGCGTCCGAAGGTGCACTTTTGACATCTAGTCACAACTTTTTCCTTGTACTTATACTTTGCTCTTATCTGACACGCTTCCCTCTTCTTCTGCAGTTGCTCTGGTGACGGCTAACGCTCGGATTGCGTCGCTGGAGGCGGAGCTCCGTGCTTCACAGTAAGCTTACGATGCTGCGGCCACTGCCAAGGCAAACGCTGAGAAGTCGCAGAAATCTGCGCTTGGTAAGGCGAAGAAAGCTGAAAAAGCTTTAGCTGATGCCAACAAGGATCACGCCCAGCGAGAGCAAGCCGTGGCGGAGCGTCTCCACACAATGTCCACAGCTGCTGAAAGTAAGTGTTTCGCCTTGTCTCCTATTTTCGACTTCTGTTGCACTGTTGTACGTGCTGACACCTTCCTCCTTCTTTTCTTGTCTACCTTCTTTGTGTCGTGCAGGATTTACCGGGGTATCTCCGTCGGCCCTGCAACCGGACGATGACCCTCTGATGACTGCGGTTAACCTACTCGAGGAAAACTGGATATCTATCCAGGAAACTTTCGAGTTAGTTAACCGCGTTCTATCACGACTGTTTGTCAGGTTGTGGCCGAAGAAAAGGGCAGCAGTTCCGAAGGATGACTTGAGTAATCTTGCCAAGTCCTTCGATACAACTGAAGACCCCACCCTCCAACTGAAAGGGCTTTCTATTAAGCGTGGCGCCGAGGATGCTATCGCACTGTCCCTTGCGCATGGTACGGACTTCGACTGGGAGAGGGTGAGCACTCCCCATGGCCGCACCCGCGACGAGATGAAGGCTTTTTTCGAGAAGGCGAAGAAGTTGGCACCTCCATTGGTGACGCTTATTTCCCCTTTGGCATCCTCTGCGGCATCTGCTGCACCACCTCCAGTGGTGGAAGATCCAGTGCCGCCGTCGACTTCTGGCGAGGAATCTGCCGTGCCCTCTTCTGCCACAGAGCAAAATGCTGAGGTGGCGTAGACTCGGCTCTTTTGTATTTTCAAGTTTCTCCTGTTTGAATGTAAAGACTTTTAGTTGCGTGCAACCCGAGAACTTTAGTCATAGGGTTGTGATCTCATGTAAATATATCTTCTTATGAAGTCCTGTGCTGCCTTTCTGAAATGTTTCTTCTTCCTCTTCTTTCGTTTTCAGTTGACGCATGTCGATGACCCTTTGACTTGCGGGCCTGCTCCTTTCTCTGCCAATACGTTCCATTCGAGGATTCCGTCGCCTCCTAGTCGATGCAATCAATGCGCAGAATATTCTTCAAGGATTTCTGACCTTGAGGTTCGCTTGACTTCAGCCAAACGCCAAGCTCAGATGGCGTTTGATAAAGCTAGCAAAACTTCTGCCCTGACGAAGCAGGTATCAATTCTTGGTGATGAAGTGTCCAGCTTGACGGCAAAGATTTTGCATCACGAAGAATGCAATTCTTTTATTCTTGGTATCGTCGAATCCGCCTGTGAGATGTTGCGATGTAAGTTTCCTCTCGACTTATTTTCTTCGCTTTTTGCTCTACTGTTACTTTATGATATCCTTTGCCCTTATAGGCACTTGCTTGGATTTCGCAGCTGAAGATCGTCGGGTTATCGAGCGAAGTGAGGCTCTGGAAAAGATGTCCGCAGGTGTTGAAAATTTATGGTATGATCCTCGACGCCGAAGCGCTATTGTATTGCTTCAGGACCGTGCCCAGCATATTGGCGAGGTAGTGGATGGCTGTAGGAGAGCTCTCGTTACTATGCACTCGGTCATGCTTCCTCGCAATCCTCTGCCTGCTACTTTCCCACTTCTCCTTGATACTTTCAGATCCAGCCAGAGAATTCATCGGTTGATAGAGCTGAACTTAGTGGCAGGTGCCAATTTTGCTCTTGGATGGATACGCAAGTGGAAACCAAGACTCAATTATAGTTCTATGTCGCTGAGCTACCCTCCAGGCGGAGCTAGCCTTCGAGTACACTTAGAGAGTACCTTGCAGCCTGCCCGACGAATTATAGCCAGGTTGTTGCAAGAAGACTCCGCGTTTTTTCCGCGAGTTTCACTACTTAGACCCTTTAGGTGTAGATGATTCTGACAACCCGATGTTGTAAGGTGTATGTGGAACGCGAGAGTTTATTTATTTCGCGACTATATGTCTCAAACTTTTTCTCAGAGCGTTATTGTATGACTCGTGCGTTTGCCGCATTTTCTCTTTGAAAGACTCGTAAACTCGAATATGAGGAACGTTTCGTCTTCATTATACTTGCAATGTAAGATACATGGGGTGACCCAAGAGATCCAGCCTGTGACCTGTGTTCTGGATCTAGAGGGCATTGCCCCTGGTATAACTCGTGGCTTTTATAGCCTTTACTGTTCTACTCTACTTTATTGTCTGTTGATGTTTACGCCGTCACAGTTTTCCCTTCTTCTCCTGCGTCTTTGTCTTCTCCTGATGCTCCTACTCGTGGTTTCTTCGTTTCGGGCTCCGCAACGCGTCCTTCGAGTAGCTTGATGCCCTCTGTAGTTGTGCTTTTTGCCTTCTCTGCATAGTTGGCTATCATGCTGAAGTTTTGTGCCATCTTGTGGAACTCCCTGTCGCAGAGATCTAAAACTTTGAAACTTCCTTTTACTGTCATTACTCCTCTAGGCCCTGGCATTTTGAGTACCAGATATGTATAATGGGGGACTGCCATAAATCGCGAAAACGCGGGTCGTCCGAGGATCGCGTGATATTGAGATGGCCAGTCCATGACTTCAAAATCTAGCTTTTCTCTTCTGTAGTTTTGTCGGTTGCCGAAGCAAACGTTGAGTGCTATTCGACCCAGTGGGTAATTGGCACTTCCTGGTACGATCCCATGGAAGGAACAATCTGTTGGCTTCAGGAACTCTAGTGATATATGCATTGCTTGGAGCGTTTTCGCATATATCAGGTTAATTCCACTCCCTGCGTCCATGAATATTCTGTCGACATCATACGCACCGATTTGAGCTTTGAGTACCAAAGGCGCGTTTCCCGGCCGAGGTACTGTTATAGGGTGGTCTTCTCTGTTGAACTCGATTGGTTGTTCTGACCAGTGCAGATACTCCGTTGCGGCTGGAGGTGAGATGACTGCTAGATTGACTTGTCGAGTTATACTCTTCTCTTCTTTATTCGACTTGGGCACAGGTTATATCATTGCTGTGATGTGTCCTTTCGATGGGACATACCCTTCGTCGTCGTCGTGTCCCTGGTTTTGCTGGTCTTGTCCTTGAGGAGCTCCGTTGTTTCCTTGCTGTTTTGCCGGAGGATTGTTGCTTCCTTCAAATCCTTGTCGCCTTGCTTCGGTTTGCTTGTTTAGCGCTGCCTCTTGTAGTTTTAAGAATGTTGTGCAGTCTTTCATTGCGTGCCTTGATACTCGCTTCCCGTCGACGAACGCTGAGTGTATATGACAAGGCCCGTTGAGCATATCTTCTGGCGATGGGTTGTACTCTTTGGGTTCTCTTGTAGGGAACTTTTTATAGTCCTCCTTTCCGTAGCTTCGATATCCCGAGCTTCTGCGATCACTTCCTTGATAGCTGTTGTCTTTGTATGCTGCGGCGACTTGGCTATGGGAGCCATAGGTGTCGTAATTTCGGGGTCGTCTCCTTTGACTTCCATATCTGTTTCTTCTGTCGTCCTCTGGAGATCGCGTCCGCTTGTTGTTGCACGCATCTTCTCCATCTGCAAATCTGTTTGCTGTGTCCATGAGGTCTGACACTGTTTTTGGCTTGATTCTACCCATCTCCTCGACTAGGTCTCTTCGCCTTAATCCAATGATGAACGCATCTATTGCTCTTTCATCTGAAACTTCGACTGCTGAATTTTTGATAAGGCTCCATCTTTGGATGTATGCCCGCGGTGTTTCGTCGCATTGTTGCACACATGCTTTGACTTCTTCTATTGATGCTGGTCGTTTGTATGTTGACCTGAAGTTGCTTGTAAATTGCTTTGTGAGGTCTTCCCAACTTCCAATAGATTCTTTCTCTAGTTTGCTCAACCATGACCTTGCTGCGCCGGTGAGGTGTAGTTGCAAACTTTGCATTGCTGTTTCTTTGGTTCCTCCTAATATTTGAACTGCTTGTAAGTAATCTGCGAGCCATGATTGTGGTTCCTATGATCCGTCATACTGTTGCTGATCATGAGGTAGCTTAAATCCCTTGGGAACTGGAGTGGTGCGAACCCTGCGGGTAAAGCACGATGCCCCCATTTCTTTTTCATCGTCTTCATAGTCGCGTCTTTCATTTGGGGATCGCGACCTTCGGGTTCTACCGTGCTGTTTTGGTGATGGCGATCGAGATCGTTGCTTGCTGTTTCTGCGCCGAGGATTGTTGTGACGGCGTGGTGACCTTGCTTTGTGCACTTCCTTGTGGTGATATGCTTCTTCTCCTTTTGCTGATAGCTTGTGGCCTACCATGTTGAGTCCGTTCAGTGCTGCTCTATGCATATGTTCTCTAGGATCTCCTGGACTTGGTCGAGTTGTAAGTAGATATGCTTGTGCTGCTACTAGTGCTGCTTCAGGGGTTTTCAGTAGGATGTTCCCCTGCTCGTCGACCGATAGGAAGGACGAGTCGAGGTTTTTGGAAATACTTTGCCTGTCAGAGTACTCGAGGTTGTCGTACCTTGAATCGTGTCGACGATTTTTCCTTGCGTTACTATATGACGCGTCGCTTCGTGCTTTTCGAGCAGCTTCGCTAGCTGCCATGGCTGAATCCTTTCTTTTTTGTATCTCTATTTTCTCCTTTGCTAGTTGCTTTGCCTGCTGCCTTAGGGTATAATGATACCCCAAAAGCATATCTTTGCTGGAATTTGATGGTATTGGCGTGCCGTGTTCTACGGCTTCTCTTATTATCCTCCATTCGTCGACTGATAGTCGAATTTTTTCCCTGGTTGCGAGGGATTCTGGTGTTTGCCCTTCTGCTAGGTGATTTGCTCCTCTGTCGATATTTGCTGGGTTTAGCACTGGATTGTCGTTTTCGTCGAATTCTTCTGAGTTATCTCCTATAATGGCGAGCACCTGGCATTGTTTGCCAATGTTACCCTTGAAGCTTGAGAAGATCGAGTTACTATCCTCAGAAAGCTCTAATCCTGTCTTCCATGTATCCGTTGACTTGTCTGCAATATCGTCGAGGCAGATCATGAGATCTTCGAGCTGGACTCCTGCGTCAAAATTTTCCTTTTCTTCGTTGTCCTCTGCGATCTTTCCTTTTTGCACTTCCTCTGGGATGACCGGCGAGTTTACCTCGCTGGAAGAGCCTTCAGAATATTCCATCATTGCTATTGTTTTGGGCTCACTTGCCGACGGATCTTGTTTCGTCGGATCTGAAAGGCGAGATGAACCCGACGGTCCGATGAGGATGTTTAAACTTCCGATTGTCAACTCCATCTCTTGATTTTCGTCGACTTCTGTACTGCTGTTGGCTAAAAGCGAAAAAGCCGTCGAATTCATGCTTCCAACGCCCAGAGTCCCCACGGTCGGCGCCAATTGATGAGGGGTTAACTCGACAAATGTCCTAGATGAAGGACTTAGGATCGGGGAGATAGGGCGTCGGATGAACTCGAAGGTAAAGTTAGTCGAAATAGGTATGCGTCGAAAGTAAACTTGGGTGTTTAACCTGGCTTGCTTTCAATCTGGCCTACACCGTCCCCTCCTGGCCCCTATATATAGATGGCCAGGTCTCGAGGATCGGGTAGGGTCTGACACATATTACAATATCGACATACGGTAGGAACTCGTATTCGACTATCATTACAATTGGGCCTAGCTTAACGGGCCTCAGGGGTACTCAACATACGGGCTCTATTAACTATACCCTTGTCAGTAGGTATGGAAAATTTCTCGGCAAAGCACGTTTGATACGTATACCGGGCCATCTGGTGTTGCAAACCGTGGACTTACCTTTGTATTTGACATACGGCATCCGAACTGGTATATTGCCACCAAGATTCGGGCATGTTGAATGAGGAGCGTTGATAGCGCGAAAGAGAGGTTCGAAAGGGCATCAGCCCGTATTCGAACAAAATGAAGGCGCCAGCATCCTAGGGATGCGTTTCGAGGGTTCAGACTCCCATGCCTGAATAGTATAGAAGTGCTGCCGACTCGAAAGAAATGATTCGAAGGACCGAAGTTCAGGCTCGAACACTTTGAAGGCACTGCTGGCCCGAAGAAAGGATTCTAAAGGTCCGAAGCCCGTGTTCGAGTAATTCAGAGGCACTGCTGGCCCACAGAAAATAATTCGAGGGACTAAAGCCCGAATTCAAATAGTTCGAAGGCACTACTAGCCTGAAGAAAGAGTTTCGAAGCAATTGCAACCAAGAATCAAAAACTCTCTCGAATGAGTAGGCATTCCTTGCTCGAAGAACCCAATTCAAGCATCCAGCGAAAGACAGAGTCGACAAAAAAAACCTTGCGCGTGCTTGGGTAGCACAGAAAAGAGGAGCACCAAAACCTCGAAGGGAACTCAGTACGGAAAGTTATCTAACTGCAAGGGGTGCGTACCTTTGATTTTCGAAAGAAACCTTATCAACTTCGCCCTTTGGGTCGAGAAAGATCAGCTTTCCCAAGGAATCACGTCATTGCTGATGACAAGCTTCCTCGAGTTGTCACGCCATCCTCTGCAGGAATGGCCTGACCCTGACAAGACTAGACGTATGGTGGGTCCAACGGCCGCACGTCCCGGCCGTTGACAGTGTTTGACCGCACGTCCCACGCGTGAGTGAAAAATAACCGGCACGGTCTCCTTGATTACCGTGCGTAGTGGACGCCGCGGCTCCTGCGGTACTGACACGTGGACGGCTGGATCTGCTCGGCCGTTTCCACTTCGCAATGAAAGGCTAAGATCCGACGTAGATTTCCAAAGGAGAAATAAATAACAGCGGCGGGGTAAACAGTCCATCCCACTCCGCCGCCATCATCTTCTTCCCTGCGCACTGCTCCTTTAGCTCATCTCCCTCATCTCCATTCTCAGAGCTTCTACCGCGCTCCGAGCCCATGGGCAAGAGAAGT
The DNA here is from genome assembly GCA_007115705.1 of Dactylis glomerata. Classification (NCBI taxonomy): domain Eukaryota; kingdom Viridiplantae; phylum Streptophyta; class Magnoliopsida; order Poales; family Poaceae; genus Dactylis; species Dactylis glomerata. Next base: position 3,161,005 of record QXEO01000383.1, read on the forward strand.
TCCTCCGCGGCCGGTGCCGCCACCGGCGCCGCGGCCAAGAAATCCAAGACTGGAGACGCTGACGCCTCCGTTGTCGGCCGTTGGGTTCAGACCAAGGCCGGGGACAAGGAGCTATCCCAGGCCGAGAAGATGGGCCTCCTGAAGAACACGCTGGCGGAATCACTCGCCGCCGGCCCTGAGATCATTCCTCGCCCCCCTGGATTCCGGGTAATTTTTATCGCCTTTCTGTTGCGGGGTTTGTCTCTGCCGCCGCATCCTTTCCTCCGCGGCCTCCTTTTCGCTTACGGGATTCAGCTCCATGATCTGAATCCCAACACAATCCTCCACATTGCGTGCTTTATCACGCTCTATGAATGCTTCTTGGGGATTGAACCCCACTGGGCGCTGTGGCACCGAATCTTCGTCATTCGGCGCCCTCTGCCTTTCCAAACTGGCGTCTTCAGCTGCCAGGTGCGCCCGGACGTCCCTTACTTCTCCCTCCAAACGCCCGAAAACAATCCCGGCTGGAGGGCGAAGTGGTTCTACGCCAAGGACAAGTTCTCCGACGGCGAAACCTTCGGGCTTGAGGAATTCCAGAACACCACCATGCTTCGCTCTCGTGTATCCTGGAGGCATGATCTTTCGGACGAGGAGATGAAGATCACGGAGCCGCTGATGGAGAAAATCGAGCAACTTCAATCTACTCCACAGAAGGAGCTTTCGGGACTCCAACTCATTCGAACCTTCATTGAACGTCGGGTCCAACCTCTTGCTGCTCGAGCCAACTGTATGTGGGATTACAGCGACCGTCGGGATTCAACCCGAATCTCTTCAGATGAGCTGCGCGAGGCTGAGATTGACGAGTGCGTGCGTACCGTGACGAACATCAAGAAAAAGTCGCCTGTGCCGAAAGTCTTTGGCACGGTGGCCTTCAGCAAGGCCTTTCCCCGCACCGAGGTATGCTTTTTGTCCTGGTCGAATACTATTTTTCCTCCATAACTGTGTTGATGAGTATCGAATGTAATTGAAATCCTTGTATAGGTAATCGAGGTAGCTCGGTGTTATCCGCCCCAGCCCGAAATGGGTGAGTACCCAGGGCGCGAATTTACCGAGGTGCCGGAGCATTCGACCTCTGCCGCCCCATTGCCGCCAAGAGCCCCGAAGAAACGACTGGTCGCGGACGTCATCGAGGACTCAGAAGATCTCGATGACGCCCATCTTTCTTCAGGCGATGATGACGACAGCGTGATTCCCGCGATGCCTTTGAGCAGCCGTCCTCCTCCTCGAGTAGGGAGAAGGGTTATTCCGAAATTCGAAATCGATGCATTGTAAGTTCCCTTCATGTCATCTAACTTTGCTTTGAAATGGCTGTGATGTATTGATTTTGATGGTTGCTTCAGGTCATCCACCGAAGAAACTTCGGCTAGCCCAGGGGACCGTGATCAATACCGTATTTGGCCTCATGATGACTCCCTCGAGCACACCGCTGATTCACAAGAGAGGGCAGCTGGGGACGCCGCTCCTGAGGTCGACCCCCCAAAGCCTTCGTCTCCTTCGAAGAAAATGGCGGGTGAACCTGAATTCGTCCTGATTTCTTCCTCCGACGAACCTTCTAGTTCTAAAAGCCATGTAAGTCTGAGATCTCTAGCTCGTATGTTTTCCTGTCAGTAGCCCCCGAGGGTGAGTCAAAGTGTTTACACTTGGGCTCGCCCTCCTAACAATATTTCTTAGAGTTTATCCTTGCCTCCTCTCGCGCAACCCATTGTTAGGGACTTATCGAAGGTGTGCAAGAACTTTCTTGCGCTAGAGGAAGAGAACAGGCGACTAAGCGCCCAGGTCGACGACTTTCGATGTGAGTACTGTTCCTTAACTTGTAGCCTCTTGCTCTTGTGGACTATTTTGCTTCGCGCCCTTATGACATCTTTAAACGATCAGGGATCGGATCCCAGGCTACCGCTGACAAGACGTCTCTGAAGACTCAGCTGGATGATCTTGCCGCGGAGAACTCTGGCTTGAAGGCTAAGGCCGCCGAGCTGGCCGACGAGATCGCCTGTTTAAAGGCCGAATTGACCGAAGCTCAGGAGCGCGCGAGGAAAAGTCGCCTGGATGCTGAATCTCGGGAGAAGGACTGGCAGCAGCGGCTGCAGACCTCGCTCGACGCTCTGTGCGGTGAATCTTTGATATCCCTTGACTGGGTTTTACAATGGCGAAGAATTGCTTCTTTTAACTGAAGAACTTGTGATGTCTTGCAGACGCTGCGGAGTTGGATGCCGGGGCTATGAAGGAGCCCGCTGGACTGGAGTACAGCGTCGGTACCGTCGAGCGCCTAAGTCGGGAAGTCTGCAACTTCCTGGCGAAGGTGCGGTCTATGCTTATTCGCGTTCGGGACACCTCCATCCCTGACTCGGTCAGCGATACCATGGCTGGGATCATCGAAGCCCTTGCGGTGAGGGCAGATGGCGAAGATCCGTTAGTTGCTGCGGTGCGCTGACAGGTAACTATCGGTTCCGAGTCTGTCTTCTCTCTAATGATGATGCACGAGGTGCAGTTCGACGCCGACAAGGTCACAAGCACATACCCGAAGGATGCTGACGGTCGTGACAAATCGGCCAAGGGCTATGTTGCTCGCGCACGCGACTTGGCTGCTCGGTTGACTCACTTCCTGGGCGAAAGGAACGATCAGCGAGCGGCAGCGCGGGCTCGAAGTCGCGGGACTTCCGGCGCCCAATCTAGCAAGGCCCCTGGTAGTTCAGCGTAGTGCCGGTGATGCCCTTGTCGCGCATCTGTAATTAGTACCGTGATGCTATGTCGAACCCTGTTGATTCAATGCGGGTGCAATCCCTGCTGTAACTTTGCTGCACTCTTTTTGTTATCCTATTCTGAGGCACAGCCGACCGCATCGCTCAACAGATTATCACCGAAAGCGATCGTTAGAGAGCAAATCAGGTGGCGCCCTGAGTTAGCTTTATGCCTGTACTTGTACCTTGTGTGAATATTGTATATGTGTGTCCTATTTTGCAGCTTGTCCACGAAGCCCCCGAACGTAGGTTGAGAGGGCGAAGCCCCCGAGCATAGGTTGAGAGGACAAAGCCCCCGAGCGTGGGGCAAAGCCTCTGAGCGTGGGTCGAGAGGGCGAAGCCCCTGAGCGTAGGTCTACAGGGCGAAGCCCCCGAGCGTGGGGCAAAGCTCCTGAGCGTAGGTCAAGAGGGCAAAGCCCCCGAGCATAGGGCGAAGCCCCCGAGCATGGGTCGAAAGGAGAAGCCCCCGAGCGTAGGTCTAGAGGTCGAAGCCCCCGAGCATAGGGAGAAAGGGCGAAGCCCCCGAGCGTAGGTCTAGAGGGCGAAGCCCTCGAGCGTGGGGCAAAGCTCCCGAGCGTAGGTCGAGAGGGCGAAGCCCCCGAGCATAGGGCGAAGCCCCTAAGCATGGGTCGAAAGGCGAAGCCCCCGAGAGTAGGTCTAGAGGGCGAAGCCCCCGAGCATAGGGCGAAAGGGTGAAGCCCCCGAGCGTAGGTCTAGAGGGCGAAGCCCCCAAGCATAGGTATACACAGATGTCGATTCATGAAATGAGGAACTTGAACTTTATTGCTTAGTGCCGAAGGCACAGTGTTGGGCGCGGACTGCTGCCGACGCTTGATTACATAGTAGAGGGGATGGAGGAGACAGCTTTGCTAGCTAAGGATAGAAGCGGCGCAGCTGCGCGGCGTTCCACGGGTTCTCTACGTCTTTCCCCGTTTTCGGGTTGCGTAGGCGATATGCCCCTCCTGGGATGACCTCGTGGACGAGGTACGGGCCTTCCCATGGCGGCTCCAGCTTCGACGTGCTTGTCTGTTTGAGGCGGAGCACAAGGTTGCCGGCTCGAATGAGCGTCCGTGGACCCGTCTGCTGTGGTAGTTGCGGAGGCTCTGCTGATAAACCGCCGACCGAACGAGGGCGACATCTCGAGCTTCGTCTAGTAGATCTTGGGCGTCTGCTAACTCCTTGTCCGCATCTTCCTCGACGTAGGCGACCACGTGGGGCGCGCTGTAGCGCACATCCGTGGGAAGCACTGCTTCTGCTCCGAAGAGCAGGAAGAAAGGTGTGCAGCCCATCGAAGAATTGGGTGTTGTTCGCAAGCTCCAAAGCACCGAAGGCAGTTCCTCGACCCAGGCGCCTGCTACGCGTTTGAGGGGTCGAAGTAGTGGCTTCTTCAGGCCTCCACATACGAGTCCGTTAGCTTTTTCGACCTGGCCATTAGACTTGGGGTGCGCCACCGAAGCGTACTTGAGCTTGATGCCGAGGTTTTTGGCGAAGTCCTAGAATTTGCCCGAAGTGAAGTTGGTGCCATTGTCGGTGATAATGCTGTTCGGGATGCCGTACCGGTAGACAATGGACTCGAAGAACTTGACCGCCGTGGTCGCCTCTTGGTTGGTGACCGGAACAGCCTCTATCCACTTGGAGAACTTGTCCACTGCGACTAGTAGGTAAGTATGACCTCCTTAGGACGATTTGGGGAGAGGCCCCACTTGATCGAGACCCCATTGTGCGAAGGGCCAGGCCACAGGGATGGTGTGCAGTTCGGACGCAGGTGCGTGAGGCTTGGTGGCAAATAGCTGGCATGCTTCGCAGTGCTGGACGATGTTCCTGGCGTCGTAGAGGGTGGATAGCCAGTAGAACCCTGACCGAAAGGCTTTGGCCACGAGGGTTCGGCTGCAAGCGTGGTGCCCACAGGTTCCTTCATGGATTTCTCGAAGGAGAGCGATTCCGTCCTCCTGCGCTATGCACCGTTGGAGCATCCCTGTGGTGTTGCGCTTGTAGAGCTCCCCGTTGATTATCGTGAAGGCCTTGGAACGCCGCATGACTTGTCGGCGATGGATGGGATCTTCTGGGAGCTCGCCCCGCATCAGGTAGGCCAAGTATGGCTTCGTCCATGTTGCTTCGACGAGCATGACTGCGGCCGCGTCTTTCGGGAGATCTTCTGTTCCCGTCGCTGGGGCGGTGCTGGCCTGCCGAGCCCCCGAGCGTGTTGCTAACGCCGGGTCGGTCACTGGTTTGATCTTGATGGAGCGCTCGAATATTTCTTTGAAGAAGACTCCGGGTGGTATTGGGAGGCACCTTGACCCGATATTGGCCAGGTTGTCTGCCTCTTCGTTGCTTTCCCTGCCGATGTGCGTCACTTCGTAGCCCTCGAATTCGCCTTCGAGCTTATCGTACATGGCGCGATATGCAATCATGTTTGCACAGGTTACGTCACACTCCTTCATGACTTGCTGGGCGATAAGGTTCGAATCTCCATGGATCTTAATGCGGGTAGCACCGCAAGCTTTTGCCATGCGCATGCCATGGAGAACGGCTTCGTACTCTGCCTCGTTGTTTGAGGGGTTTGAGAAACGCATGCGTAGAACATAGCGCATCCTGTCCCCCTGTGGTGATACGAGAAGCACTCCTGCTCCTGCTCCCGAAACCCGCTTGGACCCGTCGACGAATATGGTCCAGCTGTTCGACAGGTCTGGGAGCTCGGGCATTTGTGCTTCTGTCCATTCGGCTATGAAATCCGGTAGGACTTGGGACTTGATTGCGGACTGGCACTGGTACGTGATCTCCCAGGGTGCCAGCGTGATTCCCCATAGCGACACACGCCCTGTGGCGTCTGGGTTGTTGAGGATGCTGGAGACTGGATTCGAGGCCACCACTATGATGGAGTGGCACTCGAAGTAGTGTGGTAGTTTCTTCCCCGTCATGTAGATGGCGTATGCTAGCTTCTAATAATGGGGGTATCTTTGCTTGGTCGGCGATAACACTTCGCTCAGGTAGTACACAGGTCTCTGCACTCTGTGCTCTTTGATGGGGCCAAGTCGATGGTGTATGAAATTAAATGACCGGCCAGTTGGAAAACCCCAAGAGAAGGTTTTGATGAATATAGCAGCAAGTTTTCCCTCAGTTAAGAAACCAAGGTTATGTCGATCAGGAGAAAAGCAGACAATAACGACTGAAGGTGATGCTTGCTAGTTTGCGATAGCTTCGGACAATTTATATATGGCGCCTCGTCCAAGCTTTGCTTGCTAGCTGCAACGCGGAACCTGCACACAACACAACCAAGTACTTTGTTCCCAACTTGCGATGAGGTTGTCAATCTCACCAGTTTGCTTGAAACAAAGGGTATGAGCGTATCGAGTGGAAAGTGATGATAGTATGCGAGTAAAGTAAACAGTGCGAGTAAAGTAAACAGGTGATAGCAATATGATGGAAATAGGACCGGGGTCCACAGTTCACTAGTGGTGTCTCTCCATAAGATAAATAACACATGCTGGGTAAACAAATTACAGTTGGGCAATTGATAGAATAAAGATAAACGTGATATGTCAAGAAGATCACTATGAGATTTACTCTGGGCATTACAACAAAATACATAGACCGCCATCCAACTGCATCTATGACTAATAATCCACTTGTGGCGAATCAATCCGAGAACTCCACAAGTATTAAGTTGCGAACAACAGATAATTGCATTAAGCAAAGTGTGTAATGTAAACAAAGCATATGCCCTTGAGCATATGAATGTTGTTTTCTCCCAAGTAGCAATAGCACATCTACAACCTTAGAGGTTTCTGTCACTCCCCCAGGTTAAATAGAGTCATGAACCCACTATCGAGCATAAATACCCCCTCTTGGAGTCACTAGCAACTACTCGGCCAAGATAGCTACTAACAACGAAGAGCATGCAAGATCATAAACAAAATAGAGATAACATAACATAATATTCCGCACAGCAACTCAATCATAACACCAATATTCATCGGATCCCAACAAACCAAACATGTAGAATTACATAACGGTGATCTCAATCATGTAGGGCAGCTCATGAGATCTAAACATGAAGCACATGGTGGAGAAGACAACCATCTAGCTACTGCTATGGAGCCATAGTCCAAGGTAGACTACTCACTCATCGCTCCGGGGGCAAGCATGGCGATGAAGAAGACCTCCGGTGGCGATTCCCCTCTCCGGCAGGGTGCCGGGAAGAGCTTCTGGACCCTCCCGATCTTCGGGTCGACGGCGGTGGCGGATCGCGATGTGTTCTAGAAAAGTGATTGGGTACTTAGGTTTTTCCCGTCGGGGGGTCTTTATAGGCGAAGGGGCGATGTCAGAGGTGGAGCCAGGTGGCCTCACGCCTGGCTGGCGCGGCCCAGGCCCTGGCCGCGCCGGCCTGGCGTGTGGGGCCCCTGTGGCTCCCCTCCTACTCTCCTTCGGATGACTGGAAGCTCCCGGACAAAATAAGACTTCAGGAACTTGTTTCGTCCAATTCCAAAAATATTTCCTGTGTATCACTTCTGAAACACAAAAACAGCAGAAAACAGGGAACTGGCACTGTGGCAACTTGTTAATAGGTTAGTTCCGGAAAATGCATAAAAGTGCCACGAAGTGTAACGAAACATTAGGCAAATGGTGTAAAAACAAGCATGGAGCATCAAAAATTATAGATACGTTGGAGACGTATCAAGCATCCCCAAGCTTAACTCCTGCTCGTCCTCGAGTAGGTAAGTGACGAGGGTTAACTCGGCAAATGTCCAAGATGAAGGACTTAGGATCGGGGGAATAGGGCGTCGGATGAAATCGAAGGTAAAGGTTAGTCGAGATAAGTGTATATCGAAAGTAAACTTGGGTGTTCAACCTGGCTTGCTTTCAATCTGCCCTACACCGTCCCCTCCTCGCCCCTATATATAGATGGCCAGGTCTCGAGGATCGGGTAGGGTCTGATACAGATTACAATATTGACATACGGTAAGAACTCGTATTCGACTATCATTACAGTTGGGCCTAGCTTAACGGGCCTCAGGGGTGTTCAACTAACGGGATCTATTAACTATACCCTTGTCAGTAGCCCCTGAGATTCTACCAGAATTGTAGATTCAGGTTGAATCTCTAATCTTCAAATCTTTGATTTGATCAATTCTTCGACCTCTTCTTATCTTCAAATCTTCGACTTTGGTCTTTCGACTTATTTTCATGATAATTTTTTGCAAGGGGTTTTGATGAACAAGCCTAACAACTCTGACGGATCAAGAGGTTAGTTAACTGCCGAAACAGATACTTGTCACCTACTTCAAATTCAATCCCCTTGGACTTGAATTCGGGATATCGGTCAAACCCACTCTTTTGCCGCATTTAGGACTTACAAAGAATGAATCCCAGTGATTCTCAGGGTACCCAGTGCGTCCACCAGGATTTTCTTCGCATCGTAGACACGGATACATACCAGCAGAGCGCATCCATGTGCGTATACCAGGCCACACAGGACGGATCCCGGGGTCTTACCTTCGTGACAGGTCACGGCATTCGAGTTGCGTTGCGATAACATAACTCGAGAATCTTATGTCGCAGTCAAATTTTGACTGAAAATATTCGGGTTTCAACAACCATAAAACTCACTCCCGATGGGAGTAATCTCTTTGCATTTTGTCGACTATATAGTCGAAATTTGTATGATATACTTTCTTCATCCTCGATATTGATTATCTCATCCTCTATCGGGTGTGCGCTCAGCGCTCCCGATGGGAGTAGCCCCCGAGGCTATGTTTGAATACTTGTAGACAAGCATAGGCTCAAAATTCACTTCGTCTTCTTCCTTGTAATATTTCCTGTTTACAAGCCCCCAAGCCCAAGGCGAGGTCTTTTATATCGTGCAACCACACTCTCCCCTTCTTATTTGTTCTCCTTTGGTGTTTATCGTCTGCTACGTGCAGAATTTAACTCTTTTGTAGAATACGTTGATGGGCTTTGCTTATCACGGGGGCCCGATAATACGTGCTTATAAATAAAGCACCTTATGGCAAGGGTAAAAACCCTAATCAGATTCCTCCTTCGCCGCATCATCTTCTCTCTCTCATCTAGGGTTTTCTAGCCTTTTCCCTTGTCCACATGGCTGACGCAGATGGTTCTCGTCTGAACCTTGGTTCTCCCGTGGCGCCGCGAGGTCGGGGTCGCCCTCGTGGAAGCAAGAACAAGAGCAACACAACTTCGGCCGCCGCAGGATCGTCATCAGCCGCTCCAGTTAAGCGTCGTCCCGGCCGCCCACCTGGTAGCAAAAACAAGCCCAAGGTGACTGGCGCTGCCCCAGGTCCGAGCACTCCTCCCCCTGCTGCTCCTGCTGCTCTTTCCAGGATCTTCTCTTTCTTCTGCATTGCCATGGCGCAGTGCCGCGAGATTCAGCGTCTGCCGCTGAATTTCACAAAGTTCATGGATGGGCGTGAACTGCGAGAAGCGGTTCTTCGCGAGCAATCTGGCAGTAGGACTCCATATGAAGTGGAGGTTTGGTATGATGGCAACGGCGAGCAGTACTTTAAGGGTGGCTGGTCGCAGTTTGCAGAAGACCACGACATCCACCAAGGCTTCTTCATGGCCTTCGACTTCCATATCGGTACGTCAAAGTTTGACGTGAAGATCTACGACGGCACTCAATGCCAGAAGAAGTATGAAGCTGAAGTCCACTTTCATTAGGATATGCTTTATATGTAATTTCTTTTGATAATATCCTTGCTGCCGTGCCATATGTAATAAATATTCCTACTTTGTTTTGATGTTTTTATTAGTACCATGAAAACAAATCATTGTTCTGAGGTATGCTTTCTATATATCGGGTTCTTTGCGAACCAATTAGCATGAAGAATATCGGGTTCTTTTGTGAGCCAAATTACTTGAAGAATATCGGGTTCTTTTGTGAACCAAATTACTTGAAGAATATCGGGTTGTTTGCACAACCTTTCGTACGACCCGAGGGTTGAAGCCCCCGAGCGGAGAAGTAGAAATACTTGTACAATTTTGTCGAGTTCAACCCAAGGAACCCGACCTATGGCCTCATGTTCTGGGTTCAGAAGGTTAACTCGAATTTAATGATACCACTGGGTTTATTCTACGCGTAAAAACGTCGTAGCTGCTCCGCATTCCATGGGTTGCCCTCATCTTTTCCTGTCTTCTTGTCTTGTAGTCGATAAGCTCCTCCTGGTATGACTTCTGTAACGATGTAAGGTCCCACCCAAGGGGACTCTAATTTCCCGTGGGTGTCTTGCCTGAGTCGCAAAACTAGATCTCCCACCACAAAGGATCGTGGATGAACTCGACTACTGTGGTAGTTTTTTAGACTCTGTTGATACTGCGTGGCCCTTTCTAATGCCTTATCTCTTGCTTCATCTAGTGCATCGACATCGTCTTGCAATGCTTCTGTTGATGTTGTGTCGTCATATGCCGTCACCCTTGGAGCCTCGTGCGTAACTTCGACTGGAAGCACGGCTTCTGCGCCACTAGTGGGAAAAGCCTTATAGATAGATGTTTTATTAGTGGAGCACATTATTCAATATGCTCCACTAGTATTTACTAGTGGCGCATTTGCAAATATGCTCCACTGATAATTTTCTTACTAATGGCGCATATTGTTCAGAATGCGCCACCAATATCCACGTGGGACCCACCAAAAGGGTCGTCGACAAATATCCTGTCTTATCAATGGCGCATTTGCTATATGCGCCACACATATTTGACCTATTAGTGGCGCATATGGCAAAATGCGCCACTGATAACTCAAATATCAGTGACACATATGCAAAATGCGCCACGCATAACTGGCGGGAATTTTTTTCACCCGCCACCCACCCCCCCCCCCCCCCCGTGGGTCGCCTTTTTAGTCTTTTATAAAATAAAAGAAAATGATAAAAGGTTTGAAAAAAAATCAAAAAATCAAATTTAGTTATGTTATGTGATCTAGTAAGTAAGAAAAATAATAAAAATGAATTTTGATATTTTTTACAAAAAAAACTTTATGTCTCGGTAAAACGGCCATAACTTTTGCATACGAAGTCGGATTAAAAAGTTTTTTATATAAAAAAGTATCTACACGAAAAGTTACATCCGAATTCAACGACCTATGGTCATTTCGACAAATTTTAGATTCTCAAAATTCAAAAGGGAAAATAGACTTTTTTGCACTTTTATATTTTCAAATTTTTATTTTTATTTTTATTTTTAGATCAAAATTTATATTGGATTAAACTTTTGGATTAGTTATATACATACACATAGCACACATGCAGATATATACACACATATACACATACATATACACACATACACACATATATACGCACACATACACACACAAATACACACATAGACACACATATATGCACACATAGACACACATATATGCACATATACGCACACATACACACACAAATACACACATACACACACATATACACACACATATATGCACATATACGCACATATACGCACATATACATACACAAATACACACATAGATACACATATACGCACACATACACACACATATACGCACATCCACGCACATATATATGCACACATGCATACATATACACACATATACGTACACATATACACACATATACGCACACATATACACACATATACGCACATATACGCACATATATATGCACACATGCATATATATACACACATATACGCACATCTACGCACATATATATGCACACATGCATACATATACACACATATACGCACACATATACGCACATATACGCGGACATACATACATATATACACACACATATACATAATACATATACACATATACACACATACACACACATATACGCACATACACACACATACACACATATATACACACAAGCACACATAGGCCTTAAGATGATTGATATGATAGTAATATCAATAAGAACTTGGGTAGGTTAGGGATAGCTCATGCAAATAGAATAGAGAAGTTAAGCGTGCTCAGCCCGGAGTAGTCTAAGGATGGGTGACCTAGCGGGAAGTCAAGAAATTCGGTGTGATTTGAAAATGTTCCTCATGTGATAAAATCCTCAAAAAATTGAAATACAATAGTTTTTTCACATTATTTCGATTTTTATGATTTTCAAAAAAATTTGATTTTTTTCAATTTTTTATTTTTTTTTCAAATTTTGAATTTTCAAAGGCTACTAGTGGCGCATATAGCAATATGCGCCACGCATAGGCAAATTATGCGTGGCGCAGCATTGGTGGCGCATCCCATATGCGCCACGCATAGGCCAAAATGGTGCGCCACCAATAGCATTTTTTCCACTAGTGCGCCATGGACCAGGAAGAAAGGAGTTTCTTGAGTTGCTGCGTTGGGCGTGGTTCTTAGACTCCAAAGAACGGAGGGCAATTCATCTACCCAAGCGCTCTTGGCTTTCTCGAGAGGTGCTAAGAGCCACTTTTTTATCCCACTACATATTAGGCCATTTGTTTTTTCGACTTGCCCATTTGTCTTTGGGTGCGCCATAGATGCGAATTTGAGTTTGATTCCTAGTCCTTCGCAGTAACTCTTGAATTCCTTGGAAGTGAAGTTTGTCCCATTGTCCGTGATGATGCTATATGGTACGCCGAAATGAAACACTATTGACTTGATGAAGTTAATCGCTGCTGTTGAATCTTGAGTTGTTACCGGGACTGCTTCCACCCACTTGGTAAATTTATCAACTGCCACTAACATGTAAACATGCCCTCCTGGCCAGGACTTGTGCAATTTCCCTACCATATCGAGGCCCCATTGTGCAAAGGGCCAGGACAATGGTATTGGCTGTAGCTCTACTACTGGTGCATGTGGTCGAGATGCAAATCTTTGACATGCTTCACACTTCCGGACTATATCTTTTGCGTCTTCGATGGTTGTTAACCAATAGAATCCTGCACAGAATGCTTTTGCAGCTATTGCCCTACTGCTTGCATGATGGCCGCACACTCCCCCATGTATATCTTTTAGTATTACTTGTCCTTCCTGAGGCGTTACACAACGCTGCAAAACACTGGTAATACTTTTCTTGTATAATTTCCCTTGCAACACGACAAACACTTTCGATCGTCGAGTTACCCTCTTGGCTTCCACCGCATCTTTTGGTAATTGTTTATTTATCATGTATGCAAGATATGGCTGCATCCAAGTTTCTTCTATCATCATGACCTCCTCTGGTTCCGACGTAGCCCCCGAGCCTGCTGCAGTAGTCGAACTTTTGACACTTTTTATCGACCTTTCCACTATTTCCTCCCAGAATACTCCAGATGGAACGGGTAAACACTGGGACCCGATATTTGCTAAGGTGTCGGCTTCTTCATTGCTGTTTCTACTGACGTGCGAGACTTCGCATCCATCAAATGTTCCTTCGAGATAATGATATAAGTTCTTGTAGGCCATCATGTTGTCATTGATTGTGTCGCATCTATTCATAACTTGCTGGACAACAAGGTTTGAATCCCCAAATATTTTTAGTCGAGTTGCTCCACATGCTTTGGCCATCTTCATTCCATGTAACAGAGCCTCGTATTCTGCTTCATTGTTAGAAGCCTGCGGAAAACTCATCATTAAGACGTACTTTAGTTTGTCGCCATGCGGCGATATCAAGACTACTCCCGCACTTGCGCCTTGTACTCTTTTGGAGCCGTCGAAGTACATTGTCTAGACACTCGATAGATCTGGCGGTCCCGTGTTCTGCAGCTCCAGCCATTATGCTGTGAAATCTGGCAAGATTTGCAACTTGATTGCCTTCCTTTTTTCATACGTGATGTCCATGGGAGATAATTCAATTCCCCACAAAGAGACACGTCCTGTTGCTGAAGGATTGTTCAATATGTTCGATAGTGGCGCTTCATTGACCACTATAATTGGGTGCACTGCAAAGTACTGTCGCAATTTTTGTGCTGTTGTAAAGACACTATATGCGAGTTTTTGATAATGCGGGTACCTCTGTTTTGTCGGGGATAGCACTTCACTGATGAAATATACCGGCCTTTGGACACCGTGGGCTTTTCCTTCTTCACTTCTTTCGACTACCAATACTGTACTCACCACCTGATGGGTTGCGGCGATGTAGAGTAGTAGTGGTTCTCTCTCTTTTGGTGCGACCAGCACTGGCGGCATGGAAAGCACTTTTTTCAGCTGTGCAAAAGCCGCGTCTGCTTCTTCTGTACATTCAAATTTATCATCTGACTTTTTCATAAGTGCATAGAAAGGAAGCGCCTTTTCTCCCAATCGGGCAACGAAACGACTTAACGCCGCGACGCGTCCTGCAAGTTTCTGGACGTCGTGTAGTTTCGTGGGTTTTCCCATTGTTAAAATTGCTTGAATCTTCTCTGGGTTTGCCTCTATTCCTCGTGCTGATACCAGGAACCCCAACAGTTGTCCTGCTGATACGCCGAAGGAACATTTTGTCGGGTTAAGCTTAAGCTTATACCTGCTCAGGTTGTCGAAGGTTTCTGCCAAGTCGTTTATTAAAAATTGCTCCTCTCTTGTAGTAATGACCACATCATCAATGTAGACTTGGATGTTGCATCCTATTTGGCTTCCGAGGCAGTTTTGCATCATCCGTTGATAAGTTGCTCCTGCATTTTTTAGGCCAAACGGCATTACTTGATAGCAAAACACTCCGTACGGTGTGATGAAGGCCGTCTTTTCTTCGTCTTCCTTCTTCAATTTGATCTGATTGTAACCAGAATACGCGTCCAGAAAGGAAAGCCTCACGCATCCCGCTGTTGAATCAATTATCTGATCGATGCGGGGTAGAGGGAAGGGATCCTTTGGACAATGCTTATTGAGAGATGTGTAGTCGACACATACTCTTTGTACGTCTGTGTTCTTCTTGGGTACGATAACTAGGTTCGATACCCAACTCGAAGTTTTGATTTCTCTGATAAATCCGGCATTTTCCAGCCTGTGCAACTCTGATGCTATCGCCTTCCTCTTAGGTTCATCAAATCGTCGTAATGGTTGCTTGACTGGCTTTGCCTTGGGATCTACATTTAAGGCGTGCTCGACGAGTTACCTGGGAACCCCTGGCATGTCTGATGGACACCAGGTGAAGATTTCCCAGCGCTCACGGAGGAACTCAACGAGCGCGCTTTCCTATGTGGGGTCCAAGTTCACCGCAATTGATGTCGTCTTGTTTGGATCTGTAGGATGTACCTGGATCTTCTTCGATTCCTGAGTTGTGCCGAAAGCCTGATCTGGCAGGGATCGCCCAACGTTGGGTAGCACATTATGATCTGTTTCTCCTTTTAGCCTCTCATATTCTGCTGTCATGCCAAAGGTTTGCGCCATCCTATTGAATTCTCTGTCACATGTGTTTGCTACTTCGAAGCTCCCTTGCACTGTAATTGTTCCTTTGGGTCCTAGGATTTTCAGCGTAAGATACGCGTAATGAGGCACTGCCATGAATTTCGCAAATGCTGGGCGCCCCAGGATTGCATGGTATTGTGACGGCCAGTCCATAACTTCAAATTTCAGCTTCTCTCTGCGGTAGTTGCTGCTACTGCCAAAGCAGACGTCGAGTTCTATTCTTCCCAAAGGGTAATTTGCGGCTCCTGGTACTATTCCATGGAAGGAGCAGTCTGTTGGCTTTAAACTCATCAGGGAGATACACATTGCCCTCAATGTTCTAGCATATATCAGGTTAATGCCACTCCCTGTGTCCATAAATACTCTTCCGATGTCGTACCCTCCTATTTGTGCCTTTAGAACCATAGGCGAGTGGCCTTGCCTGGGAACTTTCCTTGGGTGGTCTGCTCTACTGAACTTAACTGGTTGATCTGACCACCGGAGGTACTCTGTAGTAGCTGGTGGTGACGATATTGCTAGGTTTACTTGCCTGTATATGCTCTTTCGCTCTTTCTTCGACTTAGGTACCGGTTGAATCATAGCTGATATGTAAACTTTTGACTCTAGGTGCCTTGCTAGCCTTTGCATTTGATATCCTTGAGTTGTGTGCTTCTCTCCTTGCCATCCTCCTTGGTTTGAACCCATGGCGCTTTGTAGCCTTAGGAACGTTCTACAATCCTTCATCTGGTGATTTGAGACTCTTTTCCCATCAAGATATGCGTAGTGGATTCGACAAGGTCCGTATAACATATCCTCGGCTGAAGGGCCGGAGTATCTCGATGTTTCTACTCCTTTTGCCTGAAACCTCCTGCTTACATATCCTTCCTCTTCTTCTGCTGCGTAGCCCGCGGCTACCTGATTTTGCCTTCCTTGGTTATCCCTGCTGTGGTGTCTTCTCCTCTGTTTGCTTATTCTGTCGACTTCTGGTGAACGTCCCCTTTTGTTATTATATGCGTCTTCTCCATCAGCAAATTTGTTGGCATCTTCCATTAGCTCGGCTACTGTTGTAGGTCTTGTTCTTCCTATTTCTTCCACGAGATCTGAGCGACGAAGTCCAGCCGAAAAAGCGTCTATTGCTCGTTCGTCGGAGACGTCCTCTGCTGAGTTTTTGATTATACTCCATCGTTGTATATAAGAACGCAGAGTTTCACCTTTCCTCTGCACACACGCCTTAACTTCCTCCAGTGATGCTGGGCGCTTGTATGTTGAACGAAAATTTCTTGTGAACTGGCTTTCAAGTTCTCCCCAACTTCCAATGGATTCGTTGGGTAGCGTATTTAACCATGACCGTGCTGCGCCGGTGAGGTGTAGCTGCAAACTTTGCATTGTAGTCACTTTTGGTCCCCCTAATATCTGCACTGCCTGCAAATAGTCCGATAACCACAGGGTAGGTTCTTACGACCCGTCATATTTATGTTGATCATGTGGTAATTTGAATCCTTTGGGTACCCGAGTTCTGCGAACCCTGCGGGTGAAGCATAATGCGCCCATCTCTTTATCGTCGTCTTCATAATTTTATTCCCTCCAGGCGTGGCGTGATTTATTTACTCGAGCCTGTGCTATTATATTTCTTGCGTCCTCCTTCCTCTTTTGTCGCCTTTCCTCTTCTGATGACTCACTATACTCGCTATCTGCGAAGTTGTATCTGAGCTTTTCCTTTTGCTTTTCCTTGTAGCTTGTCGACTTTGTGTCTGAACCTTTTTCCCTGATCTTGCTCTCTACTATTTCGAGGTTTCGTATCGCGGCTCGGTGCATATTTTCTCGCGGATCCCCGGGTTCTGGCCTTGTAGTTAGTAAATACGCCTGTGCTGCTATCAATGCTGCTTCTGGCGTTTCTTGCATGAAGTCATCTTTCTCCTCTTCTAGCTGTGGGGTAGGGCTTCTCGAGTACCTATCTTCTCTGCTGCGTGCTCTTTCCCCCCTGTTGTGTTTTGGGTCTCCGCGCCTTTCTCTACTGTACTCGGAATCCTCACTATAGTCATCCCAGTATTCCTCCCTTGATGCACTGTTATTGTTTCGAAGAACCATGTTTCTTTCCTCCCTTAGTTTCTTCCTATGTTGGTATAATGCGTACTGATATCCCATTAGAACTTCTCTTCTCGATCCTTCGGGTACTTCTATACCATGATTAATAGCTGACTTGATCATTCTCCATTCGCCAGCCGAAACATGGACTTTCTCCTTATCCTTTTTGCTGTGTTCTTTTATTTTGTCGACTTGCCTGTCCACCTTTTTACTTCCTTCGTTGTTGTTCTCTTCTTCTGCCTCGGTGATAATGACGCATAGCTGATGCACTTTGGAGACGCCATTGCTTCCAACGGCGAAGTCCCTTGCACTGTTGTATATTTGACTTACCCTTTCTTCTGAGTCGAAATTTTCCCGAATTTTGTCGCCTTCTGTGATTGGTGCTTTTTCCAGGCTGACCGGCAAGTTTACCTCGCTGGAAGAGCCTTCTGATGATTCCAGTATTACCTCTATTTCGGGCTTGCTTGCCGACGGATCTGGTTTCGTTGAATCTGAGAGGCGGGACGAACCCGATGGTCCGACGAAGATGCTCAAACTTCCAACTGTTAACTCCATCTCCTGACTTCCATCGAGTTCTGAACTGCTGTTGGCTAAAAGCGAAAAAACCATCGAATTCATGACTCCAACGCCCAGATCCCCACGGTCGGCGCCAATTGACGAGGGTTAACTCGGCAAATGTCCAAGATGAAGGACTTAGGATCGGGGGAATAGGGCGTCGGATGAACTCGAAGGTAAAGGTTAGTCGAGATAAGTGTATATCGAAAGTAAACTTGGGTGTTCAACCTGGCTTGCTTTCAATCTGCCCTACACCGTCCCCTCCTGGCCCCTATATATAGATGGCCAGGTCTCGAGGATCGGGTAGGGTCCGATACAGATTACAATATCGACATACGGTAAGAACTCGTATTCGACTATCATTACAGTTGGGCCTAGCTTAACGGGCCTCAGGGGTATTCAACTAACGGGATCTATTAACTATACCCTTGTCAGTAAGTGATAACAAAAGAATAATTTTTGAGGTGACATGCACCTACACAATCTTGATCATGTATGTAAGCATTTGTGAGCTGGGATCATAAGAACTTAAAACATGGCCATGAAGATATAATCTTGACAATAAGAACTTAGCAACCATGTTGTAAACATGCAAATAAACACAAACAAAAGATCATGAAAATGAAACAATGAAAGTCAAACATGTGTTCAAATCATAAGGAAAAACATACAAATGGTTTTCAGCTTGTCCTTCAAAGAGAGCAAAACATAAATGCATATGACACCTTCAAGTTTAAGAGGGCGACTAGATACAAATAATTTGAGAACAAGTGAAACCAATAATATGAATCAATCAATGAACTTTGGGACAATGCATATTACACTAAGAATGACAACTATGCTCTCTTAATGGTGCATAAAGATAGAAGGTGGTGACTCAACATAAAAGTAAAAGAAAGGCCCTTCGCAGAGGGAAGCAGTGATTGCAAGTTTTATAACCTTCAAAAATTATGGTACTTACCAGCTTTGAGCTCTCATTGCCCCATCATAAGCATCTTGAATGGTTAAAGTTAATGCGCAAACAATTATGATGCATATGCTTGACAAATCATAAGTTGAAAACCTCGTGTCCCATGAATACGAGTACCCAAACCTCATGCTACTTTACTTAGAGTCCCAAGCAAGGCTCTTGTCATTGTAAGTATATGCATATCATTGAGAACCGCCAATGGGGTACCTCTGTGCCCGATGACATGGAATAAGCCCACATCAAAATGACAGGACAAGCAGACAATGAACACCTCGACATCTCTTTTATTTGCCATTTGTTTAGCTTTTTATTGTGAGATGCGTCGTCGAATGTTCACCATGGGTATGCTGCAAATTTCCACCATGAATTATGCATGGCTTAGATTAGCAGCCCGACGTTTCCCTAACACATATACAAACTCCATGATCCCTACAAGATTCCCAATTCATTTCACACCGCGGGCATCCATAAACAAAAGATCACGATATCAACTCAAATAAGAAGTGCAATGTTGAAAGCTTGCCCATGACTGCATGGCTGGGCTAGTCTCCAACTTACAACTTGCAAGCATAACAACTCAACATAAGAGACCACAATGTCAAATTTTTAAGAACAGGTAAAAGTAAAGTGTGCTTCCGGTTCGTGAGAGCTTTACTGACCGAATTTCGCATAACACTGCTAAGAGTTTAATTTGAAGAGAAAATAAAAGCAAGTCAAATTTACTTGGAATAGCAAATTGCTAGTAGGTATGTATGGTGGACACTTTGGAAAACTTTGGCTTTTAGGAGTTGGATGCACGAGTAGAGCTCATACTCAGTACAAGGTGAGGGCTAGCAAAAGACTGGGAGCGACCAACTAAGAGAGCAATAATGGCCATAATCATGCAAAGCGACAAAGCGACATTAAAAGAAGCATAAGATGGCATCAAAAGTCAAAAAATAAATGATCATAGAGGCTATTGGTGACTTTGTAAGAGTCTAACATGTGTGAGCATGCGCCAAGTCAACCCAAATAAAGCATCAAGGAGAAAACCAAAATAATGCTTCCATACAACAAAAACAACGCATGATTTTTTCAAAGGCTCATTAAGCAATCTCAGTTATTTGAGACAAGTTATGCTACCGCAAAACCACTAAGCATACTATCAAAAAGACATCAAGCATGACATGAAAAAGCCTAAGCCGCAGTCTACACAAGCTCCTTCTTGTACCACTTTTTTACACAAAGCTTTTTCTCTTTTCCAACACCATTTGAAATTTTTATAAACACCTCTTTTGATGAAAACCAATAAAGATCAGAGGCAAAAATACACCTTGATGAAAAGATATGACAAGGTCTGAACGCAAATCAAGGCGAAAACGAAAACCAAAAGCAATAGCGAAAAAAAAAGAACACTCGGTGAACGATAAGAGTGAAAAACGGAGTGTTCTTGGCAAATGAAAACGAGTACATCTCCTCCAAAGGAAATTTGTTGGGGTCCAACCATTTATTTCAGCAAACAAAACAAACTAACTAAGAAAACTAAAACAACTGACGCTCCAAGAAAAACACATAGTGCATGAAGTAATAAAAATATAGTGTCTTGAAAGGTGACCTGATTTTTTCCGATGAAGAAGGGGTGCCTCGGGGGCATCCCCAAGCTTTGACGCTTGTACGATATTTCTTGGGGTGATGCATGGGCATCCCCAAGCTTGAGCTTTGGTCCATTCTTCAACTCATCTCATCATTCTCCAATCCCTACACTTGAAAACTTCCTTCATACAAAACTAAACACAAATCTATTAGCAACATTAGTGCAAGCATAACATATAATCAACCTCTTTTTGCTTTAGGTTTCAACTCAAAACCACCACATATATAGCAAATACTACTGTATCAACCTCCCAAAAAGTTCCGTGATCAAAAGAACTCAAAAGAAAGCGATAAAGTGGCAAACACAAATATTGGCAGAAATCTGTCAAAACAGAACAGCTGACAAAGGCCGAATTTTTTAGGGGTTTTCTGTTGCTCAAATCAAAAAGTGTTCAACTAACGAAAGTTTGGATATAACCTGGGGCATATGCACAAGAAATCGCAGGTCCAAAAGATATACAGAGAATTTATACGAATTTTTACGGTGCAGCACCGAAAACAGTTTCAGGACAGCAACATCCCCAAATCTTTACCTCACTCGAATTAGAGGCTTCTCTTGGCACAAAAACAAAATAAACAAGATAAGGAGCGGTCATTACAGTAGTAATGGCTTCCAAGACTCAAATAAAAGAAAAAGTACTGGAAATAAAACATTGGGTTATCTCCCAAGAGTGCTTTTCTTTAACGCCTTTGAGCTAGGCGCAGAAAATTTGAGAAGATGCTCACATAAGAAATATGAATTGAAGTAAAAGAGAGCATCAAGGAGCAAATATAAAACACATTTAAGTCTAACCCACTTCCTATGCATAGGAATCTTGTAAGAAAATAAAAAGAATCGCATAGCCACAAGTATGGGTAGATAAAACAAGAGCAATTTCAGAACTTTCAATAAAAAGAGAGGTGTTTTAGTAACATGAGAATCCCAACAACCATATTTTATTCTCTCATAATAATTTTCAGTAGCATCATGAACAAAATCAACAATATAAATATCACACTCACCCTCCTTTGTTAAGCATGGAGGGCGATCAAATAAGGTATTAGTTAAAGAGTTACTCTTATTGGGAGGTAGACATGGGTAGCTCCATTCTTCGTCCTCTTGATCATCACGCTCCTCCTCTTTTTCATCCAATGAGCTTCCAATTTCAGCAATTTCTTCTTCCATAGGCTCCTTCATGGCATTAATCTCTTCTGTTGGAGAGCATCTATTAAGATATTTAAGAATATAGCCATTTCCTTCCTTGTAATTATCAAAGCAAAATGTGAGTATATCATAAACCTCATATTTATAAGGTGCATCATCAGTATTTTCAAGCAAATAAGCAAGTTCGAATGCACCCTTCCAAGCAATAAATTCTTCAATTTGTTCCACATCATAAAAGTCATAATTTCCATTAATATAAGAAGATATGGTAACATCATCATTATACTCACATTAAAAAGGGAGGTGTTTATACCTCCTACAGCAGCAAGATCTATCAAAGCAATAAGTAACATTATAAGTAGAGCACATGTTTCTAGCAATGATATACAATCTATTGATTTGTTCCCATAAGTGTTTCCCTTTTTGTGACAAGCGGTGTTCCTCATAATAATTTTGCTGCTCTTCCGTGAACCCACCTTGCCAAAAAGATTTAGTTTCAAAGAAACCAACCATTGATAGAAAGCATGATAAAGCAAGACAAGTAAAAAATAACTACAAAGGATTCTAAATTTTTTTTGGGTTTTTTTTGATATAAAACGATGCAGGTAAAATAAATAAAGTAAAGCAAAACAATAACAAAGTAAAGGATGTGCGTGCGAAAACTCCCCTCGCAGAAGTCTTCCACTCTTCCCCGGCAACGGCGCCAGAAAAACTTGATGGGGCCAAGTCGATGGTGTATGAAATTAAATGACCGGCCAGTTGGAAAACCCGAAGAGAAGGTTTTGATGAATATAGCAGCAAGTTTTCCCTCAGTTAAGAAACCAAGGTTATGTCGATCAGGAGAAAAGCAGACAATAACGACTGAAGGTGATGCTTGCTAGTTTGTGACAGCTTCGGACAATTTATATATGGCGCCTCGTCCAAGCTTTGCTTGCTAGCTGCAACGCGGAACCTGCACACAACACAACCAAGTACTTTGTTCCCAACTTGCGATGAGGTTGTCAATCTCACCGGTTTGCTTGAAACAAAGGGTATGAGCGTATCGAGTGGAAAGTGATGATAGTATGCGAGTAAAGTAAATAGTGCGAGTAAAGTAAATAGGTGATAGCAATATGATGGAAATAGGACCGGGGTCCATAGTTCACTAGTGGTGTCTCTCCATAAGATAAATAACACATGCTGGGTAAACAAATTACAGTTGGGCAATTGATAGAATAAAGATAAACGTGATATGTCAAGAAGATCACTATGAGATTTACTCTGGGCATTACAACAAAATACATAGACCGCCATCCAACTGCATCTATGACTAATAATCCACTTGTGGCGAATCAATCTGAGAACTCCACAAGTATTAAGTTGCGAACAACAGATAATTGCATTAATCAAAGTGTGTAATGTAAACAAAGCATATGCCCTTGAGCATATGAATGTTGTTTTCTCCCTAGTAGCAATAGCACATCTACAACCTTAGAGGTTTCTGTCACTCCCCCAGGTTAAATAGAGGCATGAACCCACTATCGAGCATAAATACCCCCTCTTGGAGTCACTAGCAACTACTCGGCCAAGATAGCTACTAACAACAGAGAGCATGCAAGATCATAAACAATATAGAGATAACATAAGATAATATTCCGCACAGCAACTCAATCATAACACCAATATTCATCGGATTCCAACAAACCAAACATGTAGAATTATATAACGGTGATCTCAATCATGTAGGGAAGCTCATGAGATCTAAACATGAAGCACATGGTGGAGAAGACAACCATCTAGCTACTGCTATGGACCCATAGTCCAAGGTATACTACTCACTCATCGCTCCGGAGGCAAGCATGGCGATGAAGAAGACCTCCGGTGGCGATTCCCCTCTCCGGCAGGGTGCCAGGAAGAGCTTCTGGACCCTCCCGATCTTCGGGTCGACGGCGGTGGCGGATCGCGATGTGTTCTAGAAAAGTGATCGGGTACTTAGGTTTTTCCCGTCGGGGGGTCTTTATAGGCGAAGGGGCGATGTCAGAGGTGGAGCCAGGTGGCCTCACGCCTGGCTGGCGTGGCCCAGGCCCTGGCCGCGCCGGCCTGGCATGTGGGGCCCTTGTGGCTCCCCTCCTACTCTCCTTTGGATGACTGGAAGCTCCCGGACAAAATAAGACTTCAGGAATTTGTTTCGTCCAATTCCGAGAATATTTCCTGTGTATCACTTCTGAAACACAAAAATAGCAGAAAACAGGGAACTGGCACTGTGGCAACTTGTTAATAGGTTAGTTCCGGAAAATGCATAAAAGTGCCATGAAGTGTAACGAAACATTAGGCAAATGGTGTAAAAACAAGCATGGAGCATCAAAAATTATAGATACGTTGGAGACGTATCACTCTTTACCTTCCTCCGCACGTTGTCCATGTGAAGTTGTCTGTCTTCTGAAGCAACCGATAAAAAGGGAGTGCTTTTTCGCCGAGCTTGCTGATGAAGCGGCTAAGCGCTGCGAGTCGACCTGTCAACTGTTGGACGTGTCGAAGCGTCTTTGGAGGTTGCATGTTGATGATGGCCTGTATCTTCTCTAGGTTGCCTTCGATCCCTCTCTCGGAGATGAGGTAGCCCAGCAGTTGGCCGGTGGGTACCCCGAAGGAGCACTTCTTCGGGTTAAGCTTGATGCTGTATCTGTTGAGGTTGGCGAAAGTTTCTCGAAGGTCATCGAGCAGGCTATCTGCCTTCGCGGTCTTAATGACGATATCGTCGACGTAGACCTCAATATTGCGGCCGATTTGTTCCTTCAGGCACGCCTGCATGCACCGTTGATAGGTGGCTCCGGCGTTTTTGAGCCCGAAGGGCATCGTCATGTAGCAGTATACCCCGTGCGGGGTGACGAACGCCGTCTTGTCTTCGTCTTCCACCTTCAGTCATATCTGATTATACCCGGAGTAGGCGTCAAGGAACGAAAGGCGTTCGCACCCTGCTGTGGAGTCGATGATCTGGTCGATTCGGGGTAGGGGGAAGTAGTCCTTCGGGCAATGCTTGTTTAGGGCCGTGAAGTCGATGCACATCCTGTAGATCTTGGTGTCCTTCTTCTCTACCATGACCGGGGGCGAAAGCCACGTGGCTTCCTTGATCTCCCTGATAAACTTGGCTTCGAGGAGGCGGTTGATTTCCTCGCCCATCGACTTGGCCTTCTCTGGATTATACAGGCGCATAGATTGCTTGACCGGTTTCACATTGGGAAAGATCTTATGCTCGTGCTTGGCGAGTTCCCTGGGGATGCCTGGCATATTTGCTAGACACCAGGCAAACATCCTCCAGTGCTCACGGAGGAACCCGACGAGTGCACTTTCCTATGCGGGAGAGAGGGAGTTCGACACCCGCGCTGTCTTGGTGGGATCCGTCGGGTGGATCTGGTGCTCTCGAGTGTCTTTAGTGGCATCGAATGAGAGTTCTGGGGCGTTCTGCTGCGCCGGTGGATCGATGTCGATGACAGTGGCTTCCCGAATATGATGGAGCTCCTCATGCACCCCAAAGGTTTGGGACATGATGTTGAAGTCCTTGTCGCAGTTTTTGGATCGGGCGAAGCTGCCGCTGATCGTTAGTGGTTCTCTATTTGCGGGCATCCGCAGCTTGAGGTAAGCGTAGTGCGGTATCGCCATGAATCGGGCGAAAGCTGGTCGTCCAAGGATGGTGTGGTACTGCGAGGGCCAGTCAACGACCTCGAATTCGATCTTCTCCTTTCTGAAGTTTGCTGGCGTACCGAAGATGACGTCGAGATGTATCGCCCCCAATGGGTTCGTCGGCTTCCCTGGGACGATTTCGTGGAAGGAAGTCTCTGTTGGCAGAAGATTGTTCATCGGGATCTTGATCTTCTGCAGTGTATCTGCGTAGATGAGGTTTAAGCTGCTGCCTCCGTCCATGAACACTTTTTTCGAGGTAAAACCCCCTATCTGCGCCTCGAGAACCAATGCATGGTGTCCTGGGCGTGGGATCTTCGGTGGATGATCTGACCGGTCGAAGCCGATCGGATGTTCGGACCAGTTCAGATATTCGGGAGTGGCCGGTGGCGCGTGTTCGGCGTGAAACACTTCTCTTGCGCGCTTCCGCTGGACTTTATTCGTCGGGCGCCCTCTCTGAATCATGGGCACGAAACCTCTTGGTGGCGGGAACTCCTCTTCCTCATTGGCCGGCTGTCGCGGCTCGACTTGCTGAATCGTGGCGGCCTGGTGGCCCTGCTGTACGACGCTTGCCGGCGGGTTAGGTGGTGGGGGTGGAGCGTTAAAGGCTATGGCGCCCGCCACTGGCTGCTCGGCGCCCATCCTCTCCTGAAGTGCCCGGTTGAGACGAAGGAATTCTCTGCACTCGATGAGGAGGTGCGCGGGCCTTCGTACTCCATCCTTGTCAAGGTACGTATGTCTTGGGCATCCGCTATCTAGCATCTCCTCTGCAGACAGCTGTGGCTGTCGTCAGCGCCACTCCTTACTTGGCTTCGAGTCACGACTGGCACTTCTGCTGCTACTGCCATGGTAATTGTTCCCTCGTCGTGGTAAGTCGCGATTGTTGTCATGGTCTTTGTGCACGTCGCCTGCTGCTACCATGTCTGTGTTCTCTGTGTCGTCGTAGCGGTTCCGACGACCTTTCTTTTGGGAGCCAGGGTGGAACTGGTCTTTCGCATCGACGTCGCGCTCCGCTGACCGGCGACGGCTTCTTGGTGCTGCGATGGAGTCTTCGCCATCGGCCCATTCGTTTGCCAAGCTCATGAGGTGGTCGACGGTCTTCGGCTTGTAGCGTCCAAGCTCTTCCTTGAAGTCGCGTCGAAAGAGGCCATCTCGAAAGGCATCGATGGCCCTTTCGGGCGAGATGTTTTCCGTCGTGTTGCGGAGGCTGATCCACCGTGAGATGTATGACCTTAGGTTTTCTCCAGTTTTCTGCATGCATAGGTGCAGTTCTTCGAACGACGTAGGTCGTCGTGAAGTGCCTCGAAAGTTAGTGATGAACGCTTGCCGAAACTCTTCCCAAGAGCGGATGCTATCTGGGGTGAGATTATTCAGCCATGCCCTTGCGTTATCCTTCAAGTGCAGCGACAACTACTGGAGGGCGTTGTCCCTGGATCCGCCGCTGATTTTGACAGCGGTTATGAAGTCATCGAGCCAAATTCGGGGATCCTGCTGCCCGTTGAACTTGACTATGCCGTCGCTGAGCTTGATTCCCTTTGGCAACGGTGTGGAGCGGATCAGAAGGCTAAAGCATTCTGCCCCGCATAGTCCATCGTTGGTGCCGCCAAACGTTTTCGCCTCACGATCTTCCTCGAAGCGGCGTGCCTCGCGTCGCGCTCGCCCTTGGTCGACTCTGTTCTAGGCCAGACCATGCTGAAGCTCCCCGTTGAGGGGTTCAACCACTTGCGTCCGAGGCGCCGCGGGTGGCATCGGTGCTGGGTGCCTGACTTGCTCCGCCAGTGGGGCGGTTCTCCTTGCTGTCGCGTCATGTCCTGAGCCGGGCGTGCCTTGAAGCACCCTTACTCCTTTGAGTGCCAGGTTTCTCAGGTGTCGCATATGCTCGTCGCCGTTGGATGCATTCGCGGCAATGTATGCTGCCGCGGCCATGATTGCAGCTTCCTTGGTCTTGGGCATCAATTCAGCCTCGTTGAACTCTGCTTCCAGATTTCGGGTGATATTGTGCATATCGGCCCCAGGCTGAGTGCGTGATCTCGATCTGTGCTGGACGCTTGATGAATAATGGGACGATCTTTCGGCCCGTCTTCTGCTGGACGCATCGGCCTCCTCTCTGCGCCGTTCAAGTACTTGCCTGTCAGCACTGATCTGGTCCTTCTGCTCCTGGACAACGAACCGGAGTGCAGCCATATCGCTCGAGCTTGGGTTGGGACCAAAGTTCACCTCGCCCGCGTAAACCCTTCTTGCGAACCGGATCTGGTCATGCGTGACCACCTGGCGGCCGCTGTCTGTCCGGTTTCGGCCGTCGTTGTCTCTGTTCTTGTTTCCATCGCCGTGCGATGCCATCATGCAGTGGCCCCCAGACCACGGGGTCGAATCGTCGCTGATTTCGCCCAGCGCTGGAGGGTAGACATCGTCGCTTTCGACGTAGGGCCCGACTTCGATCATGAAGTCAGAATCGTAATCAGCTGCATAGCCATCGCTGGATGCGGCAGATTCGCGTGGTGAGGCGGAGCTTGCTGAATTGCCGATTTTCCCCTTAGCTTCGGGGTAGACGTCATCGTCGTCATCTGAACATGTGTAGTCCGAGTATAACCCTTTGACGTAGTCGGAGTCATACGGTGCAGTGCGGAGCGTGAGGGCGTTAAGAGCCCGATCGCACTCAGATATCGTCGGGTAGACAGCTGCCGTGCCCCCCCGAGGATCTTCACAGCCGGTGATTTCATGGGATGAGAAATCTCCGGCGCCCACGTAGTGGTATGCGTTGCAATCGACGCAGTATGCGGTGGTCGGGGATGGAGGTGGATCTTCGAAATCGTTCGACCCGACTGATGGGGTCGAAGTTTTCAGCTTTGGTTCCTCCTCCAATGGCGCTAGTAGCGCGCTTGTCGAGGGTTTGCCCCCGACGGCTGGTGGTGTTGTCGTTTCGGCCACGAGCGGAGCCGATTCACCGATGGAGAGTAGTTCCATCGCCCCGTTGCTGTCCACGTGGAAGTTGAACAATCCGAAGGCCATGTCATAGCCTCCGGGCGCTGTCCCTGTCGTGCCTGAGGTGGGGTCGATGACGTTCGCCGTCGAAGTGAGGTTGGCGGTGCTTGGCGAAACGTTGTCAATGACGGTCGAGTCGACGGCGTCGATCTCTGGTTCCACCGGGTTGGTGTCGACAACGGCCGGCACAGCGATGCCGACGATGGTGTCGATGTCGATCTTGGTGGTGGTGTCGACGTTGGTCGGCGTAGCGATGCCGATGACGGTGTCGATGTCGATCTTGGCGGTGGTTGGTGATGGAGCCGGCGAATCCGTAAATCCAGATCCCGTCGTCCCCACGGTCGGCGCCAATTGACGAGGTTTATCCCCGGCAATGCCCATGTCGAAGGGCTTTCGATCTAGGAAGTGTATTGGGGACCTGGCGAACTCGACGGCGATCAGACGAAAGCAAAGGAACACGGGAATTTACCCAGGTTCGGCCCCCTTGGAAGGTAAAAGGCCTACGTCCTGCTTGTCTGATTTTGTATTGATGTGGTGGCTTCGATGATGGTGTTACAATGGTGGCGTAGATTGGATCTAGCCAAACCAGAGAGCTCTAAGTCGTCGAGCGCTCCGGCGTGAGGTGTGTGGAAAAGTGTCTCGGGCTTCGAGATCTCCCTCCCAGCCTTTTATATGCGAAGGCTGGGTCTCAGGATTATCTCTTAAGCCAAGTACAGATTGGATCGGTCCCTAAACAGACGAAGACTAACCTAATTTGAATTCTTCGAGTCCTTGCTTGCACGTCAAGTTTATCTCCTGGGCCACGCTAGACCGCTGCCTTAATAGGCCTCAAGAGCCTTTCGAAGGATACTCTTCCTGGACCGAAAACCAGGTAGGCGAATATCGGGGGCCCATTTGTCATTCCTTCATCAGCCCGTAAGGCCCAGCCGGCCAGCCCTTAGGGGAAACCCTAAGGTAACCTTCCAGAAGAGGGGAGGGGAAGACTTGCCCCCCACTCTTCCCCCTAGGCCGCCGCCCTAGGGCTTGGAGGAGGGGCCAAGGCAGTCGGCCAGCCTCCTATATAAGGAGGGGCAGGGGCGCAGCCTCCCGTGATTCCAACCCTAGCCACCGGCCAACTGCTGCCCTCCAATCTCTCTCTCTCTCTCGCGACTGCGCGTAGGCGAAGCCCTGCCGCAGAAACTCTCCACCATAAGCACCACGCCGTCGTGCTGCAGATCTAATCTATCTCTCCACCATACTTGCTGGACCAGGGAAGGAGGAGACGTCGCTGCACCGTACGTGTGCATCTCTCGGAGGCGCCGCCACTTGCGGCGTAGGATCAGATCGGATCGCGGGGAGGAGACGGCTAGTACGACTACATCATCCACGTTCTGTTGAACGTTTCCGCTGTGCGATTTCTTCAAGGGTATGAAGATCTCATCTATCTCTCTCGTTGATTACATCTCCTAGATTAGATCTTGGCTTTCTTGTTCGCATCCGTAGAATTTTTTTTGATTTACTATGCTGCGAAACCCATCAGTCTTACCTAGCGACATAACTGGGCCCAACAATTCCCGCGAGAAGGGAAAAGCAGTTTTGGAGTAATAGAAAATATCACCGAGAACCTAAACCAAATGAAAATCTCAAAAACCATATAACACGCAGACAAAATAGTAATATTAACACTAGAAAATATAAAAAAAGATTTTCTAGAATTCAATAGCATTGCCCCCATATCGGTCTTGTCAAAAAAGCGGGGGACGACTGGATGTCTGTGAGCTCATAGATGATCAGCTACACTCACAGTTTGCTCTTCCGACGGATGAGGGTGTTAAATATAAGTATGAACAACGTATGGAAAGCTCACCCCTCCACGTTAGCCTATTGCTAGCATTTGAAAACAAGAGGATATGCATAACATTATAATGATTACAGTGAGAATACAGAGTTCAGTGCTGGAGTGGCTTCGATATGACGTTGTGTCATAGCGTGGCGGCAGAGATGGGTTGCTCTTGGAGTGCGACGATCTTAACTGCTACGTGTTTGTGGAAGACGGTGGAGGATCAGGCCGTCTGAAGGGCGTTGTGGCGCTGACCCCGGATCCGGCGTTGAAGAGGCTCGGAGGGCTCCTCCGGCCGATGTTCCTTATCGGGCTAAATCCAGTCTTACGGGGCTGGTGGCTGTCACGGCTCGTTAACGTCTCCTGGCTAGAGGTTTCTTCGGCGCTAAAGAGTGGACTGACTACTTGTGCTCTTCTTCTTCTGCAGCGATGGTGAAGGGCGTGTGTGCTTGATAGTTGCGGTGATGGTAGTTTGCAGCAGTACAACCATTCGTGTCCTCCTTATGTTGTGTTGCTTATATCTGTACCAACTCTGTATTGTTATGTTTATGAAAACAAGTAATGTATGCCTACGGACGTACATCGTCAAAAATAAAAAATAGAGAGTTCAGTGTTGAAGAGATTCATGAGATACCCAGGTTCAGTATTGATGAGACAGTAGACTTATCCACTTTTAATCATATTTGTCCTCCACAGAAATAATAACGGAATTGAAAACAGATACTAATTCACAATTGTTGCGTTTGACACTAGACTAAGACTGAATTAACCTTAGCCTAAGGTCTATAGGACAAGAAAAAAATGCACCAACAATCTACCGATGTACTAGCAAAGGAGAAATTGGATATTCTTTTCTTAAGTAGAGTACTTGAATATTCTAACTTGAAATCCAGAAGTCGCAGGAAACTTGAGTAGAGTCATACGATGTTCCTATGATGTTTCAAACCTAAACAAATTAAGCCGAAACACAAACGTATTCCCCCTGGCCAGGCTAGACTTAATGGGCAAGACAATAAATAGCAGAGTCCAGGGTAACCTAAACGAGCAAGACAACAAATTGGCAGAGAACCCGACCTAGCTGACGGCCGTCGACACCCATCGTTCCATCATCGATCGACGATCGGTTAGACACTGCACGCGCGCGCCGTGTTGCAGCAATGGATCCGCACAATGGCACCAGCTGGCGATTCCCAACAGACGTGCTCGTCGAGATCCTGCGACGTCTTCCGCCTAACACCCGCCGCCGATTCCGCCTCGTCTGCCGGCGTTGGCGCAAGCTCGTCGACAAGCGTTCGTTTCTGCACCGCTCCAAGACGCTCGTCGTAACCGACCAAGGCTCCGCGTTCGTCATGGACGACCATATGGGGCACCGAAAGGAACTGTGGACCAGCAGCACGCCTCACTGCTGCAGAGGCATGCGCGTCGTCGGCACCTGCAACGGCCTGGTCTGTCTGTGCGACGACGCGAGGTTCCTGGCGGCGCAATCACCCTGGCCAACCCGGTCACCGGCGAGACTCTCGACCTTCCGCCGCTGCCACTGCCAACGTCGTGTATCAACGCCGACGAAGATCACTGCCACCGTTGGCACCAGGCGTACAGCTTCGGCTACCACCCGACGGCGAGGGCTTACAAGGTGGTGCACGTGCCGTGCCGCTTCGACGAGGACTGGGAGTTCAACACAGTTCAGGTGTTTACGCTCGGGAAGGCGTCCTGGCGGGATGTTGCGATCACTGTCCCCGGCTCGACATGCGACCTTGGCGCCGGGATTGTCAACATCAACGGCACCACGTACTGGGCAACGGTTGCTGGAGACATCCTATCATTCGACCTCAAGAACGAGCGCGTCAAACCCACCTGGCTTGGGGTACTAGACGGTACATTCCTCACGGTAGTGCACAGGATGTTAGGATTTGCATCTCGGGACGCCCTGTCCACGATGAACACCATTGAGGTGTGGTTCAGGAATATTGCGATAGGGGGAACTTTGAGCCGTTGCTACAGTTTGCAGGTGAGCCCGTCGCGTAACCTTACGGGGCAAAGGCCAAGGGGACAACACCATCTCACACGCCCGAACTTCCATCAGGACAGCGGGGATATACTAACGTGGGGATCGACCTGCGGCTACGGAGGTCTCTACAGACACAAGATAAAACACAACCATGGAATCGCTGGGCTGCGTGGCTCAGTAGAGATCAACGAGAAGAATCAGGGGACGATGGTCGTCGCTGATATCAAAAGCTGCTTGCATACATGGGCATTCCAGTATGTCGAGACCAACGAGTCATTGAGTATTTACAGGCTTGGTGACTAGCTAGCAAACATGGACGTTGTATCTTTTCCATCAACTAGCTAAGATGGCGAGATCTCAACCAATACTTGTGTTGCTTTGTACAGTGGATGATGTGACGTTTGGGTTGAATAAATGAAAGTTACCTAAGTACTTCTTTTTTTGAAAGAAATGCAAAGATTTGCCTGATTCATTGAATAAGGGGGAGAAGGAGTATGATGTTTTAGGATTACAAGTAACGCCCACAACAAGGTGGAATAAATCAAGGTTGCCTAAGTTCTTAGAGAGTAGTAAAGAGCTCTTTTACGGTGATTGGCACGGAACCTAGGTTCCGTCCGGTTCCGTCGAGTTCAATTTTTTATGACCGTTGATTAAAATAATTGATAACAATTCCGAAATTCCTACTAAGCTTTGATGTTAGAAAAAAAAACGTATATCCGAGCGATCAAAAGCTCGATCCCTGAGTTCCATCCCTTCGTGAGCGACTTCGTGCTCGTGCCTGACAAGCAGCGCCTCCACCGCAGCCGTCAGCCAGCCAAGGCATCGCAGTCCCCTCCGCCGTTGTCATCCAACGCAGCCCCCTCAGTCCTCCGATCCAGCCGCCGCAGCCAGATCGAACGCCGCCGACTCATCTGCGGGATCCCAACCGCCGCCTAACTCGAGATCGGCCATCTCCTCTACGGCTCAGTCCGCTTGAACACCACCACTCTCCTCACCGGCGGGATTGGAGCGGCCAGCCACAACGATAAGTTGGTCGAGCTTGCCCACTTTTATCCTAAGGATTTCTCAAAGCTAGAGTTACAGAAGCTTCCTTATCAACTGGATATGTTTGTGGCTGATATGCTTAGGGACAAAAGGTTTAGAAAGGTGAAAAATATTGCTCACCTTTCTGTTATGCTTGTTGAGACAAAAAAAGAATATCTCCCATGACATTGTTTACAAGCTTCTCAAGTTGGTAATAATTCTTCCTGTGGCGACTGCTAGTGATGAGAGGGTCTTTTCTTAAATGAATTATGTGAAGAACAAGTTGAGAAACAAAATGGAGGAGCAATTCTTGAATGATTGTTTGGTTACTTTTCTGGAGCGTGGGTTCTTCTTGCAAGTAAAGGATGATGACATCATCACTTGCTTTCAAAAGGGAGACCGTAGAGTTAAGTAATATTTTTCTTTATTCTCGCAATGTGAGTTAAATTTGGGAGACGTTGTTACTAATATCAAAAATTTGTAGCATTGTAATTGTGAACCTACATATTATATTGGTGTGTTGAATGTCTTTTATTCCGAATAGCCAATATGAAA
The DNA here is from genome assembly GCA_007115705.1 of Dactylis glomerata. Classification (NCBI taxonomy): domain Eukaryota; kingdom Viridiplantae; phylum Streptophyta; class Magnoliopsida; order Poales; family Poaceae; genus Dactylis; species Dactylis glomerata. The sequence continues at coordinate 3,194,504 of QXEO01000383.1, forward strand.
ATCCTGGCTCCGCCACAAGGCCACCATGTTAAGAACAAAATGCCACACATATGTTGGCTTATCTTATAAAACAAGGTTAAATCATCCACTATCAAAAGAATGGCACACATATGTTGGCTAAGATCTGAAAACGTTAGCTAGTCTGTGAGCTATACCTCTTGTGCTCGTCGTGCAAGTGTCTGCATTACTGGCCATTCACGAAGTGTGTAAACACTCGATGACTCGAGAGTCTCGTCATAGGCGGATACCCGAGTATCCATCGTGAAAAATACATCTGGATGCCATGTCTATGACATGAAGATAAGACCTGAAGACCAAGTTTACTGGCCTGACAATGATATCCGTTGTGCTTTACCAGAAAAATTATGTGCCGACGGCATATGACGAAAATCCAAGTGAACGCAGCATATAGCAGGTTCGAGTCCAGTGACTCAAATATGAGTAGGCTAGTGTTGTTTTTGCCTGAAGCAATTAGCTGGTCCTGATGCGTAAAGAGTACCAGGCACGCTGAGTCCTCATCCCTATGGTTATCAAATATCCAGGCCAAGGCACATGAAGAAGACTCGATGAACTTCCGAGGTAAAGTTTTTCCATGCGTAAATGTTGAATGCAGCTGAATGAAGAAAGACCTACGACTTGTAGTTTCTACTTGAGTCTACAACACAATAGCATTTGATCCGAAAAATTCACAAAGTGGCCCGTAGCGGACGCCAAGGGTTAAGACAGAAGAGGGTATCCCTAACATCTACTACAGACAAAAGAAATCCCCAGACGGATGTCTTGATTTATGTCCTTGAGAGATCTCCAAAGCTTTTTTTTGGCGGGTAGAGAGATCTCCAAAGCTAAGATCCCTCCTGACAGTCACAAGCGAGGAACAGGCCTCTGCGTTACATCACAAGCCAAAAACATATCTATCAAGGCCGATTAATATTTTAGTATTTAGAAACTGAGGCAATCTTTATTAACTCTTACATCACTTACTAACACATATAGAAAAACTCACGAATATTGGTTGAGATCTCACCATCTTATAGCTAGTTTATACTTCCTCTATTCACAGAAACTATACAACGTTTATGTCCGCTAGAAAAGTTTACGAAAGAGCTAGAGTTCTGCTAGTGGCCACCAAGCCTGTAAACGTACAACGACTCCTTGGTCTCCACATACTTGAAGGCCCATGTCTGCAAGCAGCTTTTGATATCAGCGACCCGCGTTCCCGGATTCATTTCGTTGATCTCCACTGAGCCACCACGCATCTCGCTGAATGTATAGCTGTCTCTTAGCTTGTGTTTGTAGAGATCTCCGTTAGAACATGTTGAGCTCCATGTCAGAACATGCCCACTATCCTGAACAAAATGCGGGCGTGTGATGCGCTGGTGTCCCGAAAGCTTTCGCGGCGGACTCACCTTCAAATTATACCAACGGCCCATGAGCCGTGGTTTCCCTGCGACATTCTTTATCATCTGCACTTCGATGATGTCCGTCATCGACAACATGTACTGACAGGCAACTCCCAACACCCCGTCCACCACCGTCAGGAATTTCTTGCCTGGTTCCTCACAATCGATGGCTATGATACCCTCATTCTCAAGGTCGAAGGATATGATTTTTCCCGCAACCGTTGTCCAGTACGTCGTGCCGTTGACGTCTACAATCCCGGCCCCAAGGTCGCATCTCGAATCGGGGACGGTGACCACAACGTCCCGCCACGACGCCTCCCCGAGCGTGAACACCTGCACAGTGTCGAACTCCCAGTCCTCGTCGAAGCGGCACGGTGCGTGCACAACCTTGAATTGTCTCGCCGTCGGGTGGTACCCGAAGCAGTACGCCTGGTGCCAGCGGTGGCAGTGATCCCGATCAGCGTCTTCACATGGCGGTGGCGGCAGCGGCAGCGGCGGAAGGTCGAGGGTCTCGCCGGTGACCGGGTTGGCCACGGTGATGGCGCCGCCAGGCACCTCGTCGTCGCAGAGGCAGACTAGGCCGTTGCTGGTGCCGACGATGCGCATGCTTCTGCAGCGGGGAGGCGTGCTGCTCGTCCACAGGTCTCTTCGGCGCCCTGTCCGGTCGTCGAGGACGAACGGCGGCGAGCCCCCGTCCGTGACGACGAGAGTCTTGGGGCAGTGCGGGAACATCAGCGAGCTCTCGTCCACGACGTGGCGCCAGTGCCGGGAGACGAGGCGGAAACGGCGGCGGGTGTTGGGCGGGAGCCGTAGCAGGATCTCGACGAAGGCGTCCGTTGGGAACGGCCAGCGGGCGCCCTCGTGCGAATCCATTGCTGGAGCACGGCGTCGACTGAATCGATGGAGGATGGGGTCTGGAGTCTGGACGGCCGTAACCTCGATCGAGACCTCAGCCTATTAATTTGCGGTCTTGCTCGTTTAGGTTACGCTGGGTGTTCGACTGTTCGTTTATTCCACGCTGTGTTCAGCGTTGCCTTAGATTAAACCGTTTATGACTCGTACTCAACTTTGTCGTGATTTCGGTCGGGCCTCTTAGCTACGGACCCACGGTTTCCTATACACTAGCTGAATGCTCGTGCGTTGCTACGGCTTCTCAAATTTATTTCTTACCCGCTATTGCGGGGAAGTTGGCGAGGCGGAGGCGGCGTTGTGGACGAGCTGGCGGCGACGGGCTACGCAGGAGGCGGCGCAGGGGCGTGGCGCCTTGGCGGCGGCGCGGGCCCGATCTGGGCCTGACTGGGCCCTCCTCAGGGCCGCGGCCGAGGCGCCCTTTCCTAGTGCGGTCGGCGGCGCCCGAGCGGCCTCCCTTCCTGGCGCGGTCGGCGGCGCCCGAGCTGCCTCCCGTGCGGCCGAGGCGCCCTCCTGGCGCGGCTCACTCCCTTCGTGGCGCGGTCGGCGGCGCCCGAGCAGCCTCCCGAGCGGCAGAGGCGCCCTCTGTCCTGGCGCGGCTCGCTCCCTCGCTCTCGCTCCATCTTCTCGAGGGTCAACGGTGGCCGGAGCTTTGCTCCGATACTGCAGGGTGCCTGCCTGCTTTGTTGAGACCACCTCGGTCTCTTCTTGGTGCGCTGGGTAGTCCGCGGTGGTGGTCGACGTGCTCCTCCTCGTCGACAAGCTACCTGCTGCGGTTGCTGAATACTTGTCTTGCTCGTCTCCGTTTCGCCGGGGTGCGCTGCTCTGCCCGGGTGAAAATCCTGCTCGGCTCTGCCGTTGCGGATCACGGTGACACCTGCGGGTGCCACTTCCTCTCTGGAGGCGTGATCTTGGGTCGAGACACTCCTCACCTTTGTGCCAGGGGAAACCCTAGGTCCGCTCGTCGGACCGGCCAGCGGCGGCGCTTCGGCGTCGTACCCTTCTTGAAGGCGCTGTGTTGGCTGCAAGGGCTCAGTGGCTTTCGGAGATGGTGGCCTCGCCGTCTGTGAGGTTGGGCGGTGTCAGCTGCTACAGGTGTGGAGCTTCGGGGCGCTATGTACGCCATCGTCCGCACTCTGCTGTCGACTTTCTTTGTTCGGCTAGACCCTGCCATTTGCTCGCTTTGCACCGCCTCTCTAGGTGCATGAGTAGTGGTGCGTTGGTCTGGGCGACCTCGGTTTCGGTCGTTGTGCTGTGTGTGGCGTTGGTTGTGACGCGGTCTAGAGGCTTTGCCCGCCATCCTAGAGGTGTTGGGTTAGGTTTGCTTGCCGTCGATGTTGATGGAGTGTGTTGTTTGCCGAAAGGCTAGTGTGGTGTTGTAGCCATTCGATGGCATTCTCTACAAGCTTAATACAAAGACGCGCACGTCCGTTGCGGGTTCTCAAAAAAAAATCAGCAATTCAATAGCAGTACCATCTAGCCAAGGAGGATATTATTATTCTTTAGGTTACTCAAACTACCTCATTCTTGGTCTTCTTCATCCCCGCACTTTTAAAGTTACAAATAATTCTATTTTATTCCATTTGATGTTTGTTGGTTACCAAGTGAAGCAACTATTAGAAAATGTATATGTTCATATTTGCGTGGTTTTTCTTTTTTTATAATTATTCTCTCTCTTTTTTTAGATTTCTGGTACATGAGATGATTGAGAACGTTGATATCAACTTTTGAATAGTTTCTCAGATTGTTTTTTGGCTTATTTTCGCTTGTTATTGTATTATCCCTACTCTGATGTACCGGTAAAAACACTTCAAGAGGTAATTGCTCAAATAGTTGTTTCCTTTGCAACTATGAATGTCGAGCATGCCACATATGGCATTTCCTACCATGTGTCGACAGACATCAAGAGCCAACCTAAAACTTAACTACCCACGTCCATTTCAAGTGACTGTGTTTCTAAGCAAACAACGAATATGGATATATATATATATATATATATATATTGATTTTGAATAAAAATGTACTATGTCGTGTACCTATGTGTCATCACATATGTGTTGCTACAAATGTCTACTCCTAGGCAAGGTCTCTTGACGTCAAGCCACCACTACAGGTGGTAAGGCAATGACCAGATTGTAGGCTTGGCCATGACTCATCCTTCTTGTCTCGAGCTCAACACACCCAATTCCTCTTCCACACGGCATCGGTTCCTCAAATCTCTACTTGCTAGCTTGGCTTGAGGACTTGTGTGCTAGTGTTCCATAAGCATGAACTTAACTATCAGACATTTTAAAACTTGAATAATGAAACTGGATGAAGCAAATTAGCAAGACCTTTAAATTATGTGATTTAAGGATATAGGTAAGAGGCTGTAATTAACCAATAAAATCAAGAAAGCGTTTAATCACCACTGTTCAGGAATACGGTCAGTTAGTTAAGTGGCCGATTAATCCTTGCTCAGATGGTCACCGAGTTGCCAATAAACTGATGAATCTACCTATTAGCCCGATTAGCTTATTAATTCCCTATCGCCAATCAACCTTAGATTTTTATTTTAAGACCAAAGCTTGCAAGACAACCTTAGATAAAACCACACGTTTGGGATTTTTTAGTTAGTGGGATACTGCTGTGCACACTCTGGAGTCAGGAACAACATAAACATATACTCCTTCAGCTGGGAACGACTTGAGGATCCGGCTCCGCTCAGCATCTGACCGGGTCGATCTGCTCATGAAAGGCGAACAATCACATGAGCGATGACACGAATTCAACAAGGAACGGTGGAAGTTGGTTCGGGACTTCTTGTCATAGGAAACCACAACAGAGATACATCTCTGAACTTGGCAACTGCAGGTGCAGCTGAGAACTCAGACCTGTATGGTCTTAATCTGAATATATGTGTCTCTCGTTGCTTACTTTTGTGAGATAGGTACCTGCATATTAGAACCTGAAATTATACCACACATGATTTTTGTTTTCAAAAAAATTAAATATGCAGTATTGCGAATAAGCTGAGTCAGTTCAAGAATCAACAAAGGGAAAAAATCATGAAAAGCATATATAAGAAATCCAAGATGGCATCCCCAGATCTTATTCTTAAGCAATAGTGGATTTTTTAGTGCAGACATCGTGCTGGCGTAAACGCATCTGGTAGTGCAGACTGCACACTCGGCTCTGATGGCCGCCCGTAAGAGCATCCTCCGTCGCCAATTTCCTCCCTCCCTCAATCCCCTCACGCCCCGCCGCCCCAAACACCTCGTGCCCCTGCTTGCTTCCTGTCGTTCTTTCTTGCCGACACCCGGGCGGCCTCGACCCTAGAGCCGCCATGGTCGGTCAGCAGGCACTGTCGGCTGATTCGAAGCGCCTCCTGGAACTGCTCCCAACTCGTGGCACCCTTCGCTACTTCTTCTGGCTCAGCCTCGGTACTTGATGCGGACGCGGATAAGACGCGTGGGGCGTTGGCCGCGGTGAGGGAATTCGGGAACGCGCCGCCGAGGATGGGGGCTGCATCCGTTGCGTGACGCGCTGTGGGCCTTGACCGGGCTATGCGCGCTGTATGACTCTGATCTCACCGCCGTTCGTCGGTTACCGGCGTTCTGTACGTCGCCGGCTGCTCCACAGCGGCACAACCTCTCCCCTCGGCCCTGTCGCACGTGAGGCTGTACTTTCTCTCACATGGTGGCGATGCTAATCACAGCACCGATCTGGATCCAAAATCGGCCATGGCGAGGATGAGGAAGCAGAATCACGCTACGCTCCTCCGCATCAGATCCCTCATAGCGCAGACTGGTCTGCGTCCATGGTCTTCCTCTTTGTTGAGATAGTCACATAATATTAGAATACATAGTATAATTTACTTTGCTAATGGCTATTTTAATAGAAAACTATCATTCAACATCATCTATTCTATTAACTTGGAGTGGGTCCATCGCTTCATCCGTATTGTTTTTTCTAGGGTAACAAAGTTTATTCATCTATAATTTCCAAAAAAATAGAAATTATTTGAGGCCTATTTAATAGGGAAAGATTATAGTTGATGGTAATAACACTTTTTATAGAATCATGGTAACTATGTGTGGTCATTAAAATAGTTTAATCATGAACTCTATTGCTTATAGATAAATAAATTATACATTTTTTTAAAAAAATTGTGCGAGGCATATAATGAATTTTTTACCAGATACTTTGCATAGAAAACTCTTTCTATTTCCACATACTTCTTCCTCATCCTTTCTACTCCCTTCTTGTATCTTCTCCTTATTTTTAGCTTTTGACGATCACGTATATCCTAAATTAGCACTAAATTTACTTCCTTCCCTACCCATCCATTCTATCACACAAGAAGTAGCAGCAACCGAAGTGAGAGAGTAGAACAAATTAGCACTCTGCAGTTCGGGAGGGCTCCTTTGGCTGCAATCTGACGGTGATGAGTACGGCACGGGACTGGCTGATGTACTAATACACTCTAGCTTGTCTAATTAAAATATTAAAATTATATAAAGTTGTGTCAACAAAAATTCTAACTACACGAAATAATAGAAACATTGCATACAAAGATATAATTTAAATTGTTCTTAATGGATATCTTCATCGAAGAAATTTTTGAATATATAACAAAGTACTATACACCCCAAAAAACTATATAAAAATGTTATATTCACTGTGACAGAAGAGACATACTTTAACCATTTCTTTGATAAAAAAGTTCAATTCGAGGTCAATCGGCAAAAGAGTTAATCTATTCCTCGTTTAGGTTACGCTGGGTGTTCGACTGTTCGTTTATTCCACGCTGTGTTCAGCGTTGCCTTAGATTAAACCGTTTATGACTCGTACTCAACTTTGTCGTGATTTCGGTCGGGCCTCTTAGCTACGGACCCACGGTTTCCCATACATTGATCAAGCTTATATTCTTCACAACAAAACAGAGATTGAACAAAAAAATTGAGGGGTATAGATCTATACATTGAATTCTTAGCTCGAAAGTACTTTCCACCCGTAAGAGCTTAACGTGCAAGGGTATAGATCTTACGGTTTTGCAAATTCTCGGTTCAGAATTAGATTAGTTTTCAGTGAATTAGCTCATCGACAGGGGAATCGATATGGGCATTTTTTTTGTTCCCCTTTCTTAGCTGTGGGGGAAGATGAGGGCGAGGACCTGTGTGGTACTCCCTCCGTTCGGAAATATAAGATGTTTTAGTTTTGTGAAGTGAGTGTATCTAGATATGTTTTAGTGTACATAGGTTCACTCGAATCTATACACTAAAAGATGTCTAGATACATTACCTTCACAAATCTAAAACATCTTATATTTCTAAACAGAGGGAATACGTACAAGGGGTTCTATGGGACAGTTTTCTCGTGTGGCTAGGGGGTTGGACCCCGATTTTTTCTTCTATGCGGGATACCACAGATGACGTACCATTGATCACCACAGAGTAAACCTTATAATTGTAAAGATAAAGATGGTTGGCTAAATTGTCTTCCGTAGGAGAATGGATGTTTTGGAGCTGGAAATTTAAACCTCTAAATATTCGAATTCAAACACTTCAAAAAATTCCAAAAAATACCATGACGTAGAAACTGTTCTATTCTATCAGTGCATAATTTTTTAGAGCAAAAAATATGTTATAATATTGGCACAACAAAAATGACAAATTGAGGTTTTGTCCTCGGTGAACAGTGATGAATAGTACACATAAAACGTAAAGTTTTCTTCTTGTGCGATTTTGTTATTTTTACTGAGCAAAAAATACATTGTCTTCCATTCTAAAAATTTACACAATGATAGAGTTCTTTTTTTTAATGGGGGCAAAAGCTTTGCCCCAATCTATTAATTAAGAAGAAGATTACCCAGTTAATTAACGGAAAACTGGGCAACAACCGTTACAACAAACCACAACAGAACAAAAAAAACAATAGGGCTCCCTGGAGTATAACATTGCATATGTCTAGATATTTTTTTGAATTTTTTTATAGTATTAAAATTTGAATTTTAAAAACATCAACAAAAAAAAACAATAGGGCTCCCTGGAGCTCGAGCTCCATTTGGAGTTTTCGCTTTCGTAGCTCCTATACCGCGAGGGATGTATATACAAAAATCTTGACTTTAAGAGACACATATAAAGTTTATGAATGTGCCTTATTTGAAACCTAAAGCCAGAGGTAATGCGCATGGTATGCATCGAGGTAAAGGTCTAGAGTCAGTTACAGTCCAACAATATAATCACTAAGTATAAAAATATGCTAAGTGAAATCAACATAAATCTATACCTAATAATAAAAGCAAAAGGGTTTCTGGCCAGTTTTTGGGCATTCCACCTTTTAAACTAATTACTGGCATTGCCACCGCTTAAAAAATAACGATTCGCTAAAGTAAAAAGGGTTTTCGTGTTTGGCGTTCCATACGTCGTGATTTCTGTCCTCCCATCAATCACCAGGTGTGGGCCTCGGTCCTACCTTCGTTCCTTCACGCCCAGCGGAGCAGCCTATGTTTGATTGGGCTGATGAGACTCAATTCCGACTCCAACCCGGCCCAAGCCTGACCACGGTTCATGACCGCCTCTACAAGATCAGATGACCATGGCCTCCTCCCCGATTCCTGAATCAAAATCCAGGGTTTCCAGTCGAGAGTCCAATCCATCGATTAATGGGCGGCGCCCAACTATTCTAACGTATGAGGCAAAGCGGTGGATGCGGTCGATTTACCTCCTGCCCAAGCTCTGTCGCCGCCTCTTTCCATGTCACCGGATGGCCCACGCTCTCCGCGGAGTCGATCTAGGCGTCCTTGGCTTGGAGCTCCTTACTGGGAGGTCGATGTCAGCGAGCCGGGTGAGATCCACGAAAACTATGACATCCGCGGACTAAATCGCATCAGTGTCGTCGTGAAGTGCACGAGTTGCAGCTGCGATCTGCGAGAACAAACACCTTATCGACAAGCTGAATAGGGCGACACCGCGAAAGGTGATGCTGCATACTGGCCTGAATTCCCAAAGGACGGTGGATCTCTCGTAGGCACGGGAAAATTCCCCATGCCTTTCACACCCACGTACAAGAGCAGCTCTCTGCACTGGCGGCCGGAAGAGAGGCCTCTGCTGCACTAGCAGCTGCAGGCATGGTTCTGATACAAGATTCAAGTGGGTGGAACTAATGAAGTACTCCCTCCATTTAGAAATATAAGATGTTTTAGTTTTGTAAAGCTAATGTATTTAGACATCTTTTAGTGTATAGATTCAAGCGAACCTAAACATTAAAAGATGTCTAGATATATTCACTTCACAAAACTAAAACATCTTATATTTCTGAATGGAGGGAGTATATCAGGCTCTAGCACAGTTCAGCTGAGCTAAATCCAAAATTTCATTGGCAATTAGAACTGTAAAGTGGCACATACCAATCAGAACAATCCTCCAAATGTGAAGCAGGGAAAGTACCGATATCAGCTTTCCAGCGGTATTGTCCCAAGCAGTGCAGCTGAGGTGGATTTTCTAAAAATAAATTAATCAGTCCATAGAGCTGGACTCGCAGTAGAGAAAGTCGTTGCCTCGACAGCCAATGGAAGAAAGTTACGGCTACTTCAGTAGTTTGTTGCTAACCGAACCTTTGACTGCACTATTTGTCATAAGGCTTCTTACTTTCTCCAGCCAACTGAACTTCCTGTAATTGAGCAAGCTAAATAGCCGCGTCAACCATCTTAGTTTTATGCAAAATGATGGCCAACGGATTTATGATATAGAGGACTTCAGATCAGAAAATACAAATGTTCAAAACACTGCTACTCATAAAACTGATAAGGTCTAAATATTAATGTTGATATTACGAGATCTGTTTTCCATCAATAATACGGGGAAATTTACATGAGAATTTCCCACCGGATGAACAGGTTCACTATCCAGTACCATTTCTTTATATTTTACCCTTTCGTTGTTATTTTAATATATACCCATATGCTCATCTGATAGGCTTTATTCAGGATTGGCTTTGAAAAAATAAGTAATATCCTATTGTGGGTTTGTGATAGATTCGGTTGTTGCTGCAATATTGCATCGCTGAATATCTTTGTTCAGCTGCAATGCAATCGATCTTTGACAGGAATGGATGTCTACTTTAAAATAACTTAAATACCACAAGGATTTCTTTTATATCAGAGCTTGATGAGATAAAGCTCCTTAAGTTTGTAAGTAAACATGATCCGGTAGATGCACATCATATTTTGTGTCTATATGTCCTTTCATTTATTGATATGGAGAAACATTGTTTGAAGAGTCAACTTTCTGGCATCAAGAAAAAAAATTCACTTCAAGCTATATGGCTCATTTTACATCAGCTCTTCTTTTCAAGCAAGATGTATAATTCAGTTATTGGCCGGTTAGTATTAATAACATTATTATATTCTTGTTTACATCAAATATTGATGTCTCCTTTTTTCCCGTTGCAACGCACGGGCATTTTTACTAGTAAATATAAAAGTTAAAAATTGACCTAATGTTTGTCGCAAGTTCACATCTCCAGTTTATAATACACCGAAGGTAAACGGAAATGCACTTTTGATATGTGGTGCATATACTCTCTTTATCTAAAAACCATATTTGAAAATGTGAGAAAGATCCGAACAAAAATTTCACGACTACATCTCGATATTTTATGTGTGCATAAACAAGTTTCGGGGTAAACAAATATTTTAAGTGCTATGTGTAACAAGGATAAAAAATTGTCTCATGCAAACTCTTATTTTAGCACCAATTTTGTCTTTTTACCTAGCCCATGTGAAAAGTACGTTTTTCGTGAAACGACTTGGCTCATGCATTGGTCGTGAAGATGTACATGCAATATATTTGTTTGAATTTCTTTAACAATTTAAAATGTGTTTAAACTGCATTTGAAATAAAGGGAGCATATGCACCCTAGAGCCAAAACACCACTTCCATAGATAAATCATATATGCTCGACATGTACATGGTTGGATAAACACCCTATTTTTTTTTGATCTATACTTGGTGGAAACTTTTAACAATGCAAGTAATCCAAATCAAACATTGGCTCGCATCGCCTGTGGTGCCATCATAAAACCTACATCTCAGTCAATTCATCATAGGTCACCAGCATTTGTACACACTTAATGGCTCCATGGTCTCGACATAAACGAACGTCAACATCGCCTCGTAGGTATTGTTGTATGGTCCGATCATCTTCCCATGGTTCTTATCGCTGGTCTCTGTCGATGGATTTCGTGTCGCAAGAACACGGGGTACCACGCGACGGACCCAAGGATTCGAACGCAGGGGGCTGAACGTGTGAGATCTTGGATCGCGACGAAACACGGTGACGGAAGCCTCGATTGTCGAACGCACAACGCACTGCAGAGAGGGAGACCGAGCCTTACCCAGGTTCAGGGCCCTCGTGGTGAGGTAAAACCCCTACTTCCTGCCTTCTTGTATTGCAACGCGACACCTCGCGAGGAGTACAAGGCCTTGGTTACAAAGCTCTAGCTGGCCAGAGGTTGAAGAACCTGCGTGCCCAGCTAACAGCCTGAAGAAGATGAAGATTTGATCCCCTCTAAGGGATGGCCTCTCCCTCCTTTTATAGCGCCAAGGTCCTCCTTCCCCTTATCTTCTTGGGGAAGGGGTTGCCACACACGGCCAAGGAGGGAGGACAGCTGTAGATTACACTCTTCTGTAGACTTGGTCTTCGTAGGGTAGTGGCGCCGGTCCACAGGAGTGGGTGGAGGAAGCTGACGTCCTCCTCTGGCGCCCTGCACCGTCCACGCTATTTTTAGGGGGGTGGCCAACTACCACTGTGCCGCTTTGGGCAGGCACAGAGAAAGCTGGTCTCCTCCCTGTCGGAGGTAGCGTGGGCGGTACGCGGTCTTCTGCCCGTTATCTTCTTGCTCTGCACGCAAACGTGCCGAGCTGACGTGGGCGTACTTCCTCTCCTCACCAGCGGGGCTCGTGAGGAGGTCTTCTGGTCCTTAGCAGTTTTGGTTGTCGTTCTCCTCACGAGGCGCCTCCTCGTGAGGGTCTTCTCCGTCGCTTGGGTCCTTGATTCCGAAGATGGGCCGATGACGTGGCCCAGGAGCAGGTGGACCGGGATACCCCGGTATCCATAACACCGACAGTAGCCCCCGGGAGCCCAGCCCGCAAACGCGCCCTCTCGAGGGAGCGAAGGGACGGGGGCCCCCTGAAGCTGCTGGGCCCTCCACGGCACGCGTCAACCGTGCGGTCAGAGGTCCATGTGAAGAGGCAGACGCCGCGGACGCGTGGCGCGGCCGCAACTGGCGAGACGAAACGGCGGGTGACGTTACAGTCTCCGAGGCGTCAAACCGTCATGATGACGCGTCGCTTGACTGCGGAGCACTGCGCTAACGCTTCGATTCCCGCGCAGGGATTTGACGCATCAACGCCGGACGCCCCCCTTAAATAGATCCTCCTCGAGACCTCCGGCACTTCACCTCCTTCCTCCAGTGCCACTTCTGCTTCTGCGCCCCTGAGCTCATGGATCCTTCCAACTCCTCCGCCGCCGCCGTAACAAGCTCTGGAGCGAAACGCCGCGGGCGTCCCCCGGGCAGCGGGATCAAGGCGAAGATCCCGGCCCGATGCACGCCCGGCGCCGGCGGCCCCCTCCGCATTGGCGCGCCGCGGCAAGAAGAGGCGAACCGCGCCGCCCTGGGGACCTCCAGCGCCATGACCCTCCGGGGTCCGGTGCGCGGGGGTGCTCAGAACTCGCCGTCGCCGCTGGCGGCGGCGCCTGCTCCCCGCGCCTCGGGGAGCATCGATCGGGCCCTTCAGGAGGTACTGGCCGCCCTGGGCCCGCCTCCCCCTGAAGCAGATCCTCCGGCCCCGCCGGCGAACGGAGTAATTGCCACTCCACGCCCCCTAGCGGCAGCGATGCTGGGACCCCTCATCGGCCCGGGGTCCCGGTTCCTGGAGCTTCTCGTCGTCGTCGACGCCCCGGGCTTCAACTCCCTCCGGCTGCCCGACGCTGTCCGGAGGGTGATTTACGCCCCTGGCACGGTCGCCGGGGAGATTGCCCTGGGGGAACAGAGCAGGCCAGATCTCTTCTGGCCTGTGGACATCCTCCTTGGGGACGGCGGCCGCGCCGTCCTCTCCGGCCGCTGGAGGGCATTTGCCCTCGGCCATCGCCTCCGCGTCGGCGACCACCTCGTCTTCCTCTTTAAGCTGGGGACGCTGGAGGCTATTGGGATGGCAATGGGTACCCGTCACCCGCGTACCCGTCGGGTAAATACCCATTAGACGTACGGGTATGGGACAAAAAATACCCATGGGTATACAAATGAGAAAAATCTATACCCATCGGGTACAGCGGGTATGGGTATGGGATCCTAAAACCCATACCCGTATACCCAGATACCCATCTAATAGTCTGACATATGTGTCTCCGGAGTATCGGCATACTAAATTAATACGGTGCTATTATGCGTAAATGTGGTTATTTATGAGAATGTGTTGCTGTTCACAAGTATGTGTTGTCGCTTATAATATGTTGTTATTAAATTATGGTTATATATTGTTTATGGCTGTTTTTTTGCTTAAATTGATGTGTTGTAAATGCGGGTATTTTTACCCGCGGGTACCCATTTACCCTGGCGGGTGACGGGTATGGGAAAATTTTGTACCCGTTGGCGGATATAGGTACAGGTGATGGGTAAGATCAAGGAAGATGGGTACGGGTATGGGGTGATTCCACCCACACCCATACCCTGCGGGTGCCATCCCTAGAGGCTACGGTGCGGATCTTCACCGCCGGCGGCGTCCGCCGCACCTATCCCCAGCCCGCGGCGCAGTGAAGAGGTGGCCCTAGCGTGGTAGTCCTCTAGGGAGGGGAGCTAGTCTCCTCCCCTCTTTTGTCGTGTAGTCCTTGCCGGCGGGGTATGCCCCGCCGTGCTCCGCTCCTTCCCCCACTGGGGGCGCTTTAACGGAAACCGCCTGTTAATTATCTTGTTGTTCTTCAATGTCCTGGTCATTCGCTCGCTCGAGAGCCCTGGTGAGTTGTTGGCATCGACGGGAAGCCTCCCTCCGCCCCAGAGCTCAAGATGGGGTCGGCGTTGACGACACATTGGACGATTCCTGAGACAAGAAGTTGAAGAAAGAGTTGGAAAACAAAAAACCCCAAATCCCCGAAAACGGAAAAACAAATCGAGAAAACAAACAAAAAAAGAAGGCGAATAAGATGCCCCTGTGACCGGCACAGGGACCTTCTCCGTCGTGGAGGAGCGCGGCACTATCTGTGCCAGCAGCTAAGAGCAAATTGCCGCGCGTGGCGATTCACGGGGCCTTCCTCGTCGTTGAGGGAAGCTGGACCCTCACGGACGTGAAAACGTCGACGCTTAAGAGAGCCCAGAGACCGTCGACACCTCACAAGGGTTGCTCATGAGGTGAAGGGCCTGGCGCGGACCTCCCCGGATCTGCGTCTCCTTCGCAAGATGATCGGAGCGGCCTTGGTCTTCAATAATCCTGCCACGTTAGGCCTTCCTCGGCAGAGGGAATCTTCTTGCGGATGCTGGTGCATCGACGCGTCCTTGCTCCCTCGTGAGGGTTGCTCACGAGGGGTAGGTCCTTAGCGGGTGCCTTGAGGCACACCTTGGACTTTTCCTCGAAGATTTTTTATTTTCCGATGTACTTCGCGAGGAACTAAGCACCCTGGGTATTTGGAGGTGATCGATAACAGGGCCGTCGCCCCCGACCAGAGCTCATTCCCTTCGGGTTTTTCGGGCTCGCTGTTTTCCGGGCGAAGGCCCCAGCATAGACACCGTTCCTAGCCCCCTTCCACGAGGAGTACAACAGAAAATAAATGGACTTCATGCCATTTGATGTCATGCCGAAGCAGAGGCGCTATATTGCGCATTAACTTAATATCAGTGCTTAAGAGCGGACTGAGCTGATACAAGTGCCGTAAAAACAGTCTTTTTCTCCTCGTGAGGAACCTAAGGGTAGAACTTTCACAGATGAGCTATGTTCCACGGGTTCCCCACCGGCACGCCCTCTGCGGTTTCCAGCCGCGCCGAGCCTGGCCTAGCGATGTGCGTCACCTTGAAGGGTCCTTCCCACATTGGAGACAGTTGTGCAGGCCCTCGCGAGAGAGTATTCTCCTCAGCACCAGGTCGCCGACCTCCAGAGTTCTTGCTCGAACATGGCGGCTATGGTAGCGGCGTAGTCCTTGCTGGTACCTCGCGGCGCGGAGCGCGGCTTGGCACCGAGCTTCTTCGAGCAGGAGGAGGCGATCCTTGATGAGGTCCTCTTGGCGAATTTCGTCGAAGGCGAGCACTCTTGGCGATCCGAACTTGACGTCGGTGGGAAGAACAGCCTCCGCCCCATAGACCAGGAAGAAAGGGGTTTCTCCAGTGGGTTTGGTGGCGGTAGTCCTGATGGACCACAAGATGGATTGGAGGTTGTCTAACCATCTTTTGCCGCAGGCTTCGAGCTTGGCGTTGAAGCTTTTCGTCTTGAGTCCTTTGAGGACCTCGGCGTTGGCACGCTCGGCTTGGCCATTGCTCCGGGGGTAGACGACGGAGGCGAAGCAGATCTTGATGCCGACCGATGCACAGTAGTCCCGGAACAGTCCGCTGGTGAACTGGCTGCCGTTGTCGGTGATTATACGGTTAGGCACACCAAAACGACAGACCAGCCCACGGATGAACTTGACTGCCGACCTCGCCGGGATTGTGCACACCGGTTCCACCTCCACCCACTTGGTGAACTTGTCGATGGCGACGTAGAGGTAGCGATAGCCCCCTTGCGCTCTAGGAAATGGACCGAGGATGTCCAGCCCCCACACTGCAAAGGGCCAAGTGAGTGGGATGGTTTGCAGCTCTTGCGCCGGCTGATGTATCTGCTTGGCGTGGAATTGGCACGCCTCGCACCTCTTGACCATCTCCACCGCATCTCCGAGCGCCGAAGGCCAGTAGAAGCCGCTTCGATATGCCTTTGCGGCTAGAGTTGCAGCAGAAGCGTGATGGCCACACTCGCCGACGTGGATGTCCCTGAGGAGCTCTTGGCCTTGGTGAGTAGATATGCACTTCAGAGAGACACCGTTTGGGCGACGCCGGTACAAGTCACCATCCTTGACGCAGTAGCCCGAAGCTTGCCGCACAATCCTCTCGGCCTCCTCTTCATCCTCGGGAAGCCTGCTGCTGGTGAGGTAGGCCTTGAGCTCGATGATCCAATCCACCCCCTCCTGCCGTGCCAATGCCAGAAGGACGCGGTCACCTGAAGGAGGCCCGCAATCTGGAGCCCCCTGCTCGGGCGGTGGCGGCAAGGCAGAAAGAGGAGGTGAATCGGATGTCGACGGAGAAGCGGACGGCTTGAAAAGACGCTCCTCAAAGAAGCCGGCAGGTTGTGCCAGGCGATGAGAGGCGCGCTTGGCGATCTCGTCGGCTTCCACATTTTCTCCTCTCGGGATGTGCTTCAGCTCCAAACCTTGGAAGCGTTTTTCCATCTTTCGATGCTCCTCGAGATAAGCAGCCATGTGCTCATCCTTTGGAGTGTAGCTCTTGTTCGAGAAGTTCACAATTAGTTGTGAATCTCCTTTGACGATGAGGCGCTTGATGCCCAAAGCGTTGGCTGCCCTTAGGCCAGCAAGTAGTCCTTCGTACTCCGCGATGTTGTTGGAGACCTTGTTCTCAGGCTTGAAGCAGAGCTGCACAGCATAGAAGAGCTTGTCTCCAGAGGGAGAGGTTAGGACAACACCAGCTCCCGCGCCGGGGAGGTTGAAGGCGCCGTCAAAGTGCATGACCCAGAGGCCTGGGGCCTCCTCTCCAGGGAGAGTTGACTCCACCTCTGGAGGCTCGTCGACGAACGGATCAGTCCATTCTGTGGTGAACTCGGCCAAAGCCTTGCTCTTGATTACCTTTGTAGTTTCGAAGGAGATCTCGAAAGGCTGAAGCTCCACGGCCCACTCAGCCACCCGCCCGGTGACATTGGGGTTGCGTAGAATGGTTTCCAGGGGCCGATCGGTTACCACCTTAATCGGGTGACCCTGGAAGTAGTGGCGTAGCTTCCGCGAGGCGATGAGCAAGGTGTAGAGCAGCTTTTGCTGCATGGTGTAGCGTTCCCGCGCGTCACGCAGTACCGTGCTGACGAAGTACACAGGCTTTTGCACCTTGACGACTCCCTCGGAAGGCTCCTCCTCAGGAGGCTTTTGAGCGTTGCTCTGAGAGAGCGGCTCGGTCGGTGAAGATTCCGCGGGCGGCTCCTCTCGAGGGTCGGGAGATGAAGCAGCCTCTTCCTCGCGAGGAGCCCCCGAGCTTGGAGGAGTGACCTCCTCTTTGGCGATTACCTTGGCGTCTCGCTCCGCGACGAGAACAGCGCTTGCAGTCCTTGGAGTTGCCGCGATGTAGAGTAGCAAAGGCTCGCGGGGGGTTGGGGCAACCATGATCGGTGGGCTCGTGAGGTACCTTTTTAACTCAGCGAAGGCCTTGTCGGCTTCCGGAGTCCACTCGAACTTCCCGGTGCGTTTCATAAGCTTGAAGAAGGGCAGAGCCTTCTCCCCACTTCTTGTGATGAAACGTCCCAGGGCTGCCATGCATCCCGTGAGGCGTTGCATTTCCTTGAGATTGCACGGAGGACGCATTTCTTCGATGGCCTTGACCTTGTTGGGGTTCGCCTCTATCCCGCGATTGGACACGAGGAACCCCAACAGTTTTCCCGACGGTACGCCGAAGGCACACTTGGCGGGGTTGAGCTTGATGTTTACCTTCCTCAGGTTGAAGAATGTTTCCTCCAGATCTTCGATGAAGGTGTGACCCTCGCGAGTCTTGACGACGATGTCGTCGACGTAGGCCTCCGCGTTCCTTCCCATCTGAGCCCCCAAGGCCTTGCGCATGAGCCTTTGGAAGGTGGCTCCTGCGTTCTTCAGGCCGAAGGGCATGCAGATGTAGCAGTACACCCCACAGGGCGTGATGAAGGCGGTTTTCTCCTCGTCCTCCTTTGCCATCTTGATCTGATGATAGCCGGAGAAAGCATCCAAGAAGCAGAGGAGGTCGCAGCCGGCGGTGGAGTCGACGATTTGATCTATCCTCGGGAGCGGATAAGGATCCTTGGGACAGGCCTTGTTGAGACTCGTGAAGTCCACGCAGAGGCGCCCACTGCCGTTAGCCTTTGGGACGACCACCGGATTAGCAATCCAGGTGGGGTGGGCTACCTCGCGTATCAGCTTGGCCTTCTTCAGCTTCTCTATCTCCTTGACGATGAAATCCTGCTTCTCTTGGGCTTGCTTCCTAGTCTTTTGCTTCACGGGGTGTGCCTGAGGGCACACGGCTAAGTGGTGCTCAATCACCTCCCTGGGAACGCCGGGCATATCTGACGGGGTCCAAGCGAACATATCAGAGTTTGCCCGCAGGAAGGTGACGAGCGCGCTTTCCTATTTGGGGGAAAGCCCTGCCCCGATGGTGATGAAGTTGTCGCAGCCCCCAGCCTGAAGCGGGACCTTCTTGGTTGCCGAGCGTTCCTGGGTAAACTGGGGCCTCCTGCCTGAGGGTACCTCAACTTCCCCGATGCTCACGCCCAGCATTGGATGATCCAGGTCCTCGCTTGGAGTAGGTGATGCAGAGGCGGCGAACTTCTTCCCTGTCGAACCCAGAGGGTGGGGCTCGAGAGAGGCCTTCTTCGCAGCAGCCCGCTCTTGGGATACGAGCTGCTTCTTCCTCGTGAGGTCGCCGGAGTGCTCCAGCAGATCTTCGTCGGCGGGGAACATGGTGGCGGCCTCACGGTAGACGTGCTCCACTGACCGGAGAGCATCCTTTTCATTGCAGCGCACGGTGATCGTGCCGTTGGCGCCCGGAATCTTGAGGACGTTGAAGCCATGGTGCGTTGCTGCCATGAACCTCGCCAAGGCTGGGTAGCCGAGGATGGCATTGTATGGCAGGGCGATGCAGGCGACGTCGAAGTCGAGGCTTTCTGTCCTGTAGTTGTCCCGGGTGCTGAAGGTGACGGGCAGGCTTACCTGCCCAATTGGCGTTGTAGACCCTTTGGTTACTCCGAAGAACGGCCGAGTTGGCATGAGCCGGTGGTACGGCACCTGCATCTTTTTGAAGATCTCGACCGAGATGATGTTGAGGCCCGCCCCTCCGTCGATGAGAGTGCGGTTGATGGCGACGTTGTTGATGGTTGGCGTGCACAAGAGGGGGATTGTGCCCACGTCCCTTGTGGAAGCCGGATGATCCTCCTCGTCGAAGCCAATCTTGCACGTCGACCACTTCATTAGGAGATTGCAGACGCTGGGCTGCGCCGCCGTGATTTCTCGCGACAGCTGCTTGAAGTGTCGATTTGACAGAGGAGCCTGAGCTCCACCCAGGAGGCAAGCGGCGAAGTCTCGCGGCTCTTGATAGCCCCCCTGGTCCTCCTCCCGATGATCGTTTGCTGGTGGGGGCAGCGGCAGCGGCTCGGGATCGGCTCGAGACAGACCCCCACGGCGGCGACCTTCTCGCGGTCGTCGTCGCGGTGATCGCCCCGGGATCCACTCTTGCCGTTGCTGCGGCCGCTCCCGCGACGCTTGGCGACGCCGTTTTCCTCGTGAAACTTCCGGACAATCCAACAATCCTCGGTATTGTGGGTGTCTTTCTTGTGGATAAGGCAGTAGCGGCGACGTCGACCTTTATCGCGATCGGAGCGGTCCCCGCGGCGTTGCTTATGATCTGGCTCCGCCGCGAGGACAACAGCCTCCTTTCGCTTGGGGTCCTTGGACTTCGGCTTTGGGGGAGGCGCCTCCGGTAGATTTTGCACAAAGAGCCTCCCCTCCTCAGCCTTGGCGCAGCGGTCGGC
Organism: Dactylis glomerata; assembly: GCA_007115705.1. Lineage (NCBI taxonomy): Eukaryota > Viridiplantae > Streptophyta > Magnoliopsida > Poales > Poaceae > Dactylis > Dactylis glomerata. The sequence goes on from QXEO01000383.1 coordinate 3,214,584, forward strand.
GATCTCAAAGAGCCTGACGACGGAAGTCAACTCATCATTCACGGACAGCTTCTCCCGCATCTTGACGTCGGAGACGCCCGTGGAGAACGCGGAGATGACCTCCTCGTTGGAGATCCTGGGGATCTTGTTCCTCATCTGACTGAAGCGCTGGATGTACTGACGAAACGTCTCGCCCTTGTACTGACGCACCGCCTTAAGATCGCTCTTGGTAGCGGGGCGCTCGTACGTGGGCATGAAGTTGGCAACGAACTGACGACATAAATCCTTCCACGAAGTCACGGATTCGTGAGGAAGATTCATGAGCCAAGTTCGCGGAGCGTCCTTGAGGGCCATGGGGAACCAATTGGCCATGGCGCGCTGATCTCCACGCGCAGCCTGGACGGCGACGACGTAGAGTTGGAGGAATTCGACAGGGTTTGTGGTCCCGTCGTAACGCGCGCTGATGTCCGGCTTGAACTTGTCAGGCCAGACGACGTAGCGCTGCTGGCGAGTGAGGGCGAGACACCCGGGGTTGTAGATAGGGACGCCGGGGGTCCTGACGTTCTTGCCAGCTTCACCGATGTCGTCGATGGCGCGGTCATGATTTTCGTGGCGGCGCTCGAGGGAGACGCATGCGTCTTCCGGAGCGCGTTGGACGATTTGGCAGCTGGGCTCCCCGCGCGGCGACGACGCGGCGCGGGAAACCACCTTCTTGGCCTTGTTGACCCTTCCATCTCCGGCGCCCGGGGCGCGATGCCCCGCCATCGGATCTGGGTTCCCCGCGCCCTGGGCTCCTCCCTGGGCCGGGTCTTCGTTGGCGATGGCGACGAGCTCAGCGATTCGAGCGCGCCACTCCTCACGCCCGTCGTCGGTGGGTTGATAGCGCAGCAGCTCCTGCGCCATGGCGAGTGCCTGCGCAGGAGACAGCTGACTCCCAGAACGAGCGCGAGAAGTGGCGGTGGCGGTGAAGGAGAGCGAAGGCTCTGTACGCCCGGACGGGAGGTAGGAGGACTCCAGATCTTCCTCCTCTTCATCCTCGGCCGAAGCTTCATGACGACGAAAGATGGGCTCGGTTTGCCCCCGAGCAGCGTTGCGACGGCGAAGACGCTCGAGCCTCGCGTTGTCGTCGGCCATGTCGAAGCAGATCTAGAAGAAAACACACCACAGCCCCTACCTGGCGCGCCAAATGTCGATGGATTTCGTGTCGCAAGAACACGGGGTACCACGCGACGGACCCAAGGATTCGAACGCAGGGGGCTGAACGTGTGAGATCTTGGATCGCGACGAAACACGGTGACGGAAGCATCGATTGTCGAACGCACAACGCACTGCAGAGAGGGAGACCGAGCCTTACCCAGGTTCAGGGCCCTCGTGGTGAGGTAAAACCCCTACTTCCTGCCTTCTTGTATTGCAACGCGACACCTCGCGAGGAGTACAAGGCCTTGGTTACAAAGCTCTAGCTGGTCAGAGGTTGAAGAACCTGCGTGCCCAGCTAACAGCCTGAAGAAGATGAAGATTCGATCCCCTCTAAGGGATGGCCTCTCTCTCCTTTTATAGCGCCAAGGTCCTCCTTCCCCTTATCTTCTTGGGGAAGGGGTTGCCACACACGGCCAAGGAGGGAGGACAACTGTAGATTACACTCTTCTGTAGACTTGGTCTTCGTAGGGTAGTGGCGCCGGTCCACAGGAGTGGGTGGAGGAAGCTGACGTCCTCCTCTAGCGCCCTGCACCGTCCACGCTATTTTTAGGGGGGTGGCCAACTACCACTGTGCCGCTTTGGGCAGGCACAGAGAAAGCTGGTCTCCTCCCTGTCGGAGGTAGCGTGGGCGGTACGCGGTCTTCTGCCCGTTATCTTCTTGCTCTGCACGCAAACGTGCCGAGCTGACGTGGGCGTACTTCCTCTCCTCACCAGCGGGGGCTCGTGAGGAGGTCTTCTGGTCCTTAGCAGTTTTGGTTGTCGTTCTCCTCATGAGGCGCCTCCTCGTGAGGGTCTTCTCCGTCACTTGGGTCCTTGATTCCGAAGATGGGCCGATGACGTGGCCCAGGAGCAGGTGGACCAGGATACCCCGGTATCCATAACACCGACAGTCTCCACCACGCCGTGACGCACCTTTTTTGTGTCTTCGCTTGGTATGTGTCTGAAGAAGACATTATTGTCATCTTGTGTGAGGACATACTTGCCACTATGAGCAAAATGTGGCCATGCGAGATGGTGCCACTTATTCCACCACCAATTTTTCCCGTTCACCTGCAAGACATACCAGCAGTTCCACTTAACTTGTCCCACCATGCCCTCCATGACCCACACCTCCGTCCTCGTAGACCTTTGTGTAACTTGGGTAGCTCAAACAAATGTGAAGTTCTTGTTGTTCTTGTTGTTTAGCTCAAACGACATGATTCTTGCCTTTGTGTCCCCAATTGCAAAATACATGTAGCCGTCGGCGCTCACCATATCGACATCAAGGTCACATCTCTCGCCACCGCCGACTATGGGTACATCCTGCCATGACGCCTCACCAAGCGTGAAGAGCAATACCCGGCCCAAGTCTCGTGGAATGTGCCCGATCTTATACCGTCCTGTTGCCGGGTGGTATGTGAAGTTGTACGTCCGGTGCCATTGGTCATAGCCACCCGCGTACGGGAATGGCAACGTCGGGATAGCCAAGGTTTCTCCGGCCGGTGACCGGGTTGAATAGAATGATGGCTCCGCCGTACTTGCGCATAAGCAGATGAGACCATTGCACGTGCCAACCATGCGTATGTCTCTGTAGGTGTGATACGTCTCAAACGTATCTATAATTTTTGATGCTCCATGCTTGTATTTACACCATTTGCCTATTGTTTCGTTACACTTAGTGGCATTTTGATGCATTTTCCGGAACTAACCTATTAACAAAGTGCCACAGTGCCAGTTTCCTGTTTTCTGCTGTTTTTGTGTTTCAGAGTGATACACAGGAAATATTCTCGGAATTGGACGAAACAAGTTCCTGAAGTCTTATTTTACCCGGGAGCATCCAGACATCCGAAAGAGAGCCGGAGAGGGGCCAGGGCCTGCCCTCACACTAGGGTGGCGCGGCCCAGGCCCTGGCCGCGCCACCCATGTGTGAGGAGCCCCTGGCTGCCCTCTCGCGACGCCCCTTCGCCTATATAAAGCCTCGGGACGGAAAACCCTAAAGGATTCGGCAATTTTCCAGAAACAGTTCCGCAGCTCCGCCGCCGCCACCGACGAATTTCGGGGGATAGAAGTCTCTGTTCCGGCACCCTGCCGGAACGGGGAAGTGCCCCCGGAGCCATCTCCATCGATCTCCATCGCCGTCTCCGCCGTCTCCATCGACCTCACCGCCATCTCCATCAACCTTGCTGTCTCCTATGATGAGGAGGGAGTAGTTCATCCCCGGGGCTGAGGGCTCTACCGGTAGCTATGTGGTTCACCTCTCTCTCCCATGATGTGATCTTTATGTGATCGTGAGCTTTGTATCATGTTGAACAAGTACATGTTATTATTCAGATATTTTGTGTACTCTAGCAATGTTATTAAAGTAATCTATTCCTCCTGCTATGGTGTAACGGTGACAGTGCGTGCATCATGGTGGTACTTGGTTTAGGCTATGATTGTGATCTCTTGTGGATTATGAGAATAATTATTGCTATGATAGTTTGAGTGATCTATTCCTCCTTTCATGGTGTAATGTTGACAGTGTGTGCACCGTGTTAGTACTTGGTTTAAGTTGCAATGATTTCTATCTTGAATTGTGATCTGATTTGGATATCTCTATGAGTGGTGTTTGTCAAGTACTTGATGAACTTTAAGGGGTGCTTCTGTAGCCACTACACAATGATTAGTGTTATTCAATAGGAGAGTAATTCAGAGTGCCTTAGCAAAGAGAAGTTATTTGTTCAGTCATGTTACATTGTTGGGAGTGTGTCCACTAGTGAAAGTATGATCCCTAGGCCTTGTTTCCAAGCTTTGCACACCGTTTACTTGCTATTTTGTTACTTGTTTGCTCGCAGCGATATTTATTTCACATCACGTTTGCTACTTATAATCATCTATACCACTTGTATTTCACTATCTCTTCGCCGAACTAGTGCACCTATACATCTGACAAGTGTATTGGGTGTGTTGGGGACACAAGAGACTTTCTGTATCGTAATTGCAGGGTTGCTTGAGAGGGATATCTTTGACCTCTAACCTCCCTGAGTTCGATAAACCTTGGGTGATCCACTTAAGGGAAACTTGCTGCTGTTCTACAAACCTCTGCACTTGGAGGCCCAACAAGTGTCTACAAGAATAGAAGTGCGTAGACATCAAGGTGCCAAACCTGTCACGAGCCCATAGCTCCCTAGGACGCCCCTGTCGATAGATCGTCAAAAACATAGGCGGCCATGTCTTTGGTGATGACGAGAGTTGTGGCACGGTTCTGCAAGTTTGTAGCCATGTGGGTGTCGACGACATGCCGCCAGTGCCGGCAGATAAGGCGGAGCCAGCGGCGATTGTTGGGCGGGACGCGCGTCAAGATCTCCGCGAGCACGTCTGGCGGGAGGCGCGCAAAGATCTCCTTGATGACGTCCGACATGAAGGTCCCGCGGGTTCTGGTACCATTGTCCATGATCGATCGTCTCGTGGCCGAACAGCCGAAGTGCTTGCCGTTCGCTCAGGTTTCGGCAGGGTTTTATCCTGATGCAGATCGCCTTGCTTGGTTGGAGAGTTTGCTCTGATTTTGATCGATCCGCTGTTACATATCTCGGCAGGTTACATTGGTCGTCACCGCCGTATATCAGTCCAACCCTGTTGTGATCGTTCTTAGGCGTAGGTGTTGTGATCGTTTGACGTCTGTTTAGAACACACAAAAAAACGTGATCCTAAGATACCATGGTGTTTGCCACGCCAAAAGGGCCCAACGTGTGAGATCGGATCGGTGCTCTCTATGAGCCCATATTCGAGGGCGATTCAGTTTGCGGTCACCAAGTTGTTTGGTATAGGCTCACAGGTGCCTTTGTTGCTTGTAATAGACGCTATTTGAAAAGTTGGGTAGGTAATTCCTCAGAGGGCCCATTCTGGACGAAATGAGGGCAAACCAAATATTGCCGTGACTTCTCCCGTTTTGGGCCCACTGCGGTCCCGCATGTCAGTATTTCTCCGTTTCATGTTAGTTCCAGCGTGTCAATCTGCGTGGCAATTCGATGTAACCGAGTGGGGTCTTTCACAAGGCTTTCAGGACATTACAAGGCTTTCAGGACATTACAAGGCTTTCAGGACATTACAAGGCTTTCAGGACATTACAAGGACTATCTAGATGCATGCTTTGATGGGTCTTTCACAAGCAAGGATGTCGACACCAAGTGGGGTCTGCTTGAGACAATTCAAAACAATATCGAAGGTTGGGATAGCGACAAAGGTAAAGGATCAGGTATGAATTACGAGTTTGATTGCATTAAGTCTTTCGCTGAAACTGCTAATTTTCAAGAGCTTAGTGCTAAATATGGTCTTGATCCTCAAATTATGGTTGATTGCTTTAAAGCCTTTGCTTCCCATATGAATGTTTCTAAAGGAAATGGGGACGTGTATCATGAACCTTTTAAGGATACTTGCATAGAAAGTGATATTATTATTGATGATTGCAATAAACATGCTCAAACTTCTAAAAGTACTATTTCTTATAAGCATGTTAATTTTTGTGGAGTACATAGACCTTGTGAACAGAGTTACAACAAGGAAGATTATTGCATCACCCACGCAAATGAAGATACCAGCATGTGGCTCAAGGATCTAGATGTGCTTGGTGAATGGGTTTGTGAGCTTTATCCTTTTCTTTGTGAATTTTGCGGTGAAAAGGGGCACTTTAATTTTCAATGCCCAATTAATCGAACGAGTACCGCAGATTTGTATTGTGATGATAAGATTACTTTCAATCAGTATGATGAGCTTACTTTGTTTTTGAATTGTGAAGAGATATCTAGAAAGATTGCTTTGGTAGACATGAATGATGTTGATCTTAATAGCACCCTTCGTGGTTGTCATCTCTATTGTGCTAAAGATTGCCTCGCAAATACTTACTTACAAGATCTTATTAAACATGATGTTTTGCCAAGCTATGATAGGACTAATAGATGTTTTGATCTTATTAATAGAGAGGAGGAATCCTCCAAAGTTTCTTCTGTTGTTTCTGTCAGCAAGCCAGATTATGTGGAGAAGATGCCTTTCCCTCCTAAAGAATATGTGGAGAAGATGCCCTTCAAGTCTCTCCCTCCTAAAGGAGAGAGTAAGAAGAGTAAGAATAATAAGAAGAAGAAGAAGAAGAGGAGTAAGAGGCGAGAGGACACGGTATCTTCCCCTAAGCGTTATGATCCTGCTATAGATTATGATAATTCTGATTGGGATGATGTTCCTATGCCTGTTACCTATGTTAGTGATCATGATTGGGAAAAGCACTCTACTTTTGATATTGAAAATCTTTTTGGTACCAATTCTAAAGTTAATAATTGTTGTACCATTAGTGCTATCCATGTTCCTTCTTATGATGATATGTTTGATGAATATGCTTTGCGAAATAGTTGTTATCTAGCTTGTGATGATACTAAACCTCTAGTTTATGATGGTTATGATGATGAGTATAATATTTTCAGTCCACCTACTTTTGAGGAGAAAAATAGTTATGATTACAATATGCCTCCTGTTTTTGATGATTATGGTGATGAGAATAGTTATTCTATTGAATCCGCCCCTACTACTATTGTTCATGTAGGGAGTATTACTTCTTTTATGCATGTGGCTCATGATAGGGATGCTTTATGTGATAGTTACATTGTTAATTCTATTCATGATGCTACTGAAAGTTACTTTGAGAGAGGGAAACATGGTTTGATGGATCTCAACAATATTGAGTTTCCCCTCTTTATGTTGCAATTCTTGAAGTTGTACTTGTTTTGCCTTCCTATGCTTTTTGCTTTGCGCTTTCATGACTTGTCTCTTTACAAGACTATTTTTCATAGGAAGTGGTTTAGATTTAAATGTGTTCCACATTTGCTTTTTTGATGCTCTCTGTTGCTTTAAGTTCCTATATGGCGCCTTTGCCTCAAGCTTTTATATGGCGCCCACATGAGCATCTTTGCAAATTACTGCGCCTAGCTCAAAGGCGTTAAAGAAAAGCACTCTTGGGAGATAACCCAATGTTTTTACTTTCAGTACTTTTTCTTTTATTTGAGTCTTGGAAGTCATTACTACTGTAATGACCGCTCCTTATCTTGTTTATTTCGTTTTTGTGCCAAGAGAAGCCTCTAATTTGAGTGAGGTAAAGATTTGGGGATGTTGCTGTCCTGAAACTGTTTTCGGTGCTACACCGTAAAAATTCGTGAAAATTCTCTGTTTATCTTTTGGACCTGCGATTTCTTGTGCATATGCCCCAGGTTATATCCAAACTTTTCTTAGTTGAACACTTTTTGATTTGAGCAACAAAAAATCCCTCAAAAATTCGACCTTTGTCAGCTGTTCAGTTTTGACAGATTTCTGCCAATATTTGTGTTTGCCACTTTATCGCTTTCTTTTGAGTTCTTTTGATCATGGAACTTTTTGGGGAGTTCCTACAGTAGTATTTGCTATATATGTGGTGGTTTTGAGTTGAAACCTGAAGCTAAAAGAGGTTGAATATATTTTATGCTTACACTAATGTTGCTAATAGAATTGTGTTTAGTTTTGTATGAAGGAAGTTTTCAAGTATAGGGATTGGAGAATGATGAGATGAGTTGAAGAATGGACAAAAGCTCAAGCTTGGGGATGCCCATGCATCACCCTAAGAAATATCCAAGAAGTACAAGCGTCAAAGCTTGGGGATGCCCCCGAGGCACCCCTTCTTCATCGGCAAAAATCAGGTCACCTTTCAAAACACTATATTTTTATTGCTTCATGCACTATGTGTTTTTCTTGGAGCGTCAGTTATTTTAGTTTTCTTAGTTGGTTAGGTTTGTTTGTTTGCTGCAATAAATGGTTAGATCACATCATGTTTCTTTTGAAGGAGATGAACTCATTTTTCATTGCCAAGAACACTCTAGTTTTCACTCCTATCGTTTCAACGAGTGTTCTGTTTTTCTGCTACCGCTTTTGGTTTTCGTTTTCACCTTGATTTGTGTTCAGATCTTCTTATATTTATTTATCAAGGTGTATTTTTTCCTCTGATCTTTATTGGTTTTCATCAAAAGAGGTGTTTATAAAAATTTCAAATGGTGTTGGAAAAGAGAAAAAGCTTTGTGCAAAATAGTGGTACAAGAAGGAGCTTGTGTAGACTGCGGCTTAGGCTTTTTCATGTCATGCTTGATGTCTTTTTGATAGTATGCTTAGTGGTTTTGCTGTAGCATGACTTGTCTCAAATAACTGAGATTGCTTAATGAGCCTTTGAAAAAATCATGCGTTGTTTTATTGTATGGAAGCATTATTTTGGTTTTCTCCTTGATGCTTTATTTGGGTTGACTTGGCGCATGCTCACACATGTTAGACTCTTACAAAGTCGCCATTAGCCTTCATGATCATTTAGTTTTTGACTTTTGATGCCATCGTATGCTTCTTTTAATGTCGCTTTGTCGCTTTGCATGATTATGGCCATTATTGCTCTCTTAGTTGGTCGCTCCCAGTCTTTTGCTAGCCCTCGCCTTGTACTGAGTATGAGCTCTACTCGTGCATCCAACTCCTAAAAGCCAAAGTTTTCCAAAGTGTCCCCCATACATACCTACTAGCAATTTGCTATTCCAAGTAAATTTGACTTGCTTTTATTTTCTCTTCAAATTAAACTCTTACCAGTGTTATGCGAAATTCGGTCAGTAAAGCTCTCACGAACCGGAAGGCACACTTTACTTTTTCCTGTTCTTAAAAATTTGACATTGTGGTCTCTTATGTTGAGTTGTTATGCTTGCAAGTTGTAAGTTGGAGACTAGCCCAGCCATGCAGTCATGGGCTAGCTTTCAACATTGCACTTCTTATTTGAGTTTATATCATGATCTTTTGTTTATGGATGCCCGCGGTGTGAAATGAATTGGGAATCTTGTGGGGATCATGGAGTTTGTATATGTGTTAGGGAAACGCCGGGCCGCCAATCTAAGCCATGCATAATTCATGGTGGAAATTTGCAGCACACCCATGGTGAACATTCGACGACGCATCTCACAATAAAAAGCTAAACAATATAGCAAATAAAAGAGATGTCGAGGTGTTCATTGTCTGCTTGTCCTGTCATTTTGGTGTGGGCTTGTTCCATGTCATCGGGCATGGAGGTACCCCATTGGCGGTTCTCAATGATATGCATATACTTACAATGACAAGAGCCTTGCTTGGGACTCTAAGTAAAGTAGCATGAGGTTTGGGTACTCGTATTCACGGGGGACGAGGTCTTCAACTTATGATTTGTCAAGAATATGCATCATAATTGTTCTCGCATTAACTTTAACCATTCAAGATGCTTATGATGGGGGCAATGAGAGCTCAAAGCCGGTAAGTACCATAATTTTTGAAGGTTATAAAACTTGCAATCACTGCTTCCCTCTGCGAAGGGCCTTTCTT